>JAVSCE010021979.1:0-271173 GCA_032199065.1 Smutsia gigantea | reverse complement strand
CAAAGAATTGTCCTGACAGCAAAGGCAAGGTTTGGAGGAGGTTATTCAAGAATATCATCAGAAGATCGTTGTCTCTTTGCACAACCAGGTGCTAGTTATATATTTAAAACATCACAATGGCTGCAAGGAATAGACAGGACCGGGCACCAGGCACCACTGGTTACATCCACTTCTTTGGGGACCTTGGCCTCAGGACCATGACTCATCAGACCTTTGGTCTTTGAGGGGAAAGGGTGCCAGCTTACCCATCAGGGAGAGCAGCCAAAGGCTGTGCACAGAAGAGGCTGTGGTGGGAATTCTGGAAGGGAAAGGAAAGGGAGAGAATCAGCCCAGTCCAGCTACCCACATAGAAGTGGAGTGGCACCTTCCTACGGCTGAATCATGGGCAGTGTTTTTTCTGTCATATTGTCAGGTTTCTCCCCCAGCTCCAGGATGTGAAGGCTGAGATGGTCCCTCCAAGCTCCACTCAGCAGGGAAGACAGAGCTGGTGGGTCTTCCAGGGTCAAGTGGGGAAACATGAGTGCCTCACTCTTGAGGGGGAAGCTGCACTTCTCCACAGCAGGCCTGGTGGTGCCAGGGGTCACCACGAAAAGGCGGCAGAGCCACGGCCCACCGGCTACCTGGCAGGCTGGTTGTTTGGTGAAGTTGTTCAAGGCTTGGCACAGGACCCAGTCCTTAGTTCCACCCATGTCCACCACCTCCACAGGCGACCCCAGGCCGGGGAGGTGTAAGAGGTGCCGGGGTGGCATGTAGGTGTGGGTGAAGAGGAGTGTGTAGTGGGTAGGTATGCTGGGGAGCACAGGGGCATGGACTATCTGTTCCAGGTGCTCCAGGCCAGGCAGGAGGCCACCCTGGTGTAGGCAGCCAAAGAAGAGGGCGCCCAGGCCATTGAAGAGGACCAGGCTACCCTTGCAGGGCACAGGTTGGGTCTGTGGACTACAAAGCAGAACTAGGGGAATCAGGAGGGGTATCAGGAACCGAGCCTCCTGGTGGCTAAAGGCAGACAGCAGGGCCAGGGGCATGAAGTAGAGAAGCAGGAGGCAGGACCTGGGGCTGGAGAGCAGGCTCCGGGCACCCAGTGACCTCAGGAAGCCCAGGTGTGCAAAGGCCTGGAGGCAGGCTTGCAGCCATTCCCATGCAGCCTGCAGGGCCTGGGCATGCAGCACCCCAAAGAGCAGGAAGCCATTGACCGCCAGGTGAGTGAGCCGCATGTGTGTGCCATGCCTGGCCAGGTTTTGAGGATCCAGGTTGTAGTGCAAGAAGTTGGCAGGTGTAAGGACAAGGGTACTGGCAGAGGGACTGGAGAAATACCAGCTGTCCACAGCCACAAACACCGCTGCTGTGAGGGTCGCCCCTGGCAGCAGCACCAGGGCTTCCTTGGTCAACGACCTGAAGCCAGGGTCTGTGACTCCGCAAACGCCCCAGAGAAGGAGGGGGACTAGAGCAAAGGCCAGAAAGGTGGGCCGGTTGAAGAAGCCAGCAACCACGATGCCCCCGAGAAGCCAGCTGTGCCACCAGGGGCCTGGGACAGGCTGCTCGGCTGTGGGGCTCCAAACTACACGGCGAGACACCAGTACCAGCAGCCACGCCAAGAGCAGCCCCTCAATAGCATTGGAGAAGGTCCTTGTGTAGAAGACCAGGGTCACGTAGGAACCAGACAGCAGAGCCAGGGCGTTCCAGCGCTCCGCCTCCCAGAGCGGGGCGAGGTGATACACAGCCACGTCCAGGGCAAAGGAGAGGGCGGTGAGGAGGAGTCGGGGCCCTGCCAGCAGTGCATAGCCACTCACGGGGCCAGGCCACAGCCCCCACTCTTCCCAGAGCCTGAGCAGCCAGAAGGCAGAGCCGGAGGTCAGCAGTGGGAAGACCACCGTGCGGCAGGAGCTGCTGGGCAGAAACTCCCAGGGCCGTGCGGCCTCTATGCCCAGGATGTCTTCTGTAGAGAGAGAAGCAGAGGTGAGTCAGTTTCAAGTTCAGAGAATATGGTAGACAAAATTCTAGGATGGCCGCCAAGAGTTCCCAGCCCCCTTAAGTACACACCCTTCACCATACTTGTGAAGATGATGGATTTTACTCCTGTGATTAGGTTCCATCCCAGGGGATGATAAAATAGGGAGAAAAACCGGTGAGCCTGATATAATCACACAGCCCTTTAAAAGCAGAGTTCTCTCCAGCTGGTAGCAGAAGAGGATGTCAGAGATTTAAACTGTGAGACGGATTTGAGGCACCATTGCTGGCTTGAGGATGTGGGGAGCCATTGGCAAGGAATGAGGTGGCCTCTAGTTGCTGAGAGCAGCCCCTGGCTGACAGCCAGCCAGGAATCATGGCCTTCAGTTCTGCAGTGGTACTAAACTAACAAGAATGAACTCGGAAGCAGATTTTTCCCCAGAGCTTCCAGAAAAAACTCAGCCCAGTCCATACCTTGATTTCAACCTTGTGGTACCCTGAACAGACAGCCCATGCCAGCCGTGTGATTTACAGAACTGTGAACTAGCCATTGTAAGCTGCTAGGTTTGTGATGATTTGTTTACAGCAATAGAAATGAACATAGGAGAGCTCAGCCCTCCCGAGGTCCCACCCTGTGAAGGGGACAGGGGAAACTACAAGTGAGGTGACAGAATGTATGGAGAGGAGCCAGTGGAAGCTCCAAAGTCAGAGTAAAAAACCCATTTCTGTGACTATGATTGTCATCCAGGATAGGCAGTGTGAGGCTGGGGGAAGGGAATGAGCAATTGTGATTAGGTAGAAATGACTTTAGTTTTGTCTATGATACTTAAATTGTTATAAGAAGCAATACTATATAATTAAAAATGACGTGCTGCCTGGGTCTGGTATGTGCCCCGTGCCCCAGTGTCCCAGAGCTCTGTAGGGTGGGGGTGAGGGGAACAAACTCTTAATTTCTGCATCTCAGCAACAGGCCCACAACATCTCAAATTTGGGTTGTTCTGGGCTCTTTGCTTCTGCCACTTATTACTCCAGCCTTTTGGCTGTTTTCTCTATGTCAAAAGGTGAGAGGGAAACAGAAAATCCAGTACCAGATAAATCTGGCTGCTTTTAACTGGTTCAGGTTAAAAAACAAAAGGTGTGGAAAATATTAGACATTTCTACTTAAAAAACAAATCCGGAATTCAAGATGGCGGCATGAGAGGTGAGACGGAGAGCTCCTCCCAAAACCATAAACAGTACAAAAATATAGTTAATAAATGCAACTAACCATCAGACAGCAACAAGAAGGAGGACTGAACCAGACTGCATATGGACCTCAAAACAGAGCAGACCTCAAGAAACAAGGTAACGTAGGAAAGCCTTAATACGGCGGGACCCAAGCCGTTCCCCGACCCCAGCTCACCAGCAGGAGGAAGAGAAATGGAGCGGGGGAGGGGGTGGAAGCCTGGGACTGCTGGACACCTAGCCCTGGACATCTCCTTTGTGAGCAGAATCCTATATTCTGTGGTGCCCTGGGTGTTAGGGAGCTCAGACAGGCGGAGTGCTTGCGAAATTGACATTCCGGTCATTTGTGGAGGAGGGGATGCACACCAGGCCGCTCAGTGTCAGAGGAAAGGCAGGGCCTCTGAGAGGCTTCCTAGCAGCGAGAGGGCTGCTGAAGGGGCGGGGTTTGCGTGGAGCTTGCTGCACGGGAGAAGGGAGAGCTGGACAAGGTTGTCTGGGTGTGCTCTGCCCAGCTGGTTGGGAACTTTGGGGAGCTTCAGGTGTTCCATCCCCCTGGCTGCCTACTCAGCTCCAAGGGCCCCCCACTGTGACACACAGCCTGCCGAGCCTTCCTACTGGCCTGCAGGCACCTGCTCACAAACCTGCAATCACTGCGCAGGCGTCAGGCCAGACAGAGGGAGGCCGCGCCTACAACCCCTAGAGATGCAAAGCACAGGAGATTACCTGAGTGTGCTTGGCCCACTGCCTCTGACACTGGAGACAGGCACCACAGACGGGAAGCAGGAAACAGATCTTTCCTCCCCACTGGGCATCAGCTCCGCTCCCCTAAATCCCACAACCTCACTCTAGGGTCTGAGCACCTCCAGAGACTGGAGTTTCTGCGCACTAGTGGGCACCACACAGAAATATGAAATGTCAAAAGAACATGGTTCAGACCAAAATATCACAAACCCCAAAAGAGGGCCAAATGAAACCGAACTCACAAATCTTCCAGAAAGAGAGTTCAAAATAAAAATTATAAACATGCTTACGGAGGTACAGGAAAATATTCAAGAACCTCAGGAACGAATTAAAGATGGAGTTTCAATCATTAAGATACCATATCTGAAATGCAACATACAATAGAGGGATTTAAAAGTAGATTAGATGTACTAGAAGAGACGGTAAATGGAATAGAAATTTGAGAAGAGGAATACAAAGAAGCTGAGGCACGAAAAGAAAAAAGGATCTCTAAGAATGAAAGAATATTGAGAGAACTATGTGACCAATACAAACGCAACAATATTCGCATCATAGGGGTACCAGAAGAAGAAGAGAGAGAAATAGGGACAGAAAATGTCATTGAGGAGGTAATTGCTGAAAACTTTCCCAATCTGGGAAAGGAGATAGTCTGTCAAGCCATGGAGGTGCACAGATCTCCCAACACAAGGGACCCAAGAAAGACAACATCAAGACATATAATGATTAAAATGGCAAAGATCAAGGATAAAGACAGACGTTAAAAAGCAGCTAAAGAGAGAAAAAACATCACATATAAAGGAAAACCCATCAGACTTCTCAACAGAAACCTTACAGGCCAGAATGGAGTGGCATGATATATTTAATGCAATGAAGCAGAAGGGCCTTGAACCAAGAATACTCTACCCAGCAAGGTTATCATTTAAATTTGAAGGAGGGATTAAACAATTTTCAGATAAACAAAAGCTGAGAGAATTTACCTCCTACAAACAACCTCTACAGGACATTTTGGAGGGACTCCTATAGATGGAAGTGTTCCTCAGGCTAAAAAGATGTCATCCAAGGGAAGATAAAGAGTACAGAATATGATTCACAACATACAAAGAATGGAGGAGGAAAAAAAAAGAACCTTTGGGTTGTGTTTGTAATGGTATACGAAGTAAGTTAAATTAGATGGTTAGACAGTAAGGGAATTGCCCTTGAACCTTTGGTAACCACGAATCTAAACCCTGCAATGGCAATAAGTACATACCTATCGATAATCACCCTAAATGTAAATGGTCTGAATGCACCAATCAAAAGACATAGAGTTACTGAATGAATAAAAAAACAAGACCCTTCTATATGCTGCCTACAAGAGACTCACTTCAAACCCAAAGACATACACAGACTGAAAGTGAAAGGATGGAAAAAGATATCTCATGCAACTAATAGTGAGACAAAAGCAGGAGTTGCAGTACTTGTATCAGACAAAATAGACTTCAAAACAAAGAAAGTCACAAGAGACAAAGAAGAACATTACATAAGGATAAAAGGGTCAGTCCAACAAGAGGATATAACTATTATAAATATCTATGCACCAAACACAGGAGCGCCGACATATGTGAAACAAATACTAACAGAATTAAAGGGGGAAATAGAATGCAATGCATTCATTTTGGGAGACTTCAACACACCACTCACTCCAAAGGACAGATCAACCAGACAGAAAATAAGTAAAGAGACAGAGGCACTGAACAATGTATTACAACAGATGGACCTAATGGACATCTACAGAACACTCCATCCAAAGCAACAGGATACACATTCTTCTGAAGTGCACATGGAACATTTTCAAGAACTGATCATATATTAGTCCACAAAAAGAACCTCAGTAAATTCAAAAAGATTGAAATTGTACCAACCAGCTTCTCAGATCACAAAGGTATGAAACTAGAAATAAATTACACAAAGAAAACGAAAAAGCCCACAAACACATGGAGGCTTAATAACATGCTCCTAAATAATCAATGGATCAATGACCAAATGAAAACAGAAATCAAGCAATATATAGAGACAAACGACAACAATAATTCCACACCACAAAATCTGTGGGATGCAGCGAAAGCGGTGTTAAGAGGGAAATATATTGCAATACAAGCCTACCTCAGGAAAGAAGAACAATCCCAAATGAACAGTCTAAACTCACAGTTAATGAAACTAGAAAAGGAAGAATAAATGAGGCCCAAAGTCAGTAGAAGGAGGGACATAATAAAGATTAATGCAGAAATAAATAAAATTGAGAAAAATAAAACAATAGAAAGAATCAAAGAAAGGAGGAGCTGGTTCTTCAAGAAAATAAACAAAATAGATAAACCCCTAGCCAGACTTATCAAGAAAAAAAGAGAGTCTATACACATAAACAGAATCAGAAATGAGAAATGAAAAATCACTACAGATACCACAGAAATACAAAGAATTATGAGAGAATACTATGAAAAATTATATGATAACAAACTAGATAACTTAGAAGAAATGGACAACTTTCTAGAAAAATATAATCTTCCAAGGCTGACCCAGTAAGAAACAGAAAATCTGAATAGACCAATTACCAGCAAAGAAATTGGACTGGTAATCAAAAAACTACCAAGGAACAAAACTGCTGGACTAGGCAATCCCACTCTTAGGTGTTTACCTGTGTGAAATGATGCTTATGTTCACATACAAACCTGTACACAAATGTTTATAGTAGCTTTATAATTGCCCCAAACAGGAATCAATTCAAATATCCCTCAACTGATGAATAAATTGTAGGACATCCATATAAGAATGCTCAGCAATAAAAAGGAATGAATGATTGATAATACAAGTGACAACCTGGAGAGACCACAAGGACATTACACTTAGTGAAAAAATTCAATCTCAAAAGGTTACATACTCTATGACTACATTCATACAACATTCTCAAAATGAGAAAACTTTAGAGATGGAGAGCAGATTAGTGGTTACCAGGGGACCGGGGTCCATGAGGGTGGGTGTGAAGATAAAGAGGTGGCACTAGAGAAGAACAAAGAGTTCTTCTGTGGTGAGGTAAGTTCCCTATCTTGACTGTGGTTGTAGTTACGCAAATCTAGACACAGAGTTCAGGTGCATAGAACTATGCATGCACCCCAACCCCAACACACACAAATGGATGCAGGTTAAAGAATGGTGAAAACGGAACTCTGTGCTCTATGGTCTAGTTATAGTAATGTACGTAATGTCAATGGCTGGTTTTGATATTGTACTACAGCTCTATATATTACATGTCACCATTGTGGGAAGATGGTTAAACAGTACATGAAACTCTATTATTTTTGCAACTTCTTATGAGTAGTCCATAATTGTTTCAAAATTGAAAGTTTAGAAATAAAACTCTAGCGGTGAGTAGAAAAAAACCTGCTGTACTAGGTAGTTTCACTGCTGAATTTTATCAAACATTTAGTGAAGACCTAATACCCATCCTCATTAAAGTTTTCCAAAAAGTAGAAGAGGAGGGAATACTCCCATACTCATTATACGAGGCCAGCATCACTCTAATACCAAAACCAGGCAAAGACACCACAAAAAAAGAAAATTACAGACCAATATCCCTGATGAACATAAATGCAAAAATACTCAACAAAATATTAGCAAACCAAATTCAAAAATACATCAAAAAGACCATCCATCATGATCAAGTGGGATTCATCCCAGGGATGCAAGGATGGTACAACATTCAAAAATCCATCAACATCATCCACCACATCAACAAAAAGGACAAAAACCACATGATCATCTCCATAGATACTGAAAAAGCATTCGACAAAATACAACATCCATTCATGATAAAAACTCTCAACAAAATGGGTATAGAGAGCAAGTACCTCAACATAATAAAGGCCATATATGACAAACCCACAGCCAACATTATACTTAACAGCAAGAAGCTGAAAGCTTTTCACCTAAGATCGGGAACAAGAAAGGGATGTCCACTCTCCCCACTGTTATTCAACATAGTATTGGAGGTCCTAGCCATGGCAATCAGAAAACACAAAGAAATAAAAGGTATCCAGATCAGCAAGGAAGAACTCAAATCGTCCTTGTTTCTAGATAACATGATACTGTACATAAAAAACCCTAAATAATCCACTCCAAAAACATTAGATCTAATATCTGAATTCAGCAAAGTTGTGGGATACAAAATTAATACACAGAAATATGTTGTATATACACTAATGATGAACTAGTAGCAAGAGAAATCAGGAAAACAATTCCATTCACAATTGCATCAAAAAGAATAAAATACCTAAGAATAAACCTAACCTAAGATGTGAAAGACCTATACACTGAAAACTACAAGACACTCTTCAGAGAAATTGAAAAGGATAGTAATAAATGGAAATCCATCCCATGCTCTTGGCTAGGAAGAATTAATATTGTCACAATGGCCATCCTGCCTAAAGCAATCTACAGATTCAATGCAATCCCTATCAAACTACCAACAGCATTCTTCAATGAACTAGAGCAAATAGTTCTAAAATTCATATGGAACAAAAAAAGACCCCGAATAGCCAAAGCAATCCTGAGAAGGAAGAATAAAGCAGGGGGAATTACACCCCCTGACTTCAAGCTCTACTACAAAGCTACAGTAATCAAGACAATTTGGTACTGGTACAAGAGACCCATAGACCAGTGGAACAGAATAGAGAGCCTAGTTATAAACTCAATCATATATGGTCAATTAATACATGATAAAGGAGCCATGGATATACAATGGGGAAATGACAGCCTCTTCAACAGCTGGTGTTGGCAAAACTGGACAGTTACATGTAAGAGAATGAAACCGGATTACTGTCTAACCCCATACACAAAAGTAAACTCAAAATGGATCAAAGACCTGAATGTAAGTTATGAAACCATAGAATTCTTAGAAAAAAATATAGGCAAAAATCTCTTGGACATAAACATGAGCAACTTCTTCATGAGCATGTCTCTCTGGGCAAGGGAGACAAAGGGAAAAGTGAAGGAATGGGACTATATCAAACTAAAAAGCTTCTGTACAGCAAGGGATACCATTAGTAGAACAAAAAGACATTGTACAGTACAGGAGAATATATTCATAAATGACATATCCAATAAGGGGTTGACATCCAAATTATATAAAGAGCTCATGCACCTCAACAAACAAAAAGCAAATAAGCCAATTAAAAATGGGCAGAGGAAGCAACCTAAGTGTCCATCAGTAGATGAATGGATAAAGAAGATGTGGTACATATACACAATGGAATATTATTCAGCCATAAGAAGAAAACAAATTCTACCATTTGCAACAACATGGATGGAGCTAGAGGGTATTATGCTCAGTGAAATAAGCCAGGCAGAGAAAGACAAGTACTAAATGATTTCACTCATATGTGGAGTATAAGAACAAAGAAAAAACTGAAGGAACAAAACAGCAGCAGACTCACAGAACCCAAGAACGGACTAATAGTTACCAAAGGGAAAGGGACTGGGGAAGATGTGTGGGAAGGGAGGGAGAAGGGGGAAAAAGGGACATTGTGATTAGCACACATAATGTAGTGGGGGTTGGGGTGGGTGGGGGGATATGGGGAAGGCAGTGTAACACAGAGAAGACAAGTAGTGATTCTATAACATCCTTCTACGCTGATGGACAGTGACTGCAATGGGGTATGTGGTGGGGAACTGATAATAGGGGGAGTCTAGTAACCATAATGTTGCTCATGTAATTGTATGTTAATAATAGCAAAAAGAAAAAAAAATAAAAATAAAAAAAACAAAAAAACAAATCCACCTGTTGAACTCCGGCAGAAATAGTTGGGTGTCACCCCAATATCCATTCCCTCCTTTTTCCTAGGTCTCTTAGCTGGGTATTTAGTCAGGTATAAAGGCTGTATTTTCCAGCTCCCTTTGCAGTGAGAAGTGGTCATGTGACACATTTTGACCTACAGGAAATGGGCAGAAAGTATGTGACTTTCAAAATATGCCTTTAAGGAGAGCAGGCATGCCCATCTCTTCTCTGCTGTCTGGAAAGACCTAGTTTTAGACTTGATAAGTGGAGCTCAAGCAGCCATCTTGAGTCAGGGGGTGGAAACCATTGTTGACAGCATCTGAAAAGCTTCAAGGTCCCTAGCAATCATCCTCAACCTGGTGTGTCCTACACTGCCTGGCAGAGAAGTTCTCACAAGTGAGCATTCCAGATCTGGGTTCCCTCAGCCCTCAGATGAATCTAGAGAAGTTTCATTATCTCAGACCACGGTCCTGTGTAAGCTTCCCTAACCCATGGGGAAGTCCAACTCTGAAATCCCTATACTGAGAAGTACAAAACAGCTCTTGTTCTGAATAGCCTGTACTTTGGTCCAAGCAGGAAAACATTATAGAGGTCAGCATTTCATTAGTATCACCCAGAAGGTCAATGTCACCACTCGGGAATGAGCTATGAAGTCTCCACTCTCAAGGTCTTATTCCAGAGAGGCTCATGGATTTACTGCTCATATACACGGACAAGTTTCTCCTTCCCCATTAACTATTCAATCAGCTCCAATCCAGACTTTGCTATGACTTAACCACACATGGTGAGAATTACCTGCCATGACCTCAGGTGATTGGAAGAACTCATCTGGGTGCACGTAGCCTGTCTGCGGAAGGAGACACCACAGCAGGCGAAGCAGGCTGAAGCTGCCCCACAGCACCCTGGCAGACATCTTCAGATCAACTTGCTGACACGTCCCTGGGTTAAGAGCCTAGAATGACTTCCCTGCTGCTCACGTTCCACAGATCTGCATCTGCTGAGGATAACATTTGTTAGTTATTATAATGTAAATTACAATATACTGGATAGTTTGAACAAACCCAAAATGGGTCTACATATGATAAAAATGTTAATAGCTGCTATTTACTAAGTCCCACTAAGTGCCAGGAACTGTACATGCATCTCTCACTTAATCCTTTCTAGTCTGAGACAGTGGATCTTATTAGTTCCATTTTACAGGTAGAGAAACTGAGGCCTCTATTGAGTAACCGGTTACTTGGTAACCATACTTGCCAAGTGTCTAAATATGACACTTGCTAAATATGATATTTTCTAATATAATATTTTGCTAAATGTCTAAATATGACATTTGCAGGTAGGATTATGGGTCTTACACCCCAGCCTGTTCACCACCTCCTATCCACAGGCAAGCATGGCAGCCTGTTCCTTGCACTTCTGAAAACTTGGGAACCTCAATGAATTCCATCCACTTCCCTGCAAAAATGAACTACATTCCAGTCATGGCCTCCAACTTTCACACACCCTGAAACTAACCTTTTGGAAGGCGATGGGCACTTAACTGCTGTGGTCTGAATGTTTGTGTCTATCCCCCTAAGCCCATACAATGAAATCCTAAAGCCTGATGTGATGGTATCAGGAGTGGACATTGGGAGATGATTAGGTCATAAGGGTGAAATCCTCATGAATGGCATTTGTGATCTTATTAAAAAGGACTCCACAGAGCTCCCTCACCCCTTCCGCCATGTGGGGACACAGTGAGAAGGCACTGCTATGAGCCAGGAAGAGAGCGCTCATCATTCTAGTGTCTTGACCTTTGTACCTCACCCTTAGGGACTTGGCGGGGCCTTGAGTCTAGTTATAGGTCAGAAGTAAAGTGAGGTGGTTGGGGTAGGTCCTAAGGAAAATTAATGTTTTCTTGCAAGGCAGCTACCTTGGGGGAGGCCATAGCAGTTTCCTCAGGCAACACAGGGTCAGTCCCTTAGACGGGAGCGGAAAGGCTGCTTCTACTGGTAAAAAAGACATCAGAATTTAGGGAGTCAATGTCTCTAGCACTGTAAGGGTCTTCCCACATGTCCCCATTCCAACTTTCAGGATCCCATTCCTTCCAAATCAATGCCCTCACTTTAACAGTAGACACCCTTTGAGGCTGGGAATTCAATTCGCACTGTAACTTAGCTGCTCACAAAATGAGATTCTGCATTTAGTTTTTAGAATTTCAGCCCTACAGGCAACAGAAGATAAGGGTTTCTTTCAGGGCAGATACAGAAATTTCCGGGTCATTTTATGAGGATCTTGAGGTGGAAATTTGAAACTATGAGCACTTCCTTTTCTTTTCCCACTTTATCCAGCACAATCGAGAGCAGCCACCGATCTCATAGGCCTTAGTCTGACTAGAATTTGGAAGGTATCATGTTTGTGGTCGCCTACGGCTTTGCCTGGAATATCCAATGGTGATAGTTTTTGTGTCTCTAAGGTCATGTCATTCCATAGACTATCAGTTGTCCTTTTTACCACTAGAAATAAAGTCATTAGAGTCTTTACATATAGTCAAACCAGAGAACTAATTCCAGAAAACCCAGATCCTATTCAGAATACTCATCCTTAAGAGTCTTCCTTCTAGAACCACTTTCGGTACCAAAATCTGTATCAGTCAGGTTCGACCAGAGAAAGAGAACCAGTAGGAAATATGTAGTAAGAAGAGCTGTTCCAAGGAATTACCACATGCGCTTGTGAGGGCTGGCTAGGCAAGTCCAAAATCTGTAGGGCAGTCCATCAGGAAGGGCAGGCTGAGACTCCTGCGCAGAAGTGGAAGCTGCAGTCCACAGAGGGGAGTTCCTTCTTATTCAGGAATGCTTTAGTTCTTCTCCAAAGGTATTTCAACTGATTGTATCAGGTGTACACAGGTTATCTAGAATAATCTCCTTTACTTGAAGTCAACTGGTTATGGACTTTCACTGCATTTACAGAATACCTTCACAGCAACACTTAAACTAGTATTTGACTAGCTGTGGATTATCACCTAGCCCAGTTGACACATAAAGCTGAACATACTCTAAATAATTTAGTGTTTGTAACTGTGTTTGAATTTTAGATCCATGGGATAATTCCTTATGTAACTTGTCAACGGACTTACTTCTTTCACTCCACATTCTGTTAATGGTATTTAACATGTTGTTGCTGTCACTGTAGTTCCTTTTCATTGCTATTTGGTACTCCATTGATAAATACGTGAAAAATTATTTATTCTTCTTGCTGTTGCTTACTTGCTGGGTTAACTGCAGGTGTTTATACATTTTTTTCTGTTCTTAACAATGCTTCTATAAACATTCTTATACAAGAGTTCTCTGAAGTACACACCTAGAAATAGAATTCCTAAATCATTGGTTGTGCATGCTTTTTCGTTATTGAGGTATTGTTGATGCACAGTGTAATACTGGTTTCAAGTATACAACACAGCGGTTCAACAATTTCCCATATTATTAAATCCTCACTCCCACCTAGTATAGCTACTATCTGTCAACATAGGAAGATGTTACAGCATCATTGGCTATATCTTCCATGCTGTACTACCATCTCTGTGACCAAATTATATTATGATTGAGAGATTTTTGTGCCCCTTTATCCCCTTGCCCACCCACAAACCCCAACCCCTCCCACATGGTAACCATCAGTCACTTCTCAGCATCTATGAAATCTACTGCTATTTTGTTTATTCTGTTTGTTTTGTTTTTATATTCCACAAATAAGTGAAATCATATGGTTTTTGTCTTTTTCTGCTGGATTTTTTCACTTAGCATAATACCCTCTTGGTCCATCCATGTTGCTGCAAATGGCAGGATTTCTTTTTTATGGCTGAATAATATTCCATTGTGTGTATGTACCACCTCTTCTTTATCCATTCATTTACTGATGGACATTTAGATTGCTTCCATATTGTGGCTATTGTAAATAATGTGGCAATAAACATAGGGGTTCATATATCTTTTCAAATCATGGATTTTATTTTCTTCAGGTAAGTTCCTCGAACTGAAATTACTGGGTTGAATGGTATTTCTATTTTTAGTTTTTGAGGAATCTTCATACTGCTTTCCACAGTGATTGTACCAATTTACATTCCTACCACAGTGTAGGAGGGTTCCCTTTTTTCCACATCCTTGCCAACACTTGTATATCTTGTCTTTTGGACAGTGGCCATTCTAACTGGTATGAGGTGATATCTCATTGTGGTTTTGATTTGCATTTCTCTGATGATTAGCGATGTGGAGCATCTTTTCATGTGCCTGTTGGCCATCTGTATTTCTTCTTTGGAAAAATATCTGTTCAGTTCCTCTGCCCATTTTTTAATCAGGTTATTTGTGTTTTTTTGGTGTTGAGTCATATGAGTTCTTTATATATTTTGGATATTAACCCCTTACTGCATAAATCATTTATGAATATATGCTCCCATACTGTGGATGACTTCTTGTTCTGCTGATGGTGCCCTTTGCTATATAGAATCTTTTTAGTTTGATGTAGTTCCACTTGTTCATTTTTTCTTTTGTTTCCCTACTCCGGGGCTATGTGTCCAGAAATAAACTGCTCATGCTTATATATTCAAGAGATTTTTGCCCAACCTTTTGTCTAAGACTTCCATGGTTTCATGTCTTACATTAAGGTCTTTAATCCATTTCAAGTTTATTTTCATGTATGGAGCTAGACAGTAATCCAGTTTTATTCTTTTTCAGGTATCTGTTCAGTTTTCCTAACACCAGTTATCAAAGATATGGTCTTTTCTCCATTCTATATTCATGGCCCCTTTATCATATATTAGTTGACCATTCCATTGATCTTTGGGTCTGTTCTTGTGCCAGTACCATACTGTTTTGATTACTGTAGCTTTGTAGTATAGCTAGAAGTCATGGAGTGTAATACCCCCAGCTTTGTTCTTCTTCCTTAGGATTGCCTATTTGGGGTCTTCTGTGGTTCCATATGAATTTTAGGATTATTTGTTCCAGTTTATTGAAAAATGCTATTGGTATTTTGTTAGGAATTGCATTGAATCTGTAAACTGCTTTGGGCAGGATGGCCGTTTTGACAGTATTAATTTTTCCTATGCATGAGCATGGGATAGATGTCCATTTACTGGTGTTTTTATTTTCTCTCATGGGTGTCTTATGGTTTTTAGAGTAGAGGTCTTTCACCTCCTTGGTTAGGTTTTTTCCTAGGAATTTTATTCCTTTTGATGCAATTGTAAATGGAGTTGTTTTCCTGATTTCTCTTTCTGCTAGTTCGTTGTTAGTATATAGGAATGCAACAGATTTCTGTGTATAAATTTTGTATCCTGCAACTTTGCTGATTCTAATTATTAGTTCTAATAGTTTTTTTTGGTGGAGTCCTTAGGGTTTTCTATATATAATATCATGTCCTCTGCAAATAGTGACAGTTTAACTTCTTCCTTACCAATCTGTCTTTTATCTCTTTATCTTGTCTGATTGCTGTGGCTAGAACCTCCAGTACTATGCTGAATAAAAGTTGTGAGAGTGGATATCCTTGTTTTGTTGCCGGTCTTAGAGGAAAAGCTTTCAGCTTTCCACTATTGGGTGTGATATTAGCTGTGGGTTTGTCGTATATGGCCTTTATTATGTTGAGGTATGTTCCCTCTATACCCATTTTGTTGAGAGTTTTTATCATGAATGGATGTTGAATTTTATCAAAGGCTTTTTCAGCATCTACTGGATGATCATATGGTTTTATCTTTTTTTGTTTGTTTGTTTGTTAATGTGGTGTATCACACTGATTTACAAATATTGTACCCTCCTTGCATCCATGGAACAAATGCCACTTGGTTGTGATGGATGGTTCTTTTGCTGTATTTTGGAATTTGGTTTGCTAATGTTTTGTTGAGGATTTTTGCATCTGTATTCATCAGGGATATTGGTCTACAATTTTCTTTTTTGTAGTGTCCTTTCTGGTTTTGGTATTAGAGTGTTGCTAGCCTCATAGAATGAATTTGGAAGTATTCCCTCCTATTCTTCTCTATTTTATTTATTTATGCTCTGGTCTTTATTATGTCCCTCCTTCTACTAACTTTGGGTTTAATTTGGCCTTAATTTTATAATTTCTTTAACTGTAAGTTTAGACTGTTGAATTGGGTGAGATTTTCTTGTTTCTTGAGGTAGGCCTGTATTGCTGTGTACTTCCCTCTTAGAACCACTTTTTCAGCATCTCATAAGTTTTGGACTATTGTGTTTCTGCTTTCATTTGTCTCCATGCATTGCTTGGTTTCTGTTTTAACTTGCTCATTGATCCATTGTTTATTTAGAAGCATGTTGTTTAGTCTCCATGTGTTTGTAGGTTTATTGGTTTTCTTTTTGTAATTTATTTGTTTCATACCATTGTAGTCTGAGAAGTTGCTTGATACAATTTCAATCTTTTTTAATTTATTGAGGCTCTTTTTGTGGCCTAGTATGTGATCTGTTCTGGAAAATGTTCTATGTACACCTGAGAAAACTGTATCCTGCTGCTTTTGGGTGGACTGTTCTGTAGATGTCTGTTAAGTCCATCTGATCTCAGGTGTTGTTCAGTGCCTTTGTTTCCTTATTTATTTTCTGTGTGGTTGATCTGTCTGTTGATGTGAGAGGTGTGTTAAAGTCTTCTAAAATTAATGAGTTGCAGTCCATTTCCCCCTTTAATTCTGTTAGTATTTGTTTTACATATTTAGGTGCTCCTATGGTGGATGCATAGATATTTATAATGGTTATATCCTCTTGTTGGATTGACCCCTTTATCAGTATGTGATGTCCTTCTTTTTCTCTTGTTACTTTCTTTGTTTTGAAGTCTATTTTGTCTGACATAAGCACTGCTACTCCTGTTTTTCTTCTCATTGTTTGCATAAAATATCTTTCCATCCTTTCACTTTTAGTATGTCTTTGGTTCTGAAATGAATCTCCTGTAGGCAACATATAGGTGCGTCTTGTTTCTTTATCCATTCTGCCACTCTGTATCTTTTGACTGGTACATTCAGTGCACTTACATTTAAGGTAATTACTGATATTTTATTTTATTGTTTTATTAATTGTTTTCTGGTTGTTTTTTATAGTTCCTCTCTGTTCCCTTCTTCCTCTCTTATAATCTTCTCTAGTTATTTGATGGTTTTGTTTAGTGTTGTGATTGGATTTCTCTTTCTTTATTTTTGTGTGTATCTATTATAGGCTTTAGGTTTGTGGTTACCAAAAGGTTCAAGGATAGATAGCTTCCTGACTATATAACAGTCTATATGAAGCTGATGGTTAATTTCAAACATAATCTAAAGTACTCTACTTCAAACACAATCTAAAAGTACTTTTTTCTTCTTCCTCCTCCTTCACACTTTATGTTTTATATGTTTGAATCTGCACTTTTTGTGTATCCCTTGACTGATTTTGTGTATAGTTGATTTTACTACTTTTGCTTTGTTTTAATTTCATACTTGCTTGGTAATTGGTCTACTACTTTTATTGTGGGTTTATTTTTACTGGTGAAAACTATTCAATCTGAGGTACAGTTCCATCTACAGCAGTCCCTTTGACATATTCTGTAATGCTTGTTTAGTGGTTATAAATTCCTTGAGCCTTTGTTTGTCTGAAGATTGCTTAATCTCTGCTTCAAATTTGAATGATAACCTTTTTTGGGTAGAGGATTCTTGGTTGAAGGTCCTTTTGTTTCAATACATTAAATATTTCATGCTACTCCCTTCTGGCCTCTAAAGTTTTTGCTGAGAAGTCTGCTGATAGCCTGATGGAGTTTCCCTTATAAGTCATCTTGTTTCTCGCTCTGGCTGATTTCAATACTCTCTCCTTATCCTTAATCTTTGTCATTTTAATTATTATATGTCTTGGTGTTGTCTTCCTTTTGTTAGGAGCTCTCTGCACTTCCATTGCCTGAGTTTCTATTTCCTTCCCCAGATTGAGGAAGTTTTCAATAATTATTTCCTCAAAGAGATTTTCTACCTCTTTGTCTCTCTCTTCTCCTTCTGGTACCCCTATTATATGAATATTGTTTTGTTTGGCTTGGTCACACAGCTCTCTTATCATTCTTTCATTTCTAGAGGTCCTTTTTTCTCTCTGTTCCTCAGCTTCATTGTGTTCCTGTTCTCTAATTTCTATTTCACTGATTGTCTCCTCTACTTGGAGCAATTATTATTCATTCCCACCATTGTATATTTCATTTCAGTTACTGTATTCTTCAGCTCCAAGTGGCTCTTTTTCAGCTCTTGTATCTCTTTGTTGAAGTCTTCCCTGACATCTTTAATGCTTTCCCACAGATCTGTGAGCATAATTATGACTGTTAGTTTGAAATCTTTATGAAGAAGATTGGCGATTCACTTAGCCTTCTTTCTTGTGTCTTATCCTGTAGTTTTGTTTGGAACATATTCCTCTGCCTCCTCATTTTGTCAGGTTTTCTGCGTTTCTTCCTTTGTATTAGATAGATCTGCTATACTTCCTGGTCTATAGAGTAATGGCTTTATGAAGAAGGTGTCCTGTGGTGCACAGAAGCTCAATACTCTTTCCTCTCCAGTGCCTGGTTCTCCTTTGTGGTGGAGCCCCAGTTGTTGTTGGTGGGATATGCGTGGGGCCACCTTTCTGTCTGTCTGCCAGCAGTGGTCTCAGTCCTCCAGAGATGGCAGTTTGCTTCAGCCGGCATTTGTGATCAGAGCAGTGGCTTCTGCTTGGGGTCGTTGTGGGCAGGAATGCCCTCTGCCTGCCCTGGAATGATGGTGCAGCTGCAGGGTTAATGGGTTGGGCTGGGTGGTAGTATGGCTCCTGGGAAGGCTCTGGGGCAGGCATAGGGCGGGGTGGGTGGTGGGGAGTTGCACCATAGCAGTGAGTCTCACAGGTGCACAGGGAAGTGCCTCAGGGGCTAAGCCACCAACAAGGGGGATGGGTGTTTGGGGCTCCCAGGAGTGCCTGACCTGTTGGACCAAGGGGTGCTTGGGGAGTGTTGTCTATCTATTCTTTCTCCTGCAGAGAGAGTTCCATCCAACCCTTGACCCTCTGGCACCCTTCAAGCTGTTGGCAAACCTTTCAAACAGCTGCATCTGCTTTGGGTCTCAGCAGGACTGGTGGAAAATGCCTGTCCTCCACAAGTGGCTGGGGTCTCAGCCTACCAGAGTGCTCCAACTGTCCCTGGTGTCCAGCCTGCTAATCCCCCAATGCAATGTGGGCCCGTGTTTGCAGAAGAGATAGCCAAGGCCAGTTATGCAAAGCTCCTGGTGCCTATACCCTCCCTGCTTTGTACCTCTTCCCCCACCTGTGGGCTGGGATGGGGGAAGGGCTAGGGTCCCAATCAATTGTGGCTCTGCTGATATACCCTTCTGTGTGTGGTCTTCTCTTTTTCCCCAGATGTAGGTGGGCTGCTCTGCAGTCTTCAGGTCATTTTCAGGGTTAGTTGTATTTGCTGTAGTTGCTTCCTTGGTGTGTGTGGGGGAGGAGGTTTCTGCCTTGCCTTCCTACTCCGCCGTGCATACTTTTGATTTCATTAAACATGCCGAACTGTTTTCCAGAGGTCCCTGCCAGCTATCAGATATAGTGCCCACTGCTTCATATCCTGATTTAAGGTATTGTCTGACACTTTGATTTTTATGAATCTTGTAGTATTAACATGTATTTCCCTGATTACTAATAGGTTGAACACCTTTTCAAATGCTTGTGGAACATTTTTATTTGTTATTCTGTGGGATTCCTTTTGGTTATTTTTATTAGGTGTCTGTCCTTTTCCTACTATGTGTAGGAATTCTTTATATATTCTTTTTATATTAATTGCATGTGGCTATATTCTTAATCCATAAGCCATCTCTATTACTAATATTGGTCACTTGTGCTTTCTTTTTGTTTCTTGATTATTTTCACCAGATTTTGTCAATTTTATGAATCTTTTTTAAAAATCAGTTTCTGGCTTTGTTCATCTTAACAAAAATTAAGAAGAGGAAACCTCACTAACATGGAGTCAGGATGCCAGCAGGGGGTGCGCTAGATGTTACTTTTACTACCCCAGCAGGAGGAAGATTTTCTTCCTCCCCTCACAATAACCCAGACAATGAGAGGTTGTTATAAGTCAGCCAATGAAAAAGCCACTATACTCTGAACTCCCAGTTTACTCCAATGGGCTTTTTGTGTAAAGCAGCTCTCCCAACTCAGTCCTGTCCTTTATAAAAGAGTGGTTCCCTGCTTTGTTCTTTGGACTTGCCTATGTCTTAGCCATAGCTTGCTTGTCCTGAACTTCAATCTCTGCTATTCCAAATAAACCCATTTTTACTGGTGATGTAACTGACAGTTTTATTTTTAAGGTTAACAATCTCCTTTTAATTAACTTTTTCATGTTTTTACTTTTTGGGGGGTTTATTTTGCTGTTTTCAAAATTTCAAGCCTTATGATATGAACACTTAGCTCATTAATTTTGAGTCTTTAATTTTTGAGCCTGTTTTCAATGTAAGTATTTAAGGTTACACAATTTTCTCTAAATACTGTGTTAACTGTATCCCACAAATTTTGCTATATAATATTTTCATCACCATTTTTGTTTCTAAATAGTTTCTAAATCCATTGTAATTTATTCTTTGGCTAACATTTTATTGTTGAAACACTGAATTTTTAAAATTAAGACTGGTTTTTCATAGCAATTTTAGATTCACTGAAAAATTGAGAGGAAGGTACAGAAATTTTCCATATACTCCCTACCCCTACACATCCATAACCTTCCCCATTATCAACAGCCTTCACCTGAGTGGTACATTTGTTACAATAGATAAATCTACATTGACAATCATTATCATCCAACATCCATAGATTACATCACGTTTCACTCTTGGTGGTGTACATTCTATAGGTTTGGACAAACGTATAATGATATGTATCTGCTATTACATTATCACAGAGTATTTTCACCACCCTAAAAATCCTCTGTGCTCTGCCTATTCATCTCTCACCTGCTCTAGCATTTAATTTTTAATGGTCCCTTGTGATTTATCAGGATGTGGTACAAGACCACTGTGGGGAACCTTGATGTCTCCACAGTTGTTGAGGGTGGGTGGGATGCAGAGAGGCTATGCCTAAGCTTCTGGAACTTGCTGCAGTGCTGCTGGCAGGCTGCCCCTCAGTGTACATGAGGGCGGACAAGTTGGGCTCATGACCTGAGTGTCAGCCTATGGAGCAGACCAGCTGCACCCATATGGCCTACAAGGTAATAGGTCTGCTGTCCTCCATCCCACCCCATCTCCACTCTTATCCTGACCCTCTGGTTAATCCACCCTTCACCTCAGGGTTCAGACTTGCAACAGTAAAATTAGGTTTTATGATGTCTGTGTGACAATTCACTGAGTGTTTTCAGTGTATCCAATACATTTTAAAACAGGAGAGGAACCATACAATGTTTGGTTTATCATATGGTTTTGCCACTTAGCAAAATGTGATTAGCTTCCTTCCTGCATCCTGAGCATGCCTGCCACTGGTCGCAAGCTCTCCACCCATTAGGTGTCCACTTGCTCCCTCTGTTCTTTTCACTTGGCACCTGCCCTTCCAACCAGAAACATGTTTGATTCTCTACCATTCTCAGGAAAACAACCAACTAAATCCCCTTCAAAACTGATATGCCCTTTATCTACCACTGCTCTGTCCTCTCCCCTTGGCAGGAATCCCCGGACCAGCCACATGCACTGAATCCACTCCTCACACCTGTTGGATGCTCTTCCTGCTGCAGCGTGCTTTGTCGCCCCCACAGCACTGACGCAGCCCTCTCAGGAGCCTCCCTGATTTTCCAGTTGTCAAACCCAAAGGCCACCTCAAGTGCCTGTACTGCATGCCATCCGACAACAGAGATCCCTTCCACAGTTCCTATCTCCTTCCAGGGTGCCTTCCTATACTATCGAAGGCTGCAAGACAAAAAGCTACTCATTTCGTAGTCTCCCTTGAAGTTGGGTTATACAAATTAGGTTTTAAGAATTTAGGAAGCAGACATCGCTAATTATCAGGGAAAGGCAAATTAAAACCACAATGAGATATCACCTCACACCAGTGAGGATGGCCAACATAGAAAAGACTAGGAACAACAAATGCTGGCGAGGATGTGCTGAAAGGGGAACCCTCCTACGGATGGTGGGAATGTAAACTACTTCAACCATTGTGGAAAGCAGTATGGAGGTTCCTCAAAAAACTCAAAATAGAAATACCATTTGACCCAGGTATTCCACTCCTTGGAATTTACCCTAAGAATGCAGGAGCCCAGTTTCAAAAAGACAGATGCACCCCTATGTTTATCGCAGCACTATTTACAATAGCCAAGAAATGGAAGCAACCTGAGTGTCCATCAGTAGATGAATGGATAAAGAAGATGTGGTACATATACACAATGGGATATTATTCAGCCATAAGAAGAAACAAATCCCACCATTTGCAACATGGATGGAGCTAGAGGGTATTAGGCTCAGTGAAATAAGCCAGGCAGAGAAAGACAAGTACCAAATGATTTCACTCATATGTGGAGCATAAGAACAAAGCAAAAACTGAAGGAACAAAACAGCAGCAGACTCACAGAACCCAAGAATGGACTAACAGTTACCAAAGGTAAAGGGACTGGGGAGGATGGGTGGGAAGGGAGGGACAAGGGGGAAAAAGGGGCATTACTATTAGCAGACATAATGTAGGGGGGGCACGGGGAGGGCTGTACAACACAGAGAACACAAGTAGTGACTCCATAGTATCTTACTACACTGATGGACAGTGACTGTAATGGGGTATGTGGTGGGGACTTGATAATGGGGGGAATCTAGTAACCACAATGTTGCTCATGTGATTGTATATTAATGATACCAAAATAAATAAATAAATAAATAATAAAGAATTTAGGAAGCAGATGTGAGACAGGCCATATTTCTGCAGTTTTCATTGTTTCCTTCCAGCAAACGTGTCTGGAGACAGGAGCTTTCCTGTGGCAGTTTCCAGTGTCCAGTCCCAGCTCTGTGGGTATGGAGACACAACTGTCCTCAGGGGGAGTCTTGATTCTTGGCAGCGGTGCTGTGTTACTAAATTCCACTGAGTTCCGCAGTGACTTTTATTACACTTGCCTGATTGCCACACAAATGGTAGCTCTTCTGTTGAGTTACTGCTGGGTGTTCAGAGAGCCTTTCCTGGAGGCCCAAACTACAGCCGCTCTTCCAGGGCACCCAGTGACTTTTAGTGCCTAATACCCTGTAAAAATTCTTTACCTGTTGGCTTCTCTTTCTTGTGCTGGACTCTGGCCTTCAGTATCAGAGGTGGCTGTGGGCCTCAGCCCTCAAGGGTGACAATACCACGCTGAAAGAAAATAACCTCCCATCTGCAGGCAGGGGCCGTGGGACCGCCTTGTTCCTGCCCGGTGGCAGGCGCTTGGGGCTGTGGCTCTGAGAAGCAGACCCTTCCCTTGCGCGTGTCCCAGTGGCCTTCCAGCCCTCTCAGCGGACCACCAGTTGTACCACCCAGCGAAACTCCACCCCATACTCACCTTTTTTGCACCTTGACCATGGGTCCCCTCATGCTGACTTCACCTTCTGCCTCTGAGTCAGAGGGCCCCTTGTCACCCTGCTTCTGGGTTCCCTGGTCCCCAGGCTCCGACCCACAGTCTGGTCCACCCTGTGGGAAAAGGGAACCATCAAAGGGCCCAGATACACACGGCCTTTCCTCACACAAGAACTAAAACAAATAAATGAAAAAAAGAAGAAAATAACTACCAGTCTGTCTTCTGTGTCCAGAAAGAAAAAGGTCCAGAATGAGAGCAAAGCAAGAATATTTTCAGGCAAACCAAGACTGAAAGTTCTTCACAACAGACCCTCAGAAATTGTAAAGGACTATGTATCAGGCAGAAGGAGAAATGATTCTGGGAAAGGATCTGAGATGGAAGTAGAAATGAAGAGCAAATTGGATGGGAGCTATCTGGAAGGCTGAAGTCCAGTGAAGGCCGTCCTCCTGCCACTCGGCTTTCTTCTGGCCAGTAAGGTCAAGGAGATGGGGGGAGTCTTCTGAAGTTGTGTCCCACATTCATTCACCGGCTTCGTGCATGCTGAAAGGCAGCTGTGGCAGTTTCCCGATGGCTTTCTGGTCCTTGGGTCACAAAGCTCTGTGTTCCTGTACTCAAGGGTTCAGTGGTGGCCTCCTGTGTCCCACTCTCCTGGGGGGGACAGAGCAGTAGCTCCCTAAGGGGGTCAGTTTGCAGTCACTCGCGGAGGTGGGGGCCTGACCATCCAGCACTTCTGAACGGTCCATAAGCAGCTACTTCCCCATGTGAAACCCCTTTGTGATTGAAGTTCATAATTGTTTGCAAACAACGACAAAAAACTCTGACTCAAACTGGCTTAAACAATTCCTCAGGGCACCTAACACGACAACCAGAGCTTGGAGCTGCCACGATTCTGCTGCCACTTCTCAGGGATCCTCGGGATTTCTGTCTTTCTCCTTCTTTTTTTTGGCCTCTGCTGGCTGGAGTTTTTATTTATTTATTTATTTATTTTTATTTTGCTATTATTAATATACTTACATGAGCAATATTATGGTTACTAGACTCCCCCTATTATCAACTCCCCACCACATAACCCATTACAGTCACTGTCCATCAGCATAGTGAGATGCTATAGAGTCACTACTTGTCTTCTCTGTGTTATACTGCCTTCCCCATGCCCCTCCCGACCCCCAACCCCACTACATTATGTGTGCTAATTGTAATAGTCCTTTTTCCCCTTAAATCTCCCTTCCCACCCCTCTTCCCCAGTCCCTTACCTTTTGGTAACTGTTAGTCCATTCTTGGGTTCTGTGAGTCTGCTGCTGTTTTGTCCCTTCAGTTTTTTCTTTGTTCTTATACTCCACAGATGAGGGAAATCATTTGGTACTTGTCTTTCTCCACCTGGCTTATTTTACTGAGCATAATACCCTCTAGCGCCATCCATGTTGTTGCTAATGGTAGGATTGGTTTTCTTCTTATGGTTGAATAATATTCCATTGTGTATATGTACCACATCTTCTTTATCCATTCATCTACTGATGGACACTTAGGTTGCTTCCATTTCTTGGCTATTGTAAATGGTGCTGCAATAAACACAGGGGTGCATATGTCTTTTTCAAATTGGGCTGCTGCATTCTTAGGGTAAATTCCAAGGAGTGCAATTCCTGGGGCGAATGGTATTTCTATTTTGAGTTTTTTGAGGAACCTCCATACTGCTTTCCACAATGGTTGACCTAATTTACATTCCCACCAGCAGTGTAGGAGGGTTCCCCTTTCTCCACAACCTTGCCAACATTTGTTGCTGTTTGTGTTTTGGATGGTGGCCATCCTAACTGGTGTGAGGTGATATCTCATTGTGGTTTTAATCTGCATTTCTCTGATGATTAGTGATGTGGAGCATCTTTTCATGTGCCTGTTGGCCATCTGAATTTCTTCTTTAGAGAAGTGTCTATTCATGTCCTCTGCCCATTTCTTAATTGGATTATTTGCTTTTGTTTGTTAAGGTGCGTGAGTTCTTTATATATTTTGGATGTCAACCCTTTATCAGATACGTTTTTTATGAATATATTCTCCCATACTGTAGGATGTCTTTTTGTTCTACTGATGGTGTCCTTTGCTGTACAGAAGGTTTTCAGCTTGATATAGTCCCACTTGTTCATTTTTGCTTTTGTTTCCCTTGCCCGGGGAGATATGTTCATGAAGAAGTCGCTCATGTTTATGTCCAAGAGATTTTTGCCTATATTTTTTTCTAAGAGTTTTATGGTTTCATGACTTACATTCCGGCCTTTAATCCATTTCGAGTTTACTTTTGTGTATGGGGTTAGACAGTAATCCAGTTTCATTCTCTTACATGTAGCTGTCCAGTTTTGCCAACACCACCTGTTGAAGAGGCTGTCATTGCCCCATTGTATATCCATGGCTCCTTTATCGTATATTAATTGATTATATAGGCTTGGGTTTATATCAGGGCTCTCTACTATGTTCCACTGGTCTGTGGGTCTTTTCTTGTGCTGGTACCAAATTGTGTTGATTACTGTGGCTTTGTAGTAGAGCTTGAAGTCAGGGTGCGTAATTCCCCGTTTTATTCCTCCTTCTCAGGATTGCTTTGGCTATTCGGGGTCTTTCATGGTTCCATATGAATTTTAGAATTATTTGTTCCAGTTCATTGAAGAAAGCTGTTGGTAGTTTGATAGGGATTGCGTTGAATCTGTAGATTGCTTTAGGTAGTATAGCCATTTGGACAATATTTATTCTTCCTAGCCAAGAGCATGGGATGCATTTCCATTTGTTAGTGTCCTCTTTAATTTCTCTTAGGAGTGTCTTGTAGTTTTCAGAGTACAGGTCTTTCACTTCCTTCGTTAGGTTTATTCCTAGGTATTTTATTCCTTTTGATGCAATTGTGAGTGGAATTGTTTTTCTGATTTCTCTTTCTGTTAGTTCATCATTAGTGTATAGGAAAGCAACAGATTTCTGTGTGTTAATTTTGTATCCTGCAACTTTGCTGAATTCACATATTAGTTCTAGTAGTTTTGGAGTGGAGTCTTTAGGGTTTTTTATGTACAGTATCATGCCATCTGCAAATAGTGACAATTTGACTTCTTCTTTACCAATCTGGATGCCTTGTATGTCTTTGTTTTGTCTGATTGCTGTGGCTAGGACCTCCAGTACTATGTTGAATAACAGTGGAGAGAGTGGGCATCCCTGTCTTGTTCCCGATCTTAGATGAAAAGCTTTCAGCTTCTCGCTGTTAAATATGATGTTAGCTGTTGGTTTGTCATATATGGCCTTTATGATGTTGAGTACTTGCTGTCCATACCCATTTTGTTGAGAGTTTTAATCATGAATGGATGCTGAATTTTGTCAAATGCTTTTTCAGCATCTATGGAGATGATCATGTGGTTTTTGTTATTCTTTTTGTTGATGTAGTGGATGATGTTGATGGATTTTCGAATGTTGTACCATCCTTGCATCCCTGGGATGATTCCCACTTGATCATGGTGTATGATCCTCTTGATGTATTTTTGAATTCGGTTTGCTAATATTTTGTTGAGTATTCTTGCATCTACGTTCATCAGGGATATTGGTCTGTAATTTTCCTTTTTGGTGAGGTCTTTGCCCGGTTTTGGTATTAGAGTGATGCTGGCTTCATAGAATGAGTTTGGAAGTATTCCCTCCTCTTCTATTTTTTGGAAAACTTTAAGGAGAATTGGTGTTATTTCTTCTCTATATGTCTGGTAGAATTCAGAGGTGAATCCATCTGTCCAGGGGTTTTGTTCTTGGTAGTTTTTTGATTACCGATTCAATTTCGTTGCTGGTGATTGGTCTGTTTAGTTTTTCTGTTTCTTGCTTGGTCAGTCTTGGGAGGTTGTACTTTTCTAAGAAACTGTCCATTTCTTCTATGTTTTCCAGGTTGTTAGCATATAGATTCTCATAATATTCTCTTACAAATCTTTGTATTTCTGTAGGGTCCATCGTTATTTTTCCTTCCTCATTTCTGATTCTGTTTATTTGTGTAGATTCTCTTTTTTTCTTAATGAGTCTGGTTAGGGGTTTATCTATTTTGTTTATTTTTTCAAAGAACCAGCTCTTGGTTTCATTGATTTTTTTCTATTGTTTTATTTTTCTCTATTTTATTTATTTATGCTTTAATCTTTATTATGTCCCTCCTTCTACTGACTTTGGGCCTCATTTATTCTTCCTTTTCTTGTTTCATTAGTTGTGAGTTTAGACTGTTCATGTGAGATTGTTCTTCTTTCCTGAGGTCGGCCTGCATTGCAATATATTTCCATCTTAGCACGGCCTTCACTGCATCCCACAGATTTTGTGGTGTTGAATTATTGTTGTCATTTGTCTCCATATATTGCTTGATCTCTGTTTTTATTTGGTCATTGATCCATTGATTATTTAGGAGCATGTTATTAAGCCTCCATGTGTTTGCAGGCTTTTTCGTTTTCTTTGTGTAACCTATTTCTAGTTTCATACCTTTGTGATCTGAGAAGCTGGTTGGTACAATTTCATTCTTTTTAAATTTTTTGTGGACTAATATATGATCAGTTCTTGAAAATGTTCCATGTGTACTTGAGAAGAATGTGTATCCTGTTTCTTTTGGATGGAGTGTTCTGTAGATGGCCGTTAGGGCCATCTGTTCTAATATGTTGTTCAGTGCCTCTGTCTCTTTACTTATTTTCTGTCTGGTTTATCTGTCCTTTGGAGTGAGTGGTGTGTTGAAGTCTCCTAAAATGAATGCACTGCATTCTGTTTCCCCCTTTAATTCTGCTGTATTTGTTTCACAAAAGTAGGTGATCCTGTGTTTGGTGCATAGATACTTATAATAGTTATATCGTCTTGTTGGACTGACCCTTTTATCATTATGTAATGTCCTTCTTGTCTCTTGTGACTTTCTTTGGTTTGAATTCTATTTTGTCTGATACAAGTACTGCAACTCCTTCTTTTTTCTCCCTATTAGTTGCATAAAATGTCTTTTTCCATCTCTTCACTTTCAGTCTGTGTATGTCTTTGGGTTTGAAGTGAGTCTCTTGTAGGCAGCATAAAGATGGGTCTTGTTTTTTTATCCATTCAGTAACTCTATGTCTTTTGATTGGTGCATTCAGACCATTTGCATTTAGGGTGATTATCGATAGGTATGTACTTATTGGCATTGCAGGCTTTAGATTCGTGGTTACCAAAGTTTCAAGGTAATTCCCTTACTAACAACCTAATTTAACTTACTTCGTATACTATTACAAACACAACCTAAAGGTTCTTTTTTTTTCCTCCTTTTTCTTCCTCCTCAATTCTTTGTATGTTATGAATCATATTCTGTACTCTTTATCTTCCCTTGGATGACATCTTTGTAGCCTTAGGAACACTTCCATCTATAGGAGTCCCTCCAAAATGTCCTGTAGAGGTGGTTTGTGGGAGGTAAATTCTCTCAGCTTTTGCTTATCTGAAAATTAATCCCTCCTTCAAATTTAAATGATAACCTTGCCGGGTAGAGTATTCTTGGTTAAAGGCCCTTCTGCTTCATTGCATTAAATATATTGTGCCACTCCCTTCTGGCCTGTAAGGTTTCTGTTCACAAGTCTGATGATAGCCTGATGGGTTTTCCTTTGTATGTGATCTTTTTCCTCTCTCTAGCTGCTTTTAAAACTCTGTCTTTATCTTTGATCTTTGCCATTTTAATTATTATATGTCTTGATGTTGTCTTTCTTGGGTCCCTTGTGTTGGGAGATCTGTGCACCTCCATGGCTTGAGAGACTATCTTCTTCCCCAGATTGGAGAAGTTTTCAGCAATTACTTCCTCAATGACACTTTCTAACCCTTTTTCTCTCTCTTCTTCTTCTGGTACCCCTATAATGTGAATATTGTTGTGTTTGGATTGGTCACACAGTTCTCTCAATATTCTTTCATTCTTAGAGATCCTTTTTCTTTCTGTGCCTCAGCTTCTTTGTATTCCTCTTCTCTAATTTCTATTCCATTTACTGTCTCTTCTACTACATCTAATCTGCTTTTAAATCCCTCCATTGTATGTTGCATTTCAGATATTGAATTTCTTAATGATTGAATCTCTGACTTAAATTTGTTCCTGAGTTCTTGAATATTTTTCTGTGCTTCCATAAGGATGTTTATAATTTTTATTTTGAACTCCCTTTCAGGAAGATTTGTGAGTTCGGTTTCATTTGGCCCTCTTTCTGGGGTTTGTGAGATTTTGGTCTGAACCGTATTCTTTTGTCATTTCATATTTTTGTGTGGTGCCCACTAGTGTGCAGAAAGTCCAGTCTCTGGAGCTGCTCAGCCCCTAGAATGAGGCTGGGGATTGTAGGGGTGTGGAGCTGCTGCCTTGGGGAAGGAAAGATCTATTTCCTGATTCCCGTCTGCAGTGCCTGTCTCCAGTGTCAGAGCCAGTGGGCCAGCACACACGTGTACACCTCTGTGCTTTGCCTCTCTAGCTGTTGTAGGTGGGGCCTCCCTCTGTCTGGCCTGACGCCTGCGCAGTGACTGCCGGTTTTCAAGCAGGTGCCTGCAGGCCAGTAGGAAGGTTTGGCAGGCTGTGTGTCACAGTGGAGCGCCTCGGAGCTGAGTAGTCAGCCAGGGGGATGGAGCACCTTAAACTCCCCAAAGTTCCCAACTAACTGGGCAGTGTGCCCAGGCAACCTTGTCCAGCTCTCCTTCCTCCCGCACAGCAAGCTCCGTGCAAACCCCGCCCCTTCAGCAGCCCTCTGGCTGCTAGGAAGCCTCTCAGACTGCCTGCCCTTCCTCTGACACAGAGCGTCTGGGTGTGGTGCCCCTCCTCCACAAATGGCCAGAATGCCAATTTCTCAAGCTTGCCTGTCCGCGCTCCCCAACGTCCAAAGCACCACAGAATGTTGGATTCCGCTCACAAAGCAGATCTCCAGGGCTAGGTGTTCAGCAGTCGCGTCTTCCACCCCCTCCCGCGCTCCGTTTCTCTTCCTCCTGCTGGTGAGTTTGGGTGGGGGAAGGGCTTGGGTCCTGCCAGATTAAGGCTTTCCTACGTTACCCTGTTTCGTGAGGTCTGCTCTGTTCGTGAGGTCTGTTTGCAGTCTGGTTCAGCCTTCTTTCTTGTTGCTATTTTAAGGTTAGTTGTATTAATTAACTATATTTTTGTACAATTTGTGGTTTGGGGAGGAGCTCTCCGTCTCACCTCTCATGCCTCCATCTTGCAAGTCCCTCTCTCCTTTTTGTAAAAAATGTTTTTTGGTTGTTGTGGAACTATCAGTATACAATCTTGTATTGGTTTCAGATATATGACATAGTGGTTCAGTGGTTACTCATATTATTAAATCCTCACCCCCACTAGTGCAGTGACTATCCGTCCACATATGAAGACGTTACAGAATCACTGACTATATTCTCCAGGCTGTACCACCATCCCTGGGACCAATTTATATTATGATGGAGAATTTTTGCGCACCTTTATCCCCCTAACCTTCCCCACCCACCCACCCACCCTAACCCCTCCCCATGGTGTCTTCTTCTCAGTGTCTGTGAGTCTATTGCTGTTTTGTTCATTGTGTTTTGTTTTGATATTCCACAATAATTGAAATCATATGGTGTTTGTCTTTCTCTGACTGGCTATTTCATTCAGCATAATAGCCTCTACATCCACCCATGTTGTTGCAAATGGCAGGATTTCTTCTCCTTTGTGTATGACTGCTTTTCTCCTTTTAAGGACATCGTCCTCACATCGGTAGCCATCCCAGCCATCCCGTCTGGACATGAGCACTGAGAAGAAGAAAAGTCTGTATTTTCTGACTATCTCTTTTTGTTGGTTCTTTTTAAACAGTTTGAGATATAATGAACATACCATGCAATCCACCCATTTAAAGTGTACAATTCAATGGTTTCATTATATTCACAGACATGTGCAACCACTACTACTGTTAATTTTACATTTTCATCACCTAAAGAAGGAACCTCCATATTCTTTACTTATCACTTCCCATGGCCCTGCCACAACCCCTAAGCAGCCACTGATCTAATTTCCATTTCTGCTGATTTCCCTATTCTGGTCTTTCATATGAACAGGATCACATAGTATGTGGCCTTTTGTGGCTGGCTTCTCTCAGACTGTTTTCAAGGTTCATCCCATTGCAGCATGTATCAGTACTTCATTTCTTTTTATGGCCAAATACTATTCCATGGTATAGATATACCACTTATTCTGTATCCATTCATATTTTGATGAACATTTGAGTTGTTTCCATCTTTTGGTTATTATGAATAATGCTGCTATAAACATCTGTATGTAAGTATCCATGTGGACATAATGTTCTCATTTCCCTTGGTACATACCTAGGAGTGAAACTGCTGGGTCATATGGCAACTCTATGTTTAGTCATTTGGGAAAGTGCCAGATATCTTCCAAGGTATCTTTTACATTCCTACCCACAGTGAATGAGGTTTCTGAATTCCCCATGTCCTGAAAAACTGTTGTTATCTGGGTTTTAATTCTAGCCATCCTAGTGGGTGTGAAGTGATATCTCAATGTGGTTTTAATTTTCATGTGCATCTCTTTAAAATCAAAGGAGTCTTTTCTGAAAGGCCCCCAGCAGGCTTTCCACCAAGTCTCCTTGGCCAGAACACTATCAAATACAGCTTCCTAAAGCAATCACTGGCAAGGGAAATGGGATTACCAGTGAGGGCTCACTTCCCAGTTAGGGGCTGTGGCTGTGGGCTGCCTCTTCAGAGGCACACAGACATCCAGAGAAGGATGCTTACCCTGACAATATCAGGTTCTGTTAGGAAGGAAGAAAAGAGGCAGAAGGGCAACTATGTGGCTGCTACACACACCTTCCACAACGCCAGGCCCTCAGGCTGTCCTCCTCCTCTGACCATCTGTTCTGTGCTCTTTCTCTGTCCACCCTGAGATGTCAGTGCTCCTGGTCTTCAACTTCTTTCTCACCCTCTACACTCTTTTTTCAGGTCATCTCATTTATTCTCATAGTTTCAATTTCCATTGGATGACAAATTTGATGAAACTGTTTCTTTACTGAGCTTCAGATTTACTACTACTATTAATAATAGCTTTGCCATTTTCAGACTTACTATATTCCAGGCACTGTATATTATCTCATTTTATTCCCCAAACAACCCAATGATTCTATCATCATCCTTACCTTAGAGAGCAACTAACAGGTTTAGAGGGCTCAAGTTTTCTGCCCAAGATAATAGAATTGGTGGGTTGATGAAACTAGGGTTGGAGCCAGTGTGTCTGACTTCAGCACCCTGATACAGGGCCTGTTGGGCTCCTGCACCCACCTCAGACACTGGGTGGCCAAAGAGAAATCGTCATGTGCCGTGAACCAGCCCAGGCCATGCTTCCTGCAGCAGTGAGGGAACTGGTAATCCCCTTACTCAGTCCAGAAACCCCGAGGTCACCTCCCTTCTTCACCCCTTCACTGTGTCATACTACCTTTGCTTCTAATCATCCCTAGAACCCAGCTCTTAGTCTTCGTCCTCCACTGTCACCATCTGAGTCCGGGTCCCCTGTGACCGGGGTACGTGCTGCTCTAGGGGTGGCTGGCACTTCTCGGTTGGGTGCCTCTAGCTGTAAACTGCCCTCTCTTTTATTAGCCCAATGTGTCAAACAAAAGGAATCATTTTCTATGTGTGCACAGTGAGAAAAATATACAGAAGTATGATCTAAAGTAGACTTCACCCACCTTGCTGTGTTCCCTGCCCTTCACAACCAAGGCCACATTCCTGACTGGCTTACAGGCTCTCCACCACTCCCATGGTTCCCTCTGTCCTCCACCCTCAACTCTTTGTGTACAGAACTTGGAACTCCGGAAACACCACGTTTTCCTGTAGTCCCCCTTTCCTGTGCTGGGTTGTTTCTCACCTTAGCAGCTCTGCTCCCGTTGCCTCCTTTGCGGGATATGCCTATAGTAAGGCTAAGACGAGCTTTGGCGTCAAGCAGACCCTGATTCAAATCATTGCTCTTGTTACTTGCGCAAGGCGAAAGAACACTTAATCTCTTAGAGCCTCACTTTCAATCTTCTCTGTAAAATGAGGATGACAAGAGGACCTACCTCGGGGCTGTAATGAAGATGAAATGAAAAAAAAAAACCCAGCATAAAAGCAAACATAACAAGTAGTTTCTTTCATTACCCATTTTGCTTCAGCTGCCCTCCAGCGTCCGCAGGACCCTGTGCCAGTCTTTGCACTACGCGGTGTACTGACCACCGGCGCCATCTGATTGCTTCTCTGTCCTGTCTACAAGGTCCCCCAGGTTTGGGACCCGTTCGGATCCACCTCAGCCCCTGGAGTCCACCTGACTGGGTCCATTGAGGGACCAAGGTCAAGGACAGAGTCGGAGGTCACTGGAGGAGGTGGCAACACAGGCAGGCGATGAACAAGTGCTGGAAGTTCTCCAGGAAGAGGCCCGCTCGCTGTTGGCCCTGCGGCTCCGCAGGCGGCGACCCGGAGCTGCAGGGGCGGGACCATCACCGCGAGCTTGGCATCTGCTCGCGGAAACCCGGTCAGAGTGCGAGCCTGCTCACAGGGCACACTCGGCTGCCCCACGGGGTCCAGACCCTGCAAACCTCGCTGCCCGCTGGGTGTGGGCCTCCCGGAGGGCAGGCGGGCTTAAGGCGTTAGAATAACGGAGGTCGCCCAGCTCCCGGAGACTCCACCGTGGGGCGGCGGGGCGGTGGGGGGGCGGCGGGGGGAGAGGCGGGTGCTGACACCCACGGCCCCGCGCACCCCTTGCGCATGTGCGGGGGTTGTGTGAGGGCAGGCGGCAGGGAGACACGTATCTCAGCCGTAGGGGTACAGCAAAGCGGCAACCACTGCTCCGGGCGCGGGCTGAAGCTGGAGAAGAGATCACATCCGTGAGGCGAGAGCCCAGGAAGTGAGACCACGCGCCGCCCGAGTACGGAGACACTTGCTTTTCTCGCTGAGTCACATGGCTTCGGCCATCTCTTAGTGCGCCAACTGTTTCAGGCATTCAGTGTGCGCAACGTCGTGTCGGCTCTGGGGCTGGCAGCCATCGCATGGTGGCTCGTTCCCAGGCTTGCCCCAACCTTCAAATTCAAACTTCCTGGTAAAGCTTTGGGTCGTTGCTCATGGGAGAGGGCGGCGGGCCCACACCCTTCTCCGGATCAGCCATTTGGAGCAGATTTTAAAGACTGCGGGGGTGGGAGTGCTGGAGAAGACCGCCACTGCGCGACAGCGTCTTCTGGTGCTCAAGGACCATGTCCCTCGAAGCCAAGATCTGTTTCCAAACTCCGGGATCAGAGGATGACAGTGGCTCTCCCGAGTCCATTTTCCTGTTTGGTGTCGCATTTCATCCTCACCTTGAGCTGCAGGGCGCCCCACCCTGGAAGCACTTGAAGGTCTAACCCTGTCTGCCTCCTTCCCCCGGTTGCCCAAACGGGCCCATGTTTCTCCTTTGATTAACAGAATGCAACACACAACATTAAACACGAAAAGGGAGAGTGGAAGAGAGTAAGGTATCTTTATTAACTGGCATACATCATTTAACTATCCGTGACCTCGCTGTTCCCACCAAGGGGAACTCTGCTCTGTATGTAGCAGGGAGCTTTGAGATGTTAATAATTTTGACGGTGGTTCACTGTTCTGAGAAGATGTCTTGGAGTGAAGAATGATGTTTGAGAAGGAACAGTGAGGAATGTCCTGCTATGGGGAAGCGGCAACTATGCTTGTCATATTGCGAGTTGTACCACAGGTCCGGACAGCCATTAACCAGAGCGGTAGGTGTTCCAGCTTGGAGCATCCTTGGTGACAGGGCTTTTGCCCTTGTCTGTGCCCCCATGCAACTCTTGGGCAAGGAGGCTATCTTCGCACCCTGCGGGATGGCAGGCCTGGCCCACAGTGCACCCCTCAAGGCAGGAAGTGGGGATTCTTTCCCGCTAAATAAACGCGGGTCTGTCGGTGCTCTCAGGCTTTACGCTCAGCATTTTGTACTGTCTTTTGGTTTCATCATCACTGGGACCCTGGGAGGTAGCATTAGATTCCCATTTTATAGATGGGAAAGTTAGGTGCAGTAGTTACAGAACCACTCAAAAACACTAGCTGGTGGCAGGAGAGGATTCAAGTCCAAGCCTCTGTCTGGATCCAAAGCTCTAAAAGTGGAGTATACCCGTTGACTCCCCTCGCCTTCCCGAGAAGAGGTCACCGTGAGCTTCCTGTCTCCCCTAGATTTTGGGCATATCCTGCGGGTCCCGTTTTGGGAAAGCTGCCCTCGAGAATGTGAGGGTCCCTAGCTCCCCGGTCTGCCTCCGCAGTCTCTGACGCCTGCTGATCCCTCTGCAGCCAGCAAAAGTAGGAATGGAAGCAAATGCCATCCTCCCTGCCCTTCCCTCCTCCCGCCATGACTCCCATCAACTCTTCTGGAGCTGCTACGGCCACTTACCCGCACGCTGCCCCGGGGCTGCACCTACGCCGTTGGCGGTGTTCGGCCGGGCGAAAGCCTGCACTAGGGGAAGGCCCGCAGCCACTTGGATCAGAGGGCGGGGGCGGCGTGACCCCAATGCAGCCGCCTCTTTGCTAGGTCCAGGGTATTAGGCAAACGCGCAGTGCGCCAGGCGGGGCGGGGGTTTGGCAAAGAGCCTGGAGACAAGTGCGCGGCCAAGAGGGCGCGCAGAACCGTTCTAGTGAGTCCTCGCGGTCCCAGTCCCGCGGCCAAAGTGGTGTTGGGGGTGGAGGGGCAGTTATGGAGGGTCCGCGTGTCCCTTGCGCCGTGCCACGCCGCGCAGTGATGGATTTCTCTCCTCCCGGAATTCCAGCTCCTTCTTCTAGCAGCCCCCGCCTCGGCGAGCCACGCCCTGTGATCCGCCCTTTTAGCGCGGGGGACAATTTAAACATTTCCAGGCCATACTTCTTTTGTCAATCAAATGACAATTTCTGAGTTTTATGTGGTTGACGATATGTTACGGCTCAAATGACCTGCTTTGTGGAATGGAAGAGGGTCAGGAAGGGAACAGGCTCCGCGGCGTCTTTCTGCGGGCGCCGGAGATGCTGATTCTGTTACACCCGGGACGCTCCTTATTTCTGGCACCCGCGGACAGCAGCCCACCCAGCAACGGGCCCTGCTTTCCCCTCCTGCATTCCGCAAGTGGGGCACGGACGCCTGGCCCAAGGCTGCCCGACACCCAGGGCTGACGGGCAGTCATTGTGTGCCCGGGAACCCAGGCCCCTTTCTCCGACTCCAGGTGGAGGCGGCAGAGTGCGGCACGCGGGTGCCGGGGTCCGAGCGTGTGCCTGGGCCGCAGGCTAGCTGGAGCCGAGGGCGCGGGCTCCCATCACGCCCCACCCTCCCACGGGTTGAGCGCTCCCCGCGCCTGGGCTCCGGGGCGGAGCTAGGCGCGCCACCGGCGGGTTCGTTTCCTCCCAGGCTCCTCTGGGTCCCTGCTCACGCCTGGGGGCTGTGGACAGAGCGTGCTGGCCAGCCGACTGCGACACTGCCCCCTGGCGGGGGTGAGTTTAACTAAGCCTCCCCGGTGAGGCTGACCTGGCCTGGAGGAGAGCTTCCCTCGTCCCTCTCCAAATCAAATGTTTTTTTGAAAGTTTGAATAGCATCCCTTCAATTGGGTTCTTCATGCTTCACAGCAGCCCTCACAGAACTACTTTAAATTGAGGTATTATTTACTTACAGTAAGTAACAAATTTTATGTCCTGTATATAATTCTATGGCTTTTGACAAATGAAAACACCAGGCTGACCACTGTCCCAGTTCAAGCTATAGCATGTTTCAGTCACCCCAGACAGTTCCCTTCCACCCTTCTGAAGCCAATTCATCTTCCCTCTTCCCTGGCCTCAGACTGTAACCATGAACGTTTGGTTTTGTGGCCAACAGATCCACCAATACACAGGGAGACACTATTGTCCTAAAGGCCTATCTTAAGGGCTGATTTCAAGCTCCTTTTATGCTAGGGAAAGAGGAAGTAGGACGGGGAGCAGGAGATGGCAGATAACTGTGGGCATTGGGACAGCAGCGAGGGTCTGAGGAGGGTTGTGAAACTTCCTGTCCTTGGTCGGTTGACTCCTGTTGGCACAGGTCCCATCAGCCGTTCCTGCAGACTCTTGACAGGACAATTCTGTTGTCTTATATCTCGAGCTGAAAGCAAAATTATTAACAAGTCTATGTGAAGAGTTGCAGTTACACTGGCAAATCTAAAAGGGAATGTAACTTTCAGTTCCTCTCCTTGGTTTGTCTTTGGATTATTTCTATCTCTAAACTCCAGGAACAAAATAGACAATGCCGCTCTGTCCGGCCAGGTATCATTATCCTGCTCCCGGTGGCCTGCAAGGAGCTGGGAACCAGCTTTTAACTCCTTCAGGCCTGGACACAAGACTACACATCTGATTCCCATCACTATACTTGTCTTTCCTAGAATTTCATGTAAATGGAACCATCCAGGATGTGGTCTTTTGTGCCTGGCTTCTTTCACTTAGCACAATACTTTTGAGAGTCATCCACGTGGTTGTATCAGTACTTCTCTCCTTATTATTGCTGCATAGTATTCCACTGCATGACTATCCCACGAGCTGGTTATTCATTTGGACTTTGGTGGGGGTTCTGGGGGAGGCCCAGTTGGGCTGGTAGGGAGGTACCCTCGGAGACCACAAAGGAGGCCATTTGGGCTGTTGTTGGGCATCTGGCTGATTCCAGTTTTGAGGTATTGGGAATAAAACTGCCTTGAATATAGATCTGTGTGTGGACATATATTTCTATGTCTCTTGGGTAAAATACCTAAAAGTGAAAAGTGAATGGAATGGCTTAGTTGTGTGGTATCTTTAACTTTATGGGAAGCTATAACATGGTTTTTAAAAGTGGTTGTCTTATTTTACATTACCACCAGCAGTACATGAAAGTCCACTGCAATCTGTGGTTTGTTTTTTCATTTTCTTAATGATGAAGCTCCAAAGTTTCTAATTGTGTTCTTACCAAATTTATCAAAATTTTTCCTTAATGCTTTGTGTTTTTTTGTCCTAAGAAACCTTTGCCTTAAGGTGAGGTCACAGAGAATTTCTCCTAAAATAGTTTTAACTGCTTGATTAGGTCTATGCTACATTCAAATTAATTCTTATGCATGGTGTGAGGTAAGCATCAAGGTTCATTTCTAACCTTCTCCTCCATGTGGATGTCCAGTTTTTCAGTACCATCTGTTGAAAAGACAGTCTTTTCCACTTTGAATTACCTTGGTAACTTTGTCAAAATAACAAAACAAAACAAAACCCCAGCTATGGTTAGTCCAGGGCTAGAGATAATCAGGAGGGTCTCTGCACATAGGAATCCAGCCAGTATGGTCTAGGAATCCTTCCCAAAGAGGTGACAAAGGAATCCAGGCAGAAGCCTGTTCAGAGCTTAGTGAGCTGCAGTGTTACTGTGGATTAAATTGTGTGGGTGTGTTGGGGGGAGGGGATGCGTAGGGCTAGAAGTAGGCAGGAGCCACAGTGGAGTGGGCTGAGCCTTGTGTGTCTAGTGGAGGAGGGTGCACTTTATTCTGGGAATGATGAGGGGCCACTGGCCCGCTTTGTGAAGGGGAATGACATAGATTTGCATTTCAGAACGTTTACTCTGACTGCAGACGAAGGATGGGAGGTCAGAACGAGGGCAGGCAGAGGAGACTGTCACAGCCGCATAATTGAGAGATGATGGTGGGAGGGAAACTCTCCTCTGATTATACTTTTTAAACCTTTGACTTTTATATCATGTTTAAGAAGTACCCATTCAAAATAAATGAACTCAGTAGGTAAAAGACACAGGATGTGAGGCTGGACTGAGGCTGTGAGAATGATGTGCAAGGGACAGCCACACTTCAGACTCACCAGGCTGGACCCCACTCCCAGAGGTGCTAATTCAGGAGGTGAGAGGTGAGGTCCAGAGCTTGTGACTTAGATCCTCCACAGTGGCTTCAGATGCACAGTATTGAGGTCACTGGTGCATGCTGATGACATTCTCAGACTTGGACAACTGGGTAAATGAACTTTCCAGTCCCTAGAGAGGGGATATGGGAGGTGGAGCAGATTTAGGGGTAGATTTTAAGTTCAGTTTTGGTTACCTGGTACTTGGGAGATTTCCATAAAGGTTTGCAGAGCACAGTTGAATGTGTGGGTTTGGAGCTTAGAGGAAAGGTCTGGATAGGAAAAACAGTCTGGTTGGCCATCAGTATATGGAAGAAAGTTTCCTAACCTGAGGTCTGTGGACCCAGGAAATTACCTGGATAATTTTGCATGTATGCATCTATGTGTATTATTTTTCCTAGGGAGAATGAAGGTTCTAACTTCAAAAGGGCCCATGACCCTACAAAGGCTAAGAGCCACTGTGAAGACAGGGGTGGATCCCTGGGAGTACAGCCCCAGTGAGAAGAGACAAGGGGTTACTTTTCCCACTCTGGCGCCGTAATAGGCACTGTCTGCCCCTCCTTTAGGCTCCCCTCCCGCTGTGGGTCTTCACCTCTCTAGCTGCCAGGGCAATCCTTTGTCAGCCTTCACCTTCCTTGTGTCTAACTGAAGTCTTTCCTGCTTTAAGTTACATTTTATTCAAAGTAATATACGTGCACAGTTCTTAGAGTTCAGATAGACACCCAAAGTTTGCATGAGAAACAGCAGCCTGGTATGAGAGCCTTTCCTAAACCTGAATATGTAATCAAGTAACCCTGATGCCTTGTCTCAGGGTCAAGGTGCAGCCTCACTTCCTTCAGCCCTTGAGAACCTTCCTCTTCCTTTGTCTCCCCTCCTCTTTCATCTTCTTCCTCCTCATCGTCCCCATCTGTAATCAGGACTAGATTCTGGGGTAAACTGGGAGACAGGTGCAAAACCTATGCCAGAACCATCTTCATTCCCTCCTGTGTCTGCTCGCAGCCCACACAGAGTGGGACAGAGTTCACAGGTCGCACAGGCTCAGGTCCCCTGTGTTTTCCTAGCTCATATGTTATGGGTTGGCCGTGGTAGTAGTGTTTCCCATCTTACCAAAGGGCTGGATGGAGCTGGTTATCAGGGCCCAGGTAATGACCTGCCTCTGCCAACCAGATGTGTGAGCCGGAGCAGGCTGGTTTCTCTTTGTGCTTCAGCTTCCCCATCTGTAAAATAACACTGAGATCTTTGGAAAGACTCACAGCATTAATGTCTTTAAGCTAAGTCACCCGAAATGACCCTGGCCCTCTCAGGCCAGAATGGCCCTGACAGCACCGCATGGTCAGCTCATGGGACTTCTGCAGAGACTGGCCATTCTGGTGACCTCCTGACTCGCTGCACCCAGCCTGGGAGGCTTCGCCAATGGGGAACATCCTGCTTTGCTCTGCCATTTCCTCAGGCTGCTTAACAAAGCAGCTTCTCTAGGATTCTGGGTGTCACAGAAAGGAAGCAGGCAGCCCTGGCATCACAGCAGGGAGGGCTTGGGCCTCACCATTTGATCCATATGACATATTTGCCCCCAAGAAAGATTGACATCAAAACATTTAACCCAAATTACACAAATACTGATTCATTTTTAGTCAGGGAATTTTCCAGAGTGAACTGCACTAAGCCAACAATTGCTTGATCAATGTTCTTTTTAGCATACAGTTTTATTTTTTAGTGAACTTCTTTTAATACAGGTTTTAAAAACTATTAATTTAATGGCTTGCCTTATGGTTCCACTAACATCTTCTGTTCCTTTATGACACAAGGGCTCAGACATTCAGGTGTTTGCATCTGGGTCAGCCTCGCCTGGGGCTTATGAGGGTTTGTATCTCCAGCTTGGCAGCATCATCTTCTCCCTAAAGTGGGAAGAAAAACAGCTGAGTGTGAAGAGCATGACTCTGAGTCTGTCTCCCTCAGTGCTGTGATCTTGGATCACTCACTTAAATCCAGGAAATTTTTCTCACCTCTAAAATGGGGATAATAATACCTACCTGCCTACCTCAGAAGAGCTGTTGGTAGTCCATCAACATAATTAATTATTCCCATAAACCACAATAGCATTAAATAATCACTTGTGTAAACCTCCTAACCCCAGCATGTAGAGAGGGAACTCCTGAAATATTGTTACCATCATGGTTAATAAAACAAGCTGTGTTTACTGGATCTGACCACTGGGTGGCACTATGGATTTGGTTCTGTGACAATTTTGGTCTTAAAGGGAGCTTTTGTGTTTGAGCCAGATAGTGGTGCTGGTTTTTGTAGGTTGTAACTAGCTGGTAATTGGCAGCAGTTTCACCTGGGTCAACTTAAATTTTGTGGGTCCATCTGCCCTGGGCTGTTTTCTTTTAGTTTTGTCTCAGCTAAACCCTGACCTGTTCCAGAGACTCACCAGCTGAAGCTTTTAGGAAGCCTGAGCTGTGTCTCTGACACGGATGGCTTAAGCCTGCTGGAGTAGTATAACCACAAGCCAGCCACGACTTACTGCCTGCCAGAGACTTAGGGTCAAGGACCCACCCCAGCTGGAAAGAATGAGCTAGGAAAACAGCATCAGAATTAAGGACATAGACTGAGACACAGAAAAGCAGGAGGCTGGTGATCACAGGAATTTGATGTGTGGAAGTGGAGGCATCCCATTTTACGGGAGTAAATTTCCTTGCTGAGCCCAGAAAGCCATTTCCCAAGAAACTCAAAGGACACACCAGGCCCAAGTGACCCTGACCTCTGTTCCTTGCATCCTGTTCCCTCATTTCTCACAGGGGTGCTGGCCTTGGACCCCCAGCATTGTGAAAGAAGTTGAGAAACAAAGATCTCAGATCATTAACAGAATTGACTAGTGACCCTAAGAAGTGGGAGTGGCTCACCTTCCTGGGCCTGTGGGGCAGGTGCTTAGGCAAAGAGTCCACCTTGTCTGACCTGAAACTAAGCAAAACTCCTTATTTGTACTGTGTGTGTGTATGTGAGTGTTTCCTTTGGGCCAGCTATGTGTGCCTTTCCCTACAAAGGGGCCCAGGGTTTTTTATAAATAGATTAACTTGGATCTGTTGAAGGAACAGGAACACTTGAGTAGCTCTTTCATATTTGTGCATTTAACATTTTTTTCCAGAGACAAGGATTCAGATAAGAAACTTTTTTTCTGTGTATGAAGAATTAAAAAAAATTTTTTTAATTGCCATCTTTCAGAAATATGATTTAGTATTAGGAAATCTATCAATATAATTTACCATATTAATAAACCAAAAGAGAAAAATCATATGATCACTTCCATAATGCTGAAAAATACGACAGTTTAATCTTGGTATATCCCCTTGACAAAACAGGAGCAGATATATACTTCCTTAACATGGTAAAATATATTTATGTCAGTATCAAAGACAGCATTGTGCTCAATGGTGACACACTAGAAACTCTCCTCAACTCAAAGTCAGGAACAAGAGAGATCTGTCCATTTTCACAGCTATTATTTAACATTTTTCTGGATGTAAGAGCCAATGGGATTTGACAAAAGTAGAACAGAGAGATATATAAATCAGAAAGGAGCAAAATTGTTATTTCTAGATGGCATAATTTTAACCTGGAAAACGCAAAAGAGTTGTCTCAAGACATGTTCAACACCCAATGCTGAAAAGGGTATGAAGCAATGGGAACTCTCAGTTACTGCTGGTGGAAATGCAAAATGGTGCAGCCACTTTGGAAGACAGTTTTGGGGTTTCTTACAAAACTAAACATACTGTTATCTTACAATCCAATAATTATGCTCCTTGGTATTTACCCAAATGAGTTAAAATGTATGTCTGCACAGAAAACTGCACATGGATGTTTCTAGCAACTTTATTAGTCATTTCCAAAACTTGGTAGTATGAAATTAATTAAGGGAAACCTCACTGGAATGGCATCAGGAGGCCTGCCAGCAAAGCTCTCACACCCACCACTCCTCATAAATCTCAGACCCCGTCAGAAAAGATGGGTGCCATACTGTTTCAGCTACTTTACTACCCAGCAAGAAGAGGAAAGGTTTCTGTTTTGTTTGCCTAAAACAGCCCAGCCAATGAGAAGTCACAATACATGGGATTTCCAGCCTTCCCAACTCAGCCCCTTCCTCAATAAATGAGTGTTCTGTTCCTCCCTTGCTCTCTGGACATGCCCATGGTTTTGCTATACCTTTCATGTCCTGAATTGCAGTACTCTGCTCTTCCCAAATAAACCTGTATTTTTTGTCTGGTAAATAACTGTTTTATTTTTAAGGTCAACAGTGCAACCAAGATGTCCTTCAGTAGGTGAATGGGTTAACAAGCTATGGTACATCCAGACCGTGGAATATTATTCAGTGCTAAAAAGAAATGAGCTATCAAACCATGAAAAGTCACGGAGAAGCTTAAATGCATATTGCTAAGAGAAAGCAGCCAATCTGAAAAGGCTACATATTGTATGATTCCAACTAACATTCTAGAAAAGGCAAAACTATGGAGGCAGTAAAAGGATCAGTGGTTGCCAGAGGTTCACAGGAGGGGAAGAATGAACAGGTGGGACACAAGATTTTTAAGATGGGGAAACTATTCTATCTTATACTCTAATAATAGATATGTCATTATGTGTTTGTCATAACTCATAGAACTACAACACAAAGAGTGAATCCTAATGTAAACTATGGACCTTAGTTAATTAACATGTCAATGTTGATTCATCGATTGTAATAAATGGGCTAATGTAGGATATTGATGGTGAGGGAGGCTTGTGTGGAATGGGGAAGTGGAAAAGTGGGAGAATGTGGGGACTCTTTATACTTTCCATTCCATTTTGCTGTGAACCTAAAACTGCTCTTTAAAATATATATTAATTAAAAAGAACATATTATCAACAAAATAATTTTGTAAGATGTCTAATGGTTTAAAATTAATATTCAGAAACTATAAATTCCTCATTTACAAATAACTAGTTGGAAAAATCAATGGAAGAAAATAATCTATTTAAAATAACAACAACATAAAAAGCAATAACCACAAAATGAAACAACTAGGAATAAACTTAATGGGCTTTAGGTAATATATTTATGAATAAAACTTTAAAATTCTACTAGGGGATACAAAAGATGATCTGAACAAATGGAAAGACATATCACATTTTTTAAGAGGTCCATTTACTTTAGATTGTATAGATTTAACAAGTTCCAGTAAAAATACCAACAGGGTTTGTTTGTTTTGTTTTGTTGGTAACCAAACAAGAAAATCCAGGACAAATGAGAAAAGACCTGACATATCAGAGATTAAAGTGTCTTATTTTATAGAGCTATAATAATTAAATTAGTGTGATCCTGGCAGAGAACGAGACAGATCAGGAAGTACAGGAATAGAATAAATACAAGGGCAATTGTAAGATATAATAAAAGTCAAAATTCCAAATCAGTGGACAAAAATTGTATTCAAGATAAAACTGGTAGGCAAAGAGGGTAGTCATAAAAAAAGTTATTTCAACACCCCATACTTCACAGTAAAATCATTCTGAGATGGGCCAAATATGTAAATGTTAAAAAAAATGAAACCAAAAAATGTTGAGAAAGCAATGGAAAAATTAAAAAATAATTTTTGAGGTGGGAAAGCACTTCTAAGTATGGCACAAGAACCAGAGCCTTCAAAGAAATGGAAAAAAAACAGTATTACATAAACAGAAACAAATTCATAACAGCAAAAGACACAATAATCAAAGTCAAAGTCAAAAAATTAGGAAGAATAACTGTAACATATCATAAGAGAAATGTAAATTGAAGCTCACCGAGATACCATTTTCACCTCTTTGTTTAGAAAAAAACATAAAATCTGATCATTGGATATCAGAGAGAGGAGGAAATGGGTGTTTTCTTATGTTGCTAGTGGCTATATAAACTGGGAAAATCTCTGAGGAGCGTAATTTGATAATATATATAAAATTACTATTATTATTTTAACCACAGTGTTGGATTATACACATATTTCCATTTATGTACTTAGCATTCCCTCTTTTATCTTATATCTTAGATTGCTCTTCCAAGATCATTTTTCTCTGTAGTGCAGGGTTCTTGATGGTAATCTCTCAATTTTTACCACCCTCAGTCTTAGACGAGAGTTTCACAAGATTCTTAATTCTAGGTTGACAGTTATTTTCCATCAATATTTGCAAGGTTACATTCACTATCTGCTGACTTCTGTTGTGTTAAGCTAATTGCCTGTTCTTTGCAGGTGACCTGTCCTTTCTCTCTGGCTATCTTTAAGATCTATCTTTGTCTTTTGAGTTTTCAGTTTCACTAAATTGTGTCTAAGCATGGATTTATTGTTATTTAATCTGCTAAGCACACATTTTTGTCCTTAGGTCTTCGATATGTTTTTCACAAGTTCTAAAAATTTCACAGCCTTTATCTCTTTAAATATTTTCTTTTCCTCACCCTCTCTAATCTCCATTTTTGAGGATCTGATTATGTACATTAACTTTTATGAGAGCTTTTTGCTCTAATTTTTATGTCTTTTATTAAGTGCTTCATTTATGTTTTGCCTACACTTGTCTCTCAGTGTTGCACCTTTGGTAGTTTATTAATTCCCAGTTATCTACTTCTCTCTTTGTGCTTAATTGGTATTGTATTATAAGAATGATATTTCAATTTCAAATAATTAAAAAATCTGTTCATTCCTGATAATCTCTGATTGCTTTATTACTTCTTTAAACTCTTCATTTATAGCTGTATTTTAAACTTCTATTTGGAACTACTTTTAGGTTTGCAGAAGAATTGTAAAGATCATACAGGTAGCATAGCTTCCCTTCATGTTAACATCTTATGTAACTATATGGCATATTTACCAAAGTGAAGAAATTAACATTGGTATAACATCGGTGTTAACTGGAACTTAAGACTTTATTCAGATTTCATCAGCTTTTTCACCTATGCCTGCTTTCTGTTCCAGGATCCCATCAGGATACTGTGATATATTTAGTCATAATGACTCCTAGGGTCCTACTATCTGTGGTAGTATCTTAGTCTTTCCTTTTTTTTCATGAACTTGACTTTTTTTTTTATTAAGGTATTGCTGATACACACTCTTATGAAGGTTTTACATGAAAAACATTGTGGTTACTACGTTCACCCATATTATCAAGTCCCCCCCATATACCATCGAAGTCATTGTCTTGACCTCGACTTTTGAAGAGTACCAGTCAGGTATTCCACAGAACATCTCTCATTTGGGTTTGTCTGATATCTGCTCATCATTAGACCAGGGTTATGGGTTTGGAGAGGTGGAGTGCCCTCCTGTCACATCCTACTGGAATCAACTGATAATGATAGCATTGTTAGGAACATGATTTATTACTGGTAACATTCATGTTCATTTGGTTAAGGTGGTGTCTGCCTGGCTTCTCCACTGTAAAGTTACTATTTTTCCCTTTCCATATTCTATTTGTGAGAAGCCAGTCACTGAGTTCAACCCAGATTCAAAGGGAGACACTATTTATTCTGGAGGAAAGAGTATGAAAGAATTTGTGGATATATGTTAAAACCAGTGCAGTAATTAACAAAATTTGAACCTATGCAAATGTCCTGCTCTCCTTAAAGTTTTACTCACAGATTTTAGCATTTATTTGTGGGTCTTACCTACAGGAATTTTTTATTACTGTAGTATACCAATGGTGATTTTCTATTTTACTCATTCCATCTACATTTATTATTTGGAATTCTTCTGTAAGGAATATTTTTCTTTCCCTCTTATTTATTTATTCAATCATTTATAGATGCGTATTTCACATGGTTATAAAAAATATTTTGTGTCACTAGAAGAAAAGTGGACTATATTATAATTCAAGGCAGGAAAGGAAAAAACAATAAAATATATGGTAAAAGAATATATAAAATTAGATAGAGACTTGCAAGGTGGCAGAGTGAGAGGTGAGACAGAGAGCTCCTCCCAAAATCACAAATTGTACAAAAATATAGTTAATTAATACAACTAATCTTAAAACAGCAACAAGAAACTAGGCTGAACCAGACTGCAAACAGACCTTAAGAACAGAGCAGACCTGATGAAAAAGGGTAACGTAGGAAAGCCTTAATCTGGCAGGACACAAGGCCTTCCCCCACCCTAGCTCACCAGTGGGAGGAAGAGAAACAGAGCAGGGGAGGTGGTGGAATACAGGGACTGCTGAGCACAAAGCCCTGGAGATGTGCATTGTGAGCAGAATCCTATAAGGTGTGGTGCTCTGGATGTAGGGGAGCTCGGACAGGTGGAGTGCTTGAGAAATTGGCATTCCGGATGGCCGTTTGGGGAGGACAGGATCCACACCCGGCTGTTCTGTGTCAGAGGAAAGGCAGGCAGTCTGAGAGGCTTCCTAGCAGCCAGAGGGCTGCTAAAGGGGTGGGGATTGCATGGAGCTTGCTGTGTGGGAGAAGTGAGACCTGGACAAGGTTGCCTGAGCGCGCTCTGGCCAGCTGGTTGGGAACTTTGGGGAGCTTCAGGTGCTCCACTCCCCTGGATGCCTACTCAGCTCTGAGGCCCCCCCACTGTGATTAACACCCTGCCAAACCTTCCTCCTAATTTGCAGGTACCTGCTCACAAACTGGCAGTCACTGTGCAGGCATCAGGCCAGCCAGAGGGAGGCCCCGCCTACAACAACTAGAGACGCAAAGCACAGGCTTACACATGTGTGCTTGGCCCACTGGCTCTGACACTGGAGACAGGCACAGCAGACAGGAATCAGGAAACAGATCTTTCCTCCCCCAGGCACCAGCTCCACTCCCCTATGACCCCCAACCTCACTCTAGGGGCTGAGCAGCTCCAGAGACTGGACTTTCTGTGCACTAGTGGGCACCACACAGAAATATGAAACGTCAAAAGAACATGGTTCAGACCAAAATTTCACAAACCCAAGGAAAAGGGCCAAATGAAACCGAACTCACAAATCTTCCTGAAAAAGACTTCAAAATAAAAATTAGAAACATGCTTATGGAGGTACACAAAAACATTCAAGCACTCAGGAATTAATTAAAGTTGGATATTCAATCATTAAAAATTCCATATCTGAAATGCAACATACAATGGAGGGATTTAAAAGCAGATTGGATGTAGTAGAAGAGACCGTAAATAGAATAGAAATTAGAGAAGAGGAATACAAAGAAGCTAAGGCACAGAAAGAAAAAAGGATTTCTAAGAATGAAAGAATATTGAGAGAACTGTGTGACCAATCCAAACGCAACAATATTCTCATTATAGGGGTACCAGAAGAAGAAGAGAGAGAAAAAGGGATAGAAAGTGTCATTGAGGAGCTAATTGCTGAAAACTTCCCCAATCTGGGGAAGGAGATAGTCTCTCAAGCCATGGAGGCGCACAGATCTCCTAACACAAGGGACTCAAGGAAGAAAACATAAAGACATATAAAAATTAAAATGGCAAAGATCAAGGACAAAGACAGACATTGAAAAGCAGCTGGAGAGAGAAAAAAGACCATGTACAAAGGAAAACCCATCAGGCTATCATCAGACTTCTCAACAGAAACCTTACAGGCCAGAAGGGAGTGGCATGATGTATTTAATGCAATGACGCAGAAGGGCCTTGAACGAAGAATATCTACCCGGCAAGGTTATCATTTAAATTTGAAGGAGGGATTAAACAATTTTCAGATAAGCAAAAGCTGAGAGATTTTACCTCCCACAAACCACCTCTACAGTGCATTTTGGAGGGACTCCTATAGATGGAAGTATTCCTAAAGCAAAAAAGATGTCATATGAATGAAGACAGAGTACAGAATATGATTCATAACATACAAAGAATGGAGGAGGAAGAAAAAGGATGAAAAAAAAAAGAACCTTTAGGTTGTGTTTGTAATAGTATACGAAGTAAGTTAAACTAGACTGTTAGATAGTAAGGGAATTGCCCTTAAACCTTGGTAACCACGAATCTAAAGCCTGCAATGGCACTAAGTACGCACCTATCAATAATCACCCTAAATGTAAATGGTCTGAATGCACCAATCAAAAGACATAGAGTTACTGAATGAATAAAAAACAAGACCCATCTATATGCTGCATGCAAGAGACTCACTTTAAACCAAAGACATACACAGACTGAAAGTAAAGGGATGGAAAAAGATATTTCATGCAACTAATAGTGAGAAAAAAACAGGAATTACAGTACTTGTATCAGACAAAATAGACTTCAAAACAAAGAAAGTCAAAAGAGATAAAGAAGGAGATTACATAATGATAAAAGGGTCAGTCCAACAAGAATATATAACTATTATAAATATCTAGACAGTAATCAAGACAATTTGGTACTGGTACAAGAACAGACCCATATACCAGTGGAACAGAATACAGAGTCCAGATATAAACCCAATCATATATGGTCAATTAATATACGATAAAGGAGCCATGGACATACAATGGGGAAATGACAGCCTCTTCAACAGCTGATGTTGGTAAAACTGGATAGCTACGTGTAAGAGAATGAAACTGGATTACTGTCTAACCCCATACACAAAAGTAAACTCAAAATGGATAAACAGCCTGAATGTAAGTCATGAAGCCATAAAACTCTTAGAAAAATACATAGGCAAAAATCTCTTGGACATAAACATGAGCAACTTCTTCATGAACATATCTCCCCTGGCAAGGGAAACAAAAGCAAAAATGGGCAAGTGGGACTATATCAAACTGACAGCAAAGGATACCATCAGCAGAACAAAAAGACTTCCTACAGTATGGGAGAATATATTCATAAATGACATATCCGACAAGGGGTTGACATCCAAATTTTATAAAGAGCTCATGCACCTCAACAAACAAAAAGCAAATAAGCCAATTAAAAAATGGGCAGAGGAGCTGAACAGACATTTCTCCAAAGAACTTCAGATGGCCAACAGGCACATGAAAAGATGTTCCACATCACTAGTCATCAGAGAAATGCAAATTAAAACCACAATGATATATCACCTCACATCAGTTAGGATGGCTGCCATCCAAAAGACAAACAACAACAAATGTTGGCTAGGATGTGGAGAATGGGGAACCTTTCTACAGTGCTGGTGGGAATGTAAACTAGTTCAACCATTGTGGAAAGCAGTATGGAGGTTCCTCAAAGAGCTCAAAATACAAATACCATTTGACCCAGGAATCCCACTCCTTGGAATTTACCCTAAGAATGCAGCAGCCCAGTTTGAAAAAGACATATGCACCGCTATGTTTATTGCAGCACTATTTACAATAGCCAGGAAATGGAAGCAACCTAAGTGTCCATCAGTAGATGAATGGATAAAGAAGAGGTGGTACATATACACAATGGAATATTATTCAGCCGTAAGAAGAAAACAAATCCTACCATTTGCAACAACATGGATGGAGCTAGAGGGTATTATGCTCAGTGAAATAAGCCAGGTGGAGAAAGACAAGTATCAAATGATTTCACTCATCTGTGGAGTATAAGAACAAAGAAAAAACTGAAGGAACAAAACAACAGGAGACTCACAGAACCCAAGAATGGACTACCAGTTACCAAAGGGAAAGGGACTGGGGAATATGTGTGAGAAGGGAGGGATAAGGGGGAAAAAGGGCTATTACAATTAGCACACATAACGTAGTGAGTGTTGGGGTGGGGTGGGGGGATACATTGAAGGCTGTATAGCACAGAGAAGACAAGTAGTGATTCTATAACATCCTATTATGCTGATGGACAGTGAGTGCAATGGGGTATGTGGTGGGGACTTGATAATAGGGGGAGTCTGGTAAACATAATGTTGCTCATGTAATTGTATATTAATAATAGCAAAATAAATAAATAAATGAATAAATGTCAAGAGTTAGGAAAAAAAAACTAGAGAAAAGTCCTAATATAACAGTATCAAAAATTATATATAAAATATTCCTAATAATAATATACCTAAAGGCAGTCGGTATCTAGACAGAAACTGAGTTCTGATACTTTGACTTTAAGGGACACACTTAGAATGATAAAGATTGAAAAGAGACAGAAAAAAGATATGTCAGGCAAATATGAAACAGGGAAAGCCAGAGTAGCAATATTAATGTCTAAAACTATAATTAAGATAAAAACCATCATATTATCAAAGAGGGATGTAACACATGGTAAAATGATCACGAGCATGCATCTAACAATAGTCTTAAAGTATATAAAGCAGCATCTGACAGAAGTGCAGGAAGAAACAGCTCAACAATTGTAGCTGGAGATTTTAATGAAGCCACCTCCTCAGGAAGACAGAGTTCAAAGCAAAGATGTAGATAATTTTATTGACTCAGCTAATAATCTTACGAGTGAAGGTGTATCAAGAGATGGAAGCCTCTGGTTATCTATCTCCCAGAGGTGAAAAATAGAATGAATCCTCTGTGAATTAGGAACACGTGATGGAATATGGATTGGTTTTTAAAACAGCATTAAGTGAAAGAGTGGAAAAGAGAGTTAAATTTATTAGCACAGAAAATGTATACAGTAGGTGCCCCATTATCTGTAAGGGATACTTTCCAAGGTGACCCCTGCCCTGCCCCGTGAATGCCAGAAACTGCAGATAATACTGAACCCTACTTACATGTACTACATTTTTTCCCTATACTACATGTGTGTATATTACATGATAAAACTTAATTTATAAATTCAGCCCAGTAAGAAATTAAAAATAAATAATAATAAAATAGACAATTATAATAATATAGTAAAAGTTATGGCAACATGGTCTGTCTCTCTCAAAGTATCTTACTGCGCTGTACTCACCCTTCTACCGGTGATGATGGGAGATGATAAAAGACCTACGTGATGAGATGAAATGAGGTGAGTGATGTAGGTACTGTGACATAGCATTAGGCTACTACTGACTTTCTGATAACAGGTCAGAAGGAGAATGGTCTTCTTTTTTCTTTTTCATTTGGTATCGTTAATGTACAATCACTTGAATAACATTATGGTTACTAGACCCCCTATTATCAAGTTCCCCGTACATACCCCATTACAATCACTGTCCATCAGTGTAGTAAGATGCTATAGATTCATTACTTCTCTTCGCTGTAAATACTGCCTTTCCCATGTCCCCCCACCCCTCACATTATGTCTGCTAATCGTAATGCCCCTTTTCCCCCTTACTCCTCCCTTCCCACCCATCCTCCCCAGTCCCTTTCCCTTTGGTAACTGGTAGTCCATTCTTGGGTTCTGTGAGTCTGCTGCTGTTTTGTTCCTTCAGTTTTTTCTTTGTTCTTATACTCCACAGATGAGTGAAATCATTTGATACTTGTCTTTCTCCACCTGGCTTATTTCACTGAGCATAATACCCTCTAGCTCCATCCATGTTGTTGCAAATGGTAGGATTTGTTTCTTCTTATGGCTGAATAATATTCCATTGTGTATATGTACCACCTCTTCTTTATCCATTCATCTACTGATGGACACTTAGGTTGCTTCCATTTCTTGGCTATTGTAAATAGTGCTGCAATAAACATAGGGGTGCATCTGTCTTTTCAAACTGGGCTGCTGCATTCTTAGGGTAAATTCCTAGGAGTGGAATTCCTGGGTCAAATGGTATTTCTATTTTGAGTTTTTTGAGGAACCTCCATACTGCTTTCCACAATGGTTGAACTAATTTACATTCCCACCAGCAGTGTAGGAGGGTTCCCCTTTCTCCACATCCTCGCCAACATTTGTTGTTGTCTTTTGGATGGTGGCCATCCTAACTGGTGTGAGGTGATATATCATTGTGGTTTTAATTTGCATTTTTCTGATGATTAGTGATGTGGAGCATCTTTTCATGTGCCTGTTGGCCATCTGAATTTCTTCTTTGGAGAAGTGTCTGTTCAGCTCCTCTGCCCATTTTTTAATTGGCTTATTTGCTTTTTGTTTGTTGAGGTGCGTGAGCTCTTTATATAATTTGGATGTCAACCCCTTGTCGGATATGTCATTTATGAATACATTCTCCCATACTGTAGGAAGTCTTTTTGTTCTACTGATGGTATCCCTTGCTGTACAGAAGCTTTTTAGTTTGATATAGTCCCATTCGTTCATTTTTGCTTTTGTTTCCCTTGCCAGGGGAGATATGTTCATGAAGAAGTTGCTCACGTTTATAGCCAAGAGATTTTGGCCTATATTTTTTTCAAAGAGTTTTATGGTTTCATGACTCACATTCAGGTCGTTGATTCATTTTGAGTTTACTTTTGTGTATGGGGTTAGACAGTAATCCAGTTTCATTCTCTTACATGTAGCTATCCAGTTTTGCCAACACCAGCTGTTGAAGAGGCTGTCATTTCCCCATTGTATATCCATGGCTCCTTTATTGTATATTAATTGACCATATATGATTGGGTTTATAACTGGGCTCTCTATTTTGTTCCATTGGTCTATGGGTCTCTTTTTGTGCCAGTCCCAAATTGTCTTGATTACTGTGGCTTTGTAGTAGAGTTTGAAGTCAAGGAGCGTAATCCCCCCTGCTTTATTCTTCCTTCCCAGGATTGCTTTGGCTATTCGGGGTCTTTTGTGGTTCCATATGAATTTTAGAACTATTTTCTCTAGTTCATTGAAGAATGCTGTTGGTAGTTTGATAGGGATTGCATTGAATCTGTAGATTGCTTTAGGCAGGATGGCCATTGTGACAATATTAATTCTTCCTAGCCAAGAGCATGGGATGAATTTCCATTTGTTAGTATCCTCTTTAATTTCTCTTAAGAGTGTCTTGTAGTTTTCAGAGTACAGATCTTTCACTTCCTTGGTTGGGTTTATTCCTATGTATTTTATTCTTTTTGATGTGATTGTGAGTAGAATTTTTTTCCTGATTTCTCTTTCTGCTAGTTCACCGTTTGCGTATTTGAATGCAACAGATTTCTGTGTATTAATTTTGTATCCCACAACTTTGCTGAATTCAGATATTAGATCTAGTAGTTTTGGAATGGATTCTTTAGGGTTTTTTATGTACAATATCATGTCATCTGCAAACAGGGATGGTTTGACTTCTTCCTTGCCAATCTGGATGCCTTTTATTTCTTTATCTTGTCTGATTGCTGTGGCTAGGACCTCCAGAACTATGTTGAATAAAAATGGGGAGAGTGGGCATCCTTGTCTTGTTCCCAATCTTAAAGGAAAAGCTTTTAACTTCTCGCTGTTAAGTATAATGTGGGCTGTGGGTTTGTCATATATGGCCTTTATTATGTTGAGGTACTTTTCCTCTATACCCATTCTGTCAAGAGTTTTGATCATGAATGAATGTTGAATTTTGTTGAATGCTTTTTCAGCATCTATAGAGATGATCATGTGGTTTTTGTCCATCGTTTTGCTGATGTAGTGCATGATGTTGATGGGTTTTCGAATGTTGTACCATCTTTGCATCCCTGGGATGAATCCCACTTGATCATGATGGATGGTCTTTTTGATGTGTTTTTGAATTTGCTTTGCTAATATTTTGTTGAGTATTTTTGCATCTATGTTCATCAGGGATATTGGTCTGTAATTTTCTTTTTTTGTGGGGTCTTTGCCTGGTTTTGGTATTAGAGTGATGTTGGCCTTGTAGAATGAGTTTGGGAATATTCCCTCCTCGTCTACTTTTTGGAAAACTTTAATGAGGATCGGTATTAGGTCTTCACTAAATGTTTGATAAAATTCAGCAGTGGAACCATCTGGTCCAGGATTTCTGTTCTAAGGTAGTTTTTTGATTACCAATTCAATTTCTCTGCTGGTAATTGGTCTATTCAAATTTTCTGTTTCTTCCTGGGTCAGTCTTCGAAGGTTGTATTTTTCTAGAAAGTTGTCCATTTTTCTAGGTTTTCCAGTTTGCTACCATATAATTTTTCATAGTATTCTCTCATAATTCTTTGTATTTCTGTGGTATCCGTAGTGATTTTTCCTTTCTCATTTCTGATTCTGTTTTTGTGTGTAGACTCTCTTTTTTTCTTGATAAGTCTGGCTAGATGTTTACCTATTTGGTTTATTTTCTCAAAGAACCAGCTCCTGCTTTCATTGATTCTTTCTATTGTTTTATTCTTCTCAATTTTATTTATTTCTGCTTTAATCTTTATTATGTCCCTTCTTCTATGACTTTGGGCCTCATTTGTTCTTCCTTGTCTAGTTTCATTAATTGTGAGTTTAGACTGTTCATTTGGGATTGTTCTTCTTTCCTGAGGTAGGCCTGTATTGCAATATATTTCTCTCTTAGCACGGCCTTCGCTGCATCCCACAGATTTTGTAGTGTTGAATTATTTTTGTCATTTGTCTCCATACATAGCTTGATCTCTGTTTTTATTTGGTCATTGATCCATTGATTATTTAGGAGCATGTTATTAAGCCTCCATGTGTTTGTGGGCTTTTTGTTTTCTTTGTGTAATTTATTTTTAGTTTCATACCTTTGTGATCTGAGAAGCTGGTTGGTACAATATCAATCTTTTTGAATCTACTGAGGCTCTTTTTGTGTCCTAATATATGATCTATTCTGAAAATGTTCCATGTGCACTTGAGAAGAATGTGTATCATGTTTCTTTTGGATGGAGTGTTCTGTAGATGTCCTTTATGTCCATCTGTTCTTGTATGTTGTTCAGTGCCTCTCTCTCTTTATTTATTTTCTGTCTGGTTGATCTCCTTTGGAGTGAGTGGTGCGTTGAAGTCTCCTAAAATGAATGCACTGCATTCTATTTTCCCCTTTAATTCTGTTAGTATTTGTTTCACATATGTAATTGATCCTGTGTTTGGTGCATAGATGTTTATAATAGTTATATCCTCTTGTTTGACTGACCCTTTTATCATTATGTGATGTCCTTGTTTGTCTCTTGTGACTTTATTTGTTTTGACATCTATTTTGTCTGAATCAAGTACTGCAACTCCTGCTTTTTTCTATTAGTTGCATGAAATATCTTTTTCCATCACTTCACTTTCAGTGTGTGTGTGTCTTTGGGTTTGAAGTGAGTCTCTTGTAGGCAGCATAAAGATGGGTCTTGTTTTTTTATCCATTCAGTAACTCTATGTCTTTTGATTGGTGCATTCAGACCATTTACATTAGGGAGATTATCGGTAGGTATGTACTTATTTGCATTGCAGTCTTTAGATTCATGGTTACCAAAGTTTCAAGGGTAATTCCCTTACTATCTAACAGTCTAGTTTAACTCACTTCGTATGCTGTTACAAACTGAACCTAAAGCTTCTTGTTTTTTTTCCTCCTCCTCCATTCTTTGTATGTTTTGAATCATATTCTGTACTCTGTCTTCATTCGTGTGACATCTGTTTAGCCTTAGGAATACTGCCATCTATAGGAGTCACTCCAAAATGCACCGTAGATGTGTTTTGTGGGAGGTAAATTCTCTCAGCTTTTGCTTATCTGAAAACTGTGTAATCCCTCCTTCAAATTTAAATGATAACCTTGCCGGGTAGATATTCTTGGTTCAAGGCCCTTCTGCTTCATTGCATTAAATACATCATGCCACTCCCTTCTGGCCTGTAATGTTTCTGTTGAGAAATATGATGATAGCCTGATTGGTTTTCCTTTGTATGTGATCTTTTTTCTCTCTCGAGCTGCTTTTCAAAGTCTGTCTTTATCCTTGATCTTTGACATTTTAATTATTATATGTCTTGATGTCTTCCTTGGGTCCCTTGTGTTGGGAGATCTGTGCACCTCCATGCTTGAGAGACTATCTCCTTCCCCAGATTGGGGAAGTTTTCAGCAATTACCTCCTCAGTGACACTTACTGTCCCTTTTTCTCTGTCTTCTTCTTCTTGTACCCCTATTATGCGTATATTGTTCCATTTAGATTCGTCACACAGTTCTCCCAATATTCTTTCATTCTTAGAGACTTTTTTCCTCTCTGTGCCTCAGCTTCTTTGTATTCTTCTTCTCTAATTTCTATTCCATTCTTCTACTACATCTAATCTGCTTTTAAATCTCTCCATTGTATGTTGCATTTCAGATATGGAATTTCTTAATGATTGAATCTCCAACTTAAATTGGTTCCTGAGTTTTTGAATATTTTTCTGTACCTCCATGAGCATGTTTATGATTTTTATTTTGAACTCTCCTTCAGGAAGATTGGTGAATTCCGTTTCATTTGGTCCTTTTTCTGGGGTTTGTTAGATTTTGGTCTGAACCATATTCTTTTGACATTTCATATTACTGTGTGGTGCCCACTAGTGCACAGAAGCTCCAGTCTCTGGAGCTGCTCAGCCTCTAGAGTGAGGCTGGGGGTCGTAGGGGAGCGGAGCTGGTGCCTGGGGGGAGGAAAGATCTGTTTCCCGATTCCCTTCTGCAGTGCCTGCCTCCAGTGTCAAGCCAGTGGGCCAAGCACACACGTGTAAACCTCTGTACTTTGCGTCTCTAGCTGTTGTAGGTGGGGGCCTCCCTCTGGCTGGTCTGATGCCAGCACAGTGACTGCTAGTTTGCCGACCAGTGCTGGCGGGCCAGGAGGAAGGCTTGGCAGGCTGTGTGTCACAGTGGGGGGCCTCGGAGCTGAGCAGGCAGCCAGGGGGATGGAGCACCTGAAGCTCCTCAAAGTTCCCAACCAGCTGGGCAGAGCATGCCCAGACAACCTCGTCCAGCTCCCCCTTCTCCCGTGCAGCAAGCACCGTGCAAACCCCGCCCCTTCAGCCCCTGTGTCTGCTAAGGAGCCTCTCAGAAGCCCTGCCTTTCCTCTGACACAGAGCGGCCGGGTGTGGATCCCCTCCTCCACAAACGACCGGAATGTCAATTTCTTAAGCACTCCACCTGTCTGAGCTCCCCAGTGCCCAGGGCACCACACAATATAGGATTCTGCTCACAAAGGAGATCTCCAGGGCTAGGTGTTCAGCAGTCCCAGGCTTCCACCCCCTCCCACGCTCCGTTTCTCTTCCTCCTGCTGGTGAGCTGGGGTCCGGGAAGGGCTTGGGTGCCGCCAGATTAAGGCTTTCCTATGTTACCCTGTTTCGTGAGGTCTTCTCTGTTCGTGAGGTCTGTATGCAGTCTGGTTCAGCCTCCTTTCTTGTTGCTGTTTTAGGGTTAGTTTTATTAATTAATTATATTTTTATACTATTTGTGGTTTTGGGAGGAGTTCTCCATGTCACCTCCCCTGCTGCCATCTTGAATCTCCTGAGGATGGTCTTGAGGTTGACTACAGGTAAGAAAGTTGCTGAAGTGAAACCACAGATAATTGGGGATTAGTTAAAGACACATACACACACAAACACGAATGCTTCACAAAGTGCAAGTACCCACATCAAACACATTAGAATGAGTGCCTGTGGTGGGGTGGGGGAGGTGTGGAAACAGGAATTGGGCCCAGGGGTAAAGGGGAATGATGAATAAGTAAAACAGCAGAAGGGCCCTGTGGGCTGCTGCTGCTGATAAACTCAGGTGTGCGCCTTCTGGATGCAAACCTGACTGTAGTCGTTCCTACCAGCAGAAAGATTTCTGCATGGGCTAAATGACTCCAGCTGCCATGTGCCCTCTGACAGAGGAATCTCCCCAGAAGACTGCAAATGACTAGGGATGCAAAGGTCGCTCTAGAGGCGGGCGCCACCTGTTACCTGGACCAGGGGCTGGCTCGGCTGCTCCTTCAGCCCAGCTAAAGCCTCCTCAACACTGGCATGTCTCTGTCTTGGGGGAGCCACAGGTACTGAGCTGGAGTCCTCTAGAAAGTGGCTCCAGCTCAAATTGAGCTTCTGGGTTTCTCAAGCAGTAGATATGAAATTCCGAGAGCAAAGTTCTCTAGGCCAGCTTCCAAGGTGGGCGAGGTTTCTCTCTGTGGCTTCTACTCCCCCTCACCTCCTGTTCCCACAGATGTCTGGGCTGGGAGCAGATCCAGCAAGAAATCTGAGAGAAATGGTCCCAAAAGAGAACTTTCAGAGCAGCAAGAAGAGTTGTTTAAAAATGTAAAGAGGTTGCCTAAGGGCTTGAATAGACATCTTTTCTGAGAATATATACACGTGGTGGGTAAGCCCATGAAAAGATGCTCAGCATCCTTAATCATCAGGGAAATGCAAATCAAACCACAGTGAGATACCACTTCACACCCATTAGTATAGCATTATCCAACAAACAAAGAAAAACAAGTGTTGCAGAGGATATGGAGAAATGGAACCTTTGTGCATTACTGGTGGGAATGTGAAATGGTTTTCCACTGTGGAAAACAGTTCCTTGAAAAATTAAGCAAAGAATTACCATGTGACCCAGCAATTCATTTCTGGGTATTTACACAAAAGAATTGAAAGTAAGAATTCAAAGGATTTGTACACCATGTACATAGAGGATTAAAAAATAGAAGCAATTCTTTGACAGATGAATGTAAAAACAAAATATAAATGCACACAATAGGATATTATTTAGCCTTAACAAGTGAGGCAAGACAGGGACATGGGACAAAAATCATGATTAGTTTTCCTGCTTATGATGAAAATAACAAAATATAGATAGTATAGTAAGACAGGGCAAGCAGTCCTAAATGCTATGTCCCCTCTGCTTGAGGGTAACCAGTAGCTTGGAGGAGAACAGGATCAAGAAATTCCTTCTGATTTGTAGAGGACAGGCAATGGATGGTGACATAATGTCTCTCATTGGAGATGAACATCATGAGACCACAAAGCCAAGCCAGCACTCCCTGGCCCTTTGGTCCATTCTTGAAAGCCTGAAAAGACAGAATCCTAAGCCTTTCAGTGAGCCTCCTCTCTCTAGCTGCCTGTGCTCCCCTTTCTTCGGGTGTGTACTTTTTGCCTTAAATAAAGCCTTCTTGCTGTTCAATTTATTGCCTTTTGTCTCTGCTCTTCCAGTGGTGTTTGTTACTTTGCTATTTCCTTCTATTTTCCAGACTTAAGCACAAGTCTTCACTCTCTCTGCCCTACTTCAGACAAGTAGGGAAGAGCCACTGAGATCTCTGATTTGGGCTTGCAAGTCCCCATCACCTGGTGACCCAGACAGGACACAGCTGTAGGACCATGCCCTTTAGTAGCCTGACCCCCACAATCTCCTTTCTTTGCTTCAGGAAGTTCTCAGAACATAATCTTCATCCATAATCTCACTCCATGGCTCCCCCAAATCCTGGGGTGGTAGGGGCTTAGTTCCCATGCTTTGCAGATTCAAGCTGACACTGGACTCCAGGTGACTCTGGTTTCAGGAGTTGGCCAGGGATCTGCCCTGTGCTGAGCAGGAGTTAATGAGCCTCCCTTTCCTCCCTCTGCTCTTCCTTGCACTCTGCTCCCTGAACAGCTGCTGCCATTCACTGCTACTCTCGCTTAAATGAATTCCTTCCTTAACTACACTTGTCTGACCTGTTCAAGAAATCTTTCTTGATCAGAATCAAGAACCCTCCTCTGTCCAGGTAGAGGTTTCACCTACTGTGCAGGGAGAGACCTCCCAGATGCAGCTGCCTGACAACAAAAAGAATGAAATTCTGACCCATTAAAGAAATTATAAATAGAATTACCATATGATCCAGCAATTTCACTTCTGGCTATAAGCCCAAAAGCTCGAAAGCAAGGTCTTGATAAGAGATTTTTATACACTCATGCTCATAGCAGCATTATTCACAATAGCTAAAATATGGAAACAGCCCAGTGTACACAGAGCGCTGAATGGCCAGGCAAATGTCATGTATAATACAATGGAATATTATATAGCCTTTAAAAGGGAAGGAAATTCTGCAATATGCTACAATATGGATGAACCTTGAATACATTATGCTAAGTGGAATAAGCTGGTCCCAAAAGGACAAATACCATATGATTCCATCTCTGTGTGGTGACCAGAATAGTCAAATTCATAGAGATGGAGAGTAGGATGGCAGCTGCCAGGGGCTGGGGGAGGAGGAATGGGGAGTTAGTGTGTAATGGGCACAGAGCTTCAGCTGGGAATATGAGAATGTTCTAAGGGTGGTTGGTGGTGATGGTTGCAGAAAAATGTGATTATGCTTATTGCCACACAACTGTACACTTAAACATAGTTAAAATGGTAAATTTTTATTTTATGTGTATTTCACCACAATAAAAAATATATAAAGTTGCCTAAGAGGAGACCCTGCAAAGCAGATGAATTACAGTCAATAGTAGCCTCAACACCACCCCTTGGGGTCCTTCTCAGTCTCAGAAGAAATTGAAGGTTGGGGTGGAAAGAGAAGCATAGCTTTTAAGAAGTTCTTCTGCTTCTGATGGAAATGGAAATGGGAAGAAAAGAATAAAGACTTTGAAAGTTTATAGTCCTCAGGCACCTCTGGGTGAGGACAATTGTTGTATTCTGCGGAGAAGGAATGGAGGAAAGGTCTGGAAACAGGTGTACATGCTTGGACTTGTGTACACACACCCATTACACCCATGTGTACACACACACACACACTCACACAGGGCTGGCATCCTTTACAGAAGGAAGTTAACCAGACCCTCCCTTGGGCCTTAGAAACAGGGGCAGGTGGCCCTTTTCAGCCTGTGTGTCCCTCCTCCCTAGCCGTAACCATTCTCTGCTGGGCACCAGAGACCCCTCAGTCAGGAAGGCTGATGGCAGAGCAGCTCTGCAGGCAGAAACTGCCCTCAGTGCTTGTACCCCCTGCCAGAGGAGGAAGGGACTTCACGCCTTGACCAAGGCTCAGCAGGCTGAAAAGCTTTGCTGTGGAATTCCGACCTCTCAAAGATAAGCTCAGTCCCCAACCTGCCTCTAACATCAGCAGGGACAGCACTTCTGTTATCAGTTCTCCACCTGTCCCCATCATCAGCAAACCTGAGCTCGGGCAAATGCTGAGCCAGGCCTCCTGCTCTGGGTCAGGGGCCCACCTGACCAGGGCCCTGAGATGACAATGGAGATCCGGAGCATAGGCGATAAAGGCAATCGCACCTGAACTTTGGCTGGGTGTCCTGAAGGCTGCAGGCAGGCATTCCTGCTGGCACTGTGGCAGGATTCACTTCCGAGTGTGGCTTGGAACCACCATCAAGCCCTGGGGCTGGCTGTGCCTGCATTCAAATCCCAGTGAGTCCCTTGATTCTCGTAGCCTCACTTGCTCTTCCTGTGTGATGGGGGCAATGTCGATAGCTCCCCTCTGGGGGTGTCTGGAGGGAAGGTGAGGTAACAACAAATGTTGGTAATTGATAGTATGAAATGCAACATCTTTGGAAAATGCCACTCCCCATTTGCTTCCTTTCCAGTCTGCAATGGGGGAACCTGAGCTCTAGGAAGCAGCAACTGAAGTGGCTGGAGCTGAGAGGGGGAAGAGGAGGTGGAGAGAAAGGAAGGGGGTGAGGGATTGGGGCTGAGGCATGAGCACACCACAGTGCCATTGAGTCTCGGTGTGCAGAACCCTGCCATCGGGGAAGCCAGTGGCTTCTCTTTCCCAGATATGCCAAAGCTATGGGGTCAGAGAAAACTCCTCTGAGCCCGTCTGTCTTCAGGCCAGACCCGCCTGTACCTGCTCCTTTACCTTTGCCAGGGGAAGATAAGCAGAGGGTCATAGCACCTCTCGGGGCTGTGGGGTGCTACCCAGAGTCTGGTCTCCTCTCTGGACACCTCCAGCAGACCTGGCATCTCACCCAGATGTCAGCACTCCTGATTGGTCAGTGCTGGTGGGGGTGAGGCCGAGGGGCGGTGAGGCACCCTGTGCCCAACATTGACCAACAGGACGAGAGCAAGCTTACGGCTGACTTGTGTCCCCCAGGGCATATGTTGAAATCCTAGCCCCCTGTACTTCAGAATGTGACCTTATTTGGACATACAGTGTTGCAGATGTAATTAGTTAAGATGAGGTTGTTAGGGTGGGCCTAATTCTGTATGACTGGTGTCCTTGTGAAAAGGGGAGATTTGGACATGGAGACTCCCACACATGGAGAATGCCACATGAAGACACAGGTAGAGACTGGGGTGATCCACAAGCCCAGGACCAACTTTGCTGACATCTTGATCTCAGACTTCTAGCCTCCAACACTGTGAGACAATAAATTTCGGTTGTTTAATCCCCCCCAGCTGTGGTAATGTTATGGCAGGCCCTAGCAAACTAGTGCATGTACCCTGGGAAAGGGGTCAGCCTCAGGACCAGGGATAGACACAGGCCTCCCTGGATGCCAACAGTAACTCTTTCTTTATCAGCTCCACAGTCTGGGAGTTGCCCCCAGGCCACTCCATACCCCTGGAACTGTCCTGAGAGCCACCCAACATCTAGAATGCAAAACCACATCTTCTCTGTCTTTCATTCATTCATTGATCAGATACCTTACTGGGCCCCAGCTTGTTCCAGGTGATGCTCGGCCCTGGGAATGCAGTAGGTAGAGGGCAGGCTTGGTCTCTGCCTTTAAGGGGCTGGTGAGGGAGGCAGACCCTTTCCAAGTAGAGACCCTTAATCCAGGGGGGCAGTGAAGAGAGAGCTAGAGCATGGCAAAAGGGCCTCTGGTCTGTTCCTCCAGGTCAGCCTTCTCATGCAGCTGCTGGGCTTCGGGGCATGAGGATCTGGGTTACCAGGACAGCCTATCACAGGTGGAGAGGGCCCGACCCCACCTGCAGGGAGGAAACAAACTTCTGCCCAGGAATGCAGGGTGGCTGGCTGTCAAAGTTCAGCTTCTGTGAGGGCTGGTGACATTGCAGGCCACAACCAGCACCATTTTACAACATGTATTACAGTCATCTTTCACCGACAGCCCCTCAAAGAGACCCAATGGAGCAATATAGTGGTAATGATAGGGATGACCTGCTGTTTACAGCTCTATAACCAAGGTTCCCAGAGTCTTGGCCAAGGCCTTGTGGAGATGGTGGAGCTGAACACCAGGCCACCTGGTAGATGCAGGCACGAGCTGCTCTGTGCAGACTTGACCTCTGAGCAGGGGTGAGGGGACAGACTCCTCCAGCCAGGCTGCCCTCCCTGAGCTCAGGGTGTGGGAGGGGCTCAGGAGTGGTGTTCTGAGGGATCGGGCAGAGAGCTTGCAGGGCAGCGCAGACCCCAGGCAGGCGCAGCCTCCTCAGTGGGCTGTCAGTCTGGAGACCAGTGGCACCTTGCAGAGGTCAAGATTCACGATGCTCTCCTCTTACTCCAAAAAAACACTAAAAAAATGCATGTTATCCACAAGCTAGCTGGCAAGCATCCAATCATGGCCTTATGTAGTGGCTCTGGGGTCAAACTGCCTGGACTCAAATTCTGGCTTATTAGCTGAGTGACCCCAGGCAATTTATTTCTCATTTCCAAGCTTCAGGTCTTTCACCTGTACAGTGTGCCTGCAATATTAATACCTATTTCTGAGCATTGTTTTGAGAGGTAAACTACATAATTTACAGATAGTGTCTGGTACAATGCCCAGCACAGTAAGCACACCCTTTAAGCATTAGGTGGTCATATGATTATTGGATTAAGATGTGGGCTTTTGCCATCTGGACTTGAATTCAGCTCCATCATTCACTCTGGGTGATCTCAAGCAAATTGCTTTTTCTCTCTGTAGTGGACGCTGCCTAGAGAACCTTCTTCAGGACTAAGGCTCTCATACCCCTGCTGCTGGGAGTGTTGGTGGTTGATGGATGCCAGCTGGGTTTCTCTGGGACTTGCCCTGTGTAGAAGAGAGCCGCCGTGCTCAAGGTCACATATGCCCTTCCCCAGCCCCAAACCTGCATCTCCTGAAGGGTTGAGACAGGGGTATGAAGGCCAGGCCCTCATGCTTTAGGGCATGAAAACCCAAAGAGACATCAGAGTTCTCTGCAGGATCAACTGGGGTCTCCCTTTCTACTGCATTGATTTCACCTCCTCCCTCTGCCCAGTCCGCGATGCCATACCTCTTGGCAGGTACTAATCCTGAGAGCACCCCCCAATAAGCCTACACACAACTACCTTGTCTCAGAGTATGTTTTCTGGGGAAATGGACCAAGGACAATGGTGCCAAGGAAGATCCTCCTAGGAACAGACTCTAGATGGGATTTGGGTTCCAGATCACCTGGGGGCCAGCTGGCAATGAGGACTTCAGGCACATAGTTGTGGTGCAACTGTTACAACTTTCCCAGGTGGTGAACAGGGCTGGGATGCTGGTGGAAAGGAATGCACTGGTGTATACTGGTTGCCATGCACTGTGTCTTGTCACCCCAGAGCTGGGAACCAGTCTCTGATTCTGAGCCTGGGGTTGAGCCCCCATCAGTGGAAAACCCTGTGCCCCGTGGGCCTTGGATTCCTGAAAGATGCAAGGGTGGGACAAGCCAGCTGGACAGGCTGATTCCCTGAGGTCCCTTCCAGCTCTGGCGTCCTACACTCGCCTGTAACGAGGGATGGCTCTTGGGTAGAGTGGGAGTTCTCAGGAGCCAAGAGTGCGAATGAGGGAGGCGTGGTGGGCGGAGGGGCTGGGGAGAGTTCTGCATCCCCATCTTGCCTGAAGCAGCCTGTTTGATTCTGGGCTCCAGCCCTTCCCGTCTGCTCCACAGCCTGGTGCCGGACTGGTGGGTTCCAGTGCCAGGGCGCCGGTACCTGACTCCGCTGAGCTTGGGCTTTTTTCTGCTTCCCTGAGGCAACCTTGGCCTCCTTGGCTTCCCTTTCTTCCTCCTGTGTCTGCTCACTGCCTGGCAGGCACCCATGGGCTCAAGACGAGAGGCCACGGCAGAAGCTGGGAGGTCAGAACTACAGGCACAGGGGCCTTGAGCTTGCGTGCGTGGGTTGGCCTGGGCAGGCGGGAGCCTCACCCCATTCCCTCCAGCAGACCACGCGGGCACACCATCCACCTCTTACACCTCCCAACCCGCCCCGGAAGCAGACACTCGAGGACCAGATGGAGGCTCTCAAGGGTGATGTGGCTTCCCGAAGGTCCCACAGCTTGTGATATGGCCACACCCACACCCAGTACCGAGCAGCAGAGAGCCTGGCTCCTTCTGTAGTCCTGCTCTCCTCCTCACTGGGGGCGACTCAGAATTGCTGGCAGGAGGAAACGACATGAGACATTGGGACCGTGATCGGAACCGTGGAAGGTTTTAATTTTTGTTTGCTTGTTTAACTGTTGGTTGCAAAATGAAAAGGATTCATTATTTTGAATGCCTTAAAATTCAAAATATGGAGTTTAAAGAACAAAGTCAAAATAATCCTTAAATGCCAACTGGATATAGTTACAGTTAGTTTGGTGAACAGATTTCTAGACAGCCTGTGTGTGTGTGTGTGTGTGTGTGAGAGAGAGAGACAGAGACAGAGAGAGAGACACAGAGAGAGAGATTTTATGATAATGGAATCATCTACTGTTTCATAACCTGCTTTTTTTACTGAACAACACGTCATGGAAATCTTCCCTCATTGGTATATACAGCTCTATCCTTCGTTTAATGGTTGCAGACAACCCACTGTATTCCACTGCAAACAAAAGTATGTACCATCTTTTATTCATCCTCCCCAGTACTGCTGGGCATTTACATTGTTTCCAGTATTTTGCAACCACAAAAGCTCTAGGGTGGACATTATTAAGCCTCTTTCTTGGCCATTTGTCTACCTACTGTCATAGGGCACATTTGGTCAGGCTGATGTTAAAGGGAAATCCCCCAGCCATGGCTGTGCCCGTTGGATTCCTGTTTTCCAGGGGCTCCTCCCTGAGTGGCCAGAGGCCTTCGTCCCACGGGCTCTCATGGCAGGTCAGCAGAGACACACACTCAGGAATGCAGCTTTTCCCTGGGGCAGTTCTAGGTAAGGGGCAGGGATGAGCCCTTGCCCCCAAAGCTGTGAAAACTTCATGTCCAAATCCAAAGACATGACATGTGCACATGAACCTATCCTGCCAGGGTCTGGTGGGGCTTGCTGATGGCCTACCACTCTGCAAGGGGCTTGGCTTGGCCCCCTAGAGGGAAATGAGCCAGGCAGGGGCTCAAGAAACTTGGGCCAAAGGCTGCCAATGGGCCAGACAGAATCCCTGCAGGATGGACACCTGGGCTTGGTACGCCATTAATTCATGTTTTTATTCATTCTTTTACTCAGCACACCAGGTCTGCAGTCAGGGCTCACAGTTGGCAGGGGAGAAACTACAGATAGGTGCAGGACAGCAGACAGTTCTCCTGCACTTGTGGGGCAGACTGGAGATGGTTGTGGGTAATCACTCCATTATCAGATATATCTTAGCTAAGCAAGGCCTATTTAAAAACAAAAAACAAAGTGAAGGCATCTGTTATGATTATAACTATCCCTCCTCCACTAACACACACACATAGCTTTCCACCAATGGAAGAGACATAAATGAATCTATTTTACTGTTTTCAAAGGCAAGGTTTCTTCTTCCCTGCAGTGCGTCCTGAAGTCCCAGGTCAGTTTACTGGGGATACAGTGATTCCATCAAGGGCTGGGCTTGGGGTCCAAGGTGGCCTTCCAAAGTGGGTGGGAAGGTAGAGAGGAAGGACGGGTGAGTCCCAGAGTTTTGGTGGCAGGATCCTATTTACTGAGGCTCCCAGCTCATCTCCGAGGAAGTGAGCATTCCTGAGCTGACTCCCACTTGCCTGGTCATGAACTTGTCTGTCAAGGTTATCAGTTAGTACCTCTGCCCAGAGACTGCCTTTCAAAAGTGCCTTTGGTGCATTCTTTGTCTTGCTGAGATAGCAGGGCCCCACCCTCTGAGCACTCATAAAAGCAGCAGGTGCCTTAGGGAACCATGCAAGGAGAGAGCAGTGGCTGGGCCAGGGTGGAGGATGGTGTGGTTTAGGGCAGCGTGTGTCCATTGCCCAAGCTTTAACCACAGTACTCTGGTTTTCTCCTCCCACCCCCAATCTCAGACTTTGTACTTCTAGCGGGGATGGATCTGCCCCCTAGCACCAGGGCTCTAACAGGAGACCAGGCCTAAGTCAACACACACATCACAGAGACTGACTCGGGACCCATCTGCCGCCAATCAGAAGAGTCTCAGGCTATTCTCCTGCAGGGACTCCAGGCTCTGTCCTTCCCAGGAGCAGTGAGATCTCCAGCTGGACGTCCACCTGAGTATGGGGGCTGTGGGTGGAGCCAGAATCTGCAAAGCTACCCTGGGGCTTCTTCCAGGGATGGATGTGAGCCCCTTTGGGGATACTCAAAGGCTATGACAACTGGCCTGAATTACTGCTGACACCTCTAATTCTGTGCCTCATGATCTCCCTTCCGCTGAACACGGATAAGACACTGACCCCAGGATGACACCCATTCCCAAAGTGACTTCCTGCCCATCGCTGAAATCCTGCTTGTGCCCAGCCCTGGAACTTTCGCCGGGGCCAGCTCTTATTCTTGATTCTGAGCCACAGAAGGACAAAAGAGACCTTGGACACCAGGTGGTTCAATCCCATAGATGAAGAAATGGGTCCAGAGAGGGGCCATGACTTTCTCCGAGTCACACAGCATGTTACAAAGCCAGGACAAGTCCCCAGGGCCCATCTCACACTTTCCACTGTTGCCACTTGTATGTTAGGAATACATTCAGCTGAAGCAATAGACTGGCCATCAGGGAATCCGATCGGACCAGTTCAGGCCTGGGGGCTGCTGTTCTACACCAGTGCTTCAATCTTTTTGCTCAGCTCGCCAGATCCTTTTCTATGTGCTCATTGCTTCACATAGCAAGATGGCAGCTCCATTTTCCATCAGTCATGCCTGCTTTCCCGGCAGGAGAAGGGAAGGGCCATGCTAGCCCAGTTAGTTCCTTTTCAAACGGCTTCCTGTAGTCCGTGCTTGAACGGGTTCATCAGTCAGAAAGGGGCTCACCCACAGTGAATATTTCTAGCTGGGCACGCTGCCATCCTGAACCAAACGGGGTCTACTAGAAAGGGAGAGGGGGAGGATCGTGGATGGCCACAGGCAGAATCTGCCAGGAAGTTGCCTGGATCAGGATTTTGCCCGGTAAGTCACCCAGCCCTCTGCATTCCCCAAAGGCTAGCTCCTGTAGAGAACGTAAAGTGGATTGTCTGCTGAGTTGGAGGTATCCGGGGACGTCAGCAGCTAGGATGGAGGAAGAGGGTGTTCTGACCACACATCCTCCTCATGCTAATCTTTGAGTCCTCTCCCCTGACTGACAGCCCTCCTCAGAAATGTGCAGTGGGGAGGGCCGGGCACAGGACCAGTGGGAGGGGGAGCCACGTGCCAGGCAGGAGAGTGAAGGCAGAAGGTGGCTCAGACCCTCGGCCACCTCGCTGGGACACCTGGGCTGGGCGCTTTGGCATCCTGCTGCACACCGACCTCCTCCTGCGGACAGTGCCGAAGCCTCCTCCAGGCTGGGCCTCCTAACCCCTCCGCCTTCCCACCCAAGCCCTCCGCCTGCTGGGGCAGGACTTGTTCTCTTGGGTGTGAGGTCACAGCGTCTTAACAGTGGTCCCCAGAGTGAGGAGGTCTGATCAGCAGCGGCGGCAGCAGCAGCATCTGGGAATTTACAGGAAATGCAAATGCTGGGGTCCTGCCACCCCGAGGAATCAGAGACCCTGCGGGTGGGGCCAGCTCTGGGCTTTACCAAGCCCTCCGGGCGAATCTGATGTACACTCAAATTTGAGGACCATGGACGTATAATGACTCACAGGCTATGAGTCAGCTTTGCGCCTGTCCTTCCAGTCCAAGGGCAGCTGGGAAAAGCAGAAATTAAACAGCCCACGAGGCCCTCTGTGCTTCAGCTCGGACCAGGCAAGAGCCCTGTAAAGACTGAGACGGCTGAGTCTCAGAATAACTGTTACAGCTAGATACCACTGAAGGGCCATCTAAAACATCTCCTTTTTTAGATTTGGGAACAGAGATTAAGACAGGAGAAAGTATTTGCCCAAGATTAATGGCAAAAGTGGAACCAGAAGTTTCCTGACTCCTAGGTGAGTTATCTTTTTTTTAACTATCTTTTTAAAAATGTGTTGCATTTATGCCTAATTAATAAATCTTTTGCAAGAACATGGTCCTAAGGTCTCTGTCCTCATTGTAAGCACATACAGCAAACCCTGGGGAGGTGGGGGGATGCTCACCTGCTGTGTGGCCCAGGAAGACCTGCCTGCCCTTTTGGTGGGGGGGGTCACTCACCTTCTCGCTGTCCCTTCCTCCACCACACCAGTTCAGTGGCCTTTCCAAATGCGACCAAGTACCTACTGGGTCCCGGGAGAGCAGACACCCAAGAGGCTGGGAGAGTGGAGACAGATGAGAAGTGCTGGGGCCCAGTCCAGATTGGACAGGGGAGTTGGGGGCCTCACTGGCTGGAGGCCTAGGCTGGCCCCTGACTCCAGCTCTCAGGGAACAGGGCCCTGGGTGGAAACTGCCTTTCTGGGCAGGGGGAGTGGCCTGGAGCAGGTGGGCCTCTGACCACCTAAGAAGACAAAACCAATCAGCCACATAAGGATTCTGTCAGAATTCAAGCCTCAGCAGGTGCACAGGTATTTGGCTTTATTTAGCAAACCAACTAACATCTCTGTAGTACTAAGAGAGCAGTAGTCCTCTGCTGTCATCTGATAATCACACGTCAGGAAACATTCACTCAGATCACACCTTTGGTGGCCCAGGGTAGCCACACAGAAATACACTTCTCACTGTGCAAATCTCCCTTAAAATAAAATGATCAGGCCAGAGAAGAATCATTTCCCTCTCTGCAGTGAGGAGGGTACAGAGCTTGGCAGCAGAGGCCAGCTCCGTAGGCCCCCAGTGGGGTGAGGGCTTGCCCCAGCACAGGGACCGGGACTCCTTGGGATGGTGTGACTGCAGCCAGGATGTTGCCAGGGGCCTCCTTCGCTGCTGAGAGATGGAAGGGATCTGTCCCAGCGCCCCCATCTGGGGGCGAAGAGCAGGGAGTTGGCCTGTCACCAGCGTCCCGGAGGCCCCCGCAGACCGGGATGCAAATAGCTCCAGGCCCACGCGCTCCCAGTCAGCTGAGAGGGTGGTTTGCTCCTGGTTCTTCTCCGTCTTTTCACTTTTTTCCCTGAAAATGCAGAGTAAGAGCTGGCAGTCCTGGAAACTTTCCGGCTCCTCAGACAGCCCTGGCAAAAATGGAGTAGAGCAAAGACCCTCTCCAGGCACTTCCTGCTGACTCACAGGGACTGGAAGGAGGGGCTCCTCCTCTGGAATGAGTGGTCCTTGGGCCCATTTGGTGCAGGGCTGGGTGAGGAGACCCCAGCTCACACTGAGGAGGCAGATCCCCCAGTGGGACCCGGGCCTGTAGCTCCTCCGACAAGGAGAAAGGCATCTTCCCATCCCAGCTCTCCAGAGGGCCCTGTGGTGCCTTAGAGGCCCTGGCCACGTCCCGTTCCAGGGCCAAGGGCTCATCGGGCAGTCCCCGAGGCCAAGCCCCTCAGCCTGAGGAGTAGCAGGGGGCACACTGGGGTGGGAGAAGGGGCTAATGTGATGGAAACTCGGGCGTGGGGATGCCCGCTGAGAGGCTTAGCCCCAGCAAAGCCAGGTGCGGCTGACCTCACTGAAAGGCAGGGTACACGGGGCAGGGGGATCTGAGGCCTCCCCTCCTGACAACACACGGGTGTTTGGGCCGCGTTAGGCCCCACAGCCAGTGAGAATTCTGACTGAGGAGCACTTCAGTTGTCGTGAGGGTTTTATCCCGAGGACCAGCTCCGGCCTGCCTCCCATGACAAGCCGCAGAAGACAAGGGCAAGGGGCCGCCTCTGCCCAGCAGCTTCACCTCCTTGGAGGGCCTGGTTACAGGCTCATCTGGTGGGTGCCCCCTTGGGTGGGCAGCTACAGCATCCTCGGGAGGGAGGCTGGCATGGGGAGTCTAGAGGACGGACCAGTGGGGATTGATGGGGGGGTGCCATGTGCAATGTCCATTTTCTGGGGGAAGTAGGAACTGGCAGGGGAGGCGCCCGCAGGCTCTGTCATCTCCCCAGGTTGGCCCTGCGTGGCTCTGCAGGGCAATTTCCAGCAGAGAGGGCCTTGTGGAAGCCCGGGCTCAGCCGGTTTCCTTGGTAACTGGCCTTTTCAAAGCCAGGCCTGGTGAGGCTTCCGTGGTGAGGGCCTGCAGACTTGCGGGGAAGCAGAGTGCCAGCTGGTGGGTGGGGCGTGACTGGGAGGCTGGCCAGCGCTCGCCTCCGGCAGCAGGGGGCCAGGTGGTGCTTGGGAGGCGGAGGCTGGGCTCCGGCAGGAGAGACCTGCTCACGTCCCACTCCAAGTGGGGGGACTTCAACATTCATCTTTATTCCAGGTTGAGGCAATCATGGAAACTTGTCTGCAGTGTGGGAACTGCAGCTCTGAAGAGCTCCACGGTTTCTCACATTTGCTCTCCCATCACATGTTTCTCTGTGAGCAGTGTTAACCGGATTTATCGAGGAAAACAGCTTTATTTTTATAGAGATTTCTGAGTAGGTTTCCATTCCCGGGGAGGGCGAGGCTGGCCCAGAGGCGCTTCAGAGAGAGGGCGGGAGGAGGCCGGCAGCAAGGCACAGCAGGAGCGGCAGCAGGGGCCGCGGGGAGGCAGGGGCCGCTGGGGGCGCAAACACGCGGTTAGGCCTGAGCTGCACGGGTGGGCCTCCATGAGCGAGCTTCTGGGTGCAGACTCACCCAGGCTCCCTCTTTCTACCCTATTACAATTTTTCTTTTCCCCCATTTCTTTACATATTCATTCCTTTCAAAATTATACCACATGTATATTTATATAGTCACCTCAATCCTCTGAACGATTACATGTAGCATTTATGTTCGTTACCCAGGTATGCCTGGGTCACAAAGCCAGTGTCTCTGCTGTGACCCTATGCAGCCTTCCCATCCTGCTCAGACCCTCCCGGGACACTTCACCTTAATCGTGTGCGACCTCCCAGGACACCCTGCAATTCCCTCAAGGTTCCCAGGTGAGGGGCTGGGCTGGTCCTGGTGCCAGGGGGACGTGGCAGGACGCCTGCTCTTGCTCTGTGGGGTGTGAACCTGCCCGGCCAGGGCTTTCCTGGCCGCCCACCCCCAGGCCAGGGCCTACCTGCCCCCGAGCACTGCTGAGACAGCATCCCTTCCAGAGCCGCCACGTAGTTGGCACCCAGCCAGTCGAGGTACGTGGTTTTCTCCCCCACTGGCACTGCCCGAACCGTGGCATCCTTGAAAAGCAGGTCTTGGCCATGATAGTTGGAGGAGTCGAACATTTTGAACCCGTTCTTATTGTGGTCATCCCCAAACAGGTCCTGGAGGCGCCAAAGCCAATCTGCTTGTCATCGGGGCTCACAAGTGGTGCCCTTTGCTACTAGCTGCTTTACATTCAGGAACCAAAGAGCAAGGGATTTCAGGGTGCCAAGACTGATTTGAAATCATAAGGGATCTGGAGTAGGATATGATGATGGCTACCACAGTACAAAGGGGTAAAGTGGCCATCAATCTTTCTGAGGGGACTCAAGGATCCTCTTGGGGGTCTGCTGAAAGCTATGATCCTTCTCCCCAGGAACTGTACACCCACACGGGGATCTTCTCCCACATCCCTCCAGGGGGCGGTGGGGAAGGGGGTATTAGGAACCAGAGGCCCTGTTGCCAGGCAGCCTGGGTTCAAATTCTAGATAGACGCTGATGGTGCAGCCAACAGGATTTTCCGATGGGCTGCATGGAAAGGATGAGCGGAAGACGGGAGTCCAAGATGACTCCTGAGGAAATGAAAGGCAGAAGTTGCAAGACACTGACATGGGGGAGACTGAGGGAAGAAGGGGAGTCCTGTTTTGGACTTGTTCAGTTTGAAATGCTTGTTACCAATACCAGTCAAAACGTCAAGTAGGCAGTTGTTAAAGTCGCAAGTTTGAAACTGAAGTATGGGAAGTTAGCAGTGCTGGGGGTGTGAATTTAGGAGCCACCAGTATACAGATGGCAGTTAGTGACACAGGGCTGGGGGTGGGGGTCGACAGGGATGTAGGTGCAGATGGAGAAGAGGGGCTAGGACTGAAGCCTGGGCACTGCAGTTATTCCAGGCCCGGGCCTGGGAAGTGGGGAGGAACCAGCTAAGGAGACGGGGAGGAGGGCCAGGCTGGTGTGGGCCTGCAGCCAAGGGGGAAGTGCCTCCGGGAGGCGGCAGCCGCGGCCTATGCTGCTGAGAAACCCAGGGAATGCCATCCGGCCCAGCAACGAGGGTCATCACTGTGACCTGGAGCAGGGCAGTTCCAGGGCCCTGGTGGGGGCCCGTCTAGAGTAGTCCTGTCCTTAAGAGAGGCCAGAGGAAAGACCTAGGTGGCCATGGCCCCAGGGAAGAGATGGCTCTGTGAAGGAGCTTTGCTGTGAGGGGGAGCAGGATTATGGCTCCAAGAAGACATGAGACCAGGAGAGGGCTCAGTTATTTTTTAAAGACGGTAGAATTTACAGCAGGCTTGTGTGTTGGAGGGAATGGCCCAGGTGAGAAGGAAAAATTAATAATGCCTGAGGCAGAAAGGGTAGTTGCTGGACAAATGTCTTGGCTAAATGAAAATCACAGAATTTTCACCAGGCTTCCCCAGTTTCTCCTGAGGTCTGCTCCAGGTAGCCCGAGTCGTCCTGGGGACTTGGCTGTCCTCTGTCGCCCACTCCCAAATGACACAGCCCCTGCAGGGCTCACCTGGGCCTTGTCCAGCAGTCCGTACACGGTGAAGATGTTGGTGTCTGGCCGGACCATGACGGCGTGGGGTGGAATCTGCGCCAGGTTGCAGGCTGCAAACTGGGACACCTCAGCCCGGGCCCCATTCGGACACAGCAGCTCATAGTCCTCTGATTGGAGCTCAGCAGCCCAGGGCTCGGAATTGTGGCCTGAAGGGAGGGATGAAGAGAGAGAGGCTGCTCTCCTCTGGTCTCCAGTCCCCACATCCTTGACTGGAGAGGCGGCAGTATCTGGCCACCCTCTCTATTTTCCAGTTGCTCTGCTCTCTTACCAGGGTGAGAACCCAGCTGGGTCGAGAATGTTGGCAGCAGGAAGTATCTACCATGTGACAGGCATTTTACAAGCACTGCTCAGTTCTCATGACAATAACACAGGGCAGGTATGATTACCCCCATTTTACAGGGGGAGAAACTGAGGCACTCACTCACTCTCCGGCAAAAAGCCCAGCTGTGGGCTATTCAGGTCTGGAGTCTGAGGTGGGGCTGGGCTCTTGGAGGTGGTGGTTGACCTCCTCCCCAACCTGGAGAGGGCATAGCTTCACCTGTCGATCTGTAGGAGGCAGTTTCAAAGCACCCCCCACCCCCACCCCCACTGCTTGCAGAGAATCTCCTTTGGTAGATCTAGGGTGTGGCCCAGGAATCTGCATTTTAAACCAGCAACCCAATGATTCTGAAGCTGGTGGGTTGGTCCAAGCGCTTCCTGAGAAATACTGCCCATGGGAATCACACTGTTTTTGTGTCTTCTGGTATTCACTTGGTATCCACCTTCTTCCCTTTTCTAGAAGGAACTCCAGGTGGGCCCATGAGCAGGCATAAAAATAAGAGAAATGTGTGACCCTGGGAGATGGGTGCCTTGTTGCAAGTGAATCTTGTAAGGGCCTGTCCAGCCCCTGCCCTCCTCCCCTGACCCCATCTCTGGACCACAGAGAGCCGGGGCTGCTGCAGGCACACACTGCCTCCTCCCGGCTCCTGGGGATGGTCCTGAGTCTTTGTAGTGGGAGGTTGGCAGGGGAGATGGCGTGTGGTGCAGATCCCGCCCCAGCTCTGTCCACACCTCTTTTACAGCCTCAGTGACCTTCATAGGCAGGGTGGGCCTTGAGTTTTGAAATGTGAACTGATGTTTTTCTCTGCATGTGGTACTTCCCTTTCACCAATCTCCGCCTCCTCTTAAGGCCACACTATGTCTTTCTGCGTGGAGTTTCTGGGAAGAGATATGTTAGGACAGAGCGGAGAGGACTAAGCCTCAGTGTGGAGGTTCCAGGGCCTGTGGTGTAGGCAGGGTAGACAGAAGGAGCCAACAGTAGGGTATGAAGGGAAATAGAATCCAGTCTTCAAAACGACAGATTCCCTGATGGAGGGGGAAGAGGAGAGGGGAAGGAAGTCATGTACCTCAGTAGGACTTAGAGGGTCCTGGAGCACAGAGTTCCTGGCTTTTTTTCCCAGGTAGATGCCAGGAAGGTGACTCCAGAGAAACCCCCATGTGCTATGACTGGGGCTGTGCTCTGCCTCTGCAGCTTAGGGGCTGCAGCGATTTCCTCGCCTGTGGCCCTGACCTGCTCGGGACCGAAGACCAGGTGCTGATGTGAACTGCTGATCTACAGAGAGGGTCACCGCCACCTGTGCCCCTTGGTACCACATAAACACCCTGGATGGGGTCTCTCCAAATTGGCTGAGGTTGAGTTTCTAGCATTTTGGTGGAATGGGGATTTGGATTCCACACCAGTCAAGACTGTGACGCGTCTTGCACACCTGGATGTGTGGTCTGAAGTTGTTACCGCGAGGCCCTTGACGCCCCTCGGATTTCTAAGGGGCACAGCCTTTCAGACTCAGTCTTTCCTCACTGCCACTTGGGCCCATTCTGAGCAACAGTCAGTGCCCAGAATCTGGCCCTGCTCTGTCCCCAGCCCGCTCATGTACCATTCGTGTTGTCAAAGACGGTCGTGTGCTTGACGAAGGCGACGTCCCCTGCATTCTCAGCCAGGCACCTAACACACAAAAGGTCGAGGCAGGTACGGGCACGAGGGTCCCAGCCTCTGCCCTGACCCCAGGTCCACGTGCTGGGCTTGCCCAGTCAGTACCTGAAGGCGCCGCTGTAGCCATAGTACCTCTCCTGGCTGTTGCCCACACACTTGTTTCGGCCCTGCTCATCCCCCACGCAGAGCTCACACAGCGAGGCTGGGTAGTTCTTGGGGTTGTTCACAGGCACGCAGCTGGCGCTGAAGAACTCGCTCACCGCTGGGCCAGGGGAGGGCCGTGTTAAGGGGCCGGTGGCAGAAATGGTGCTGGGGAAGGGAGGGGCTGGGGGAGGGAGGGAAGGGTCCCTCCCCACAGTTTTGCCCATTGGCTGGCCCCCCGGCTCAAGGCCGCCCATCTTATCCACTGCCCACCCCTCTCAGAGCAGCCCATCTCCTCCTTGGAGAATCCAGGGGTGCAGAATGCAGAGGTTGTCTAGATACAGGAATCTTATGGACAAGCTGTGGTAAGTAGTCACCCGGCCTTCCCTTGTACTCCCTCAACAACGGGGAAATCATTATCTCATAAGCTAGTCTGTTCCAGTCAGAGCGACCGCCCAGCCGCCTGGGAGTGGGTACAGCCACCCTGACACTCCATGTGCTGTGTAGGTGGTTAGGAAAAAGTGTGTTTTTTTTCCCTGAGGTGCCAGCCAGGACAGAGGTGTGTGTGCAGTCAGCCCAGGGATCTCACCAGCTTCCCACTGCCTTCCTGTCACCATGAATGTGCATGATTTAACACATGGGGTGGGCCCTGTGTAAGGCATATGGCAGGTGCTTGGTAAATGTGTCTCCTCCAGCACTTATTCAGATAGCTGGCCACTTTCCAGCAAGGTCCCCCAGATTCCTGGGGGCTGTGGGGGCTTGGGGACAGCCCCATGACTGGACAGTGATATACCAGGCCAAGTGCCCATGCATGCACCCTGCTCCCCATCCTCACTGGGGCTAGTTCCATTCTGGGTGGGTAAGCGGGTGGGGCACCATGACACCCTCCACAGTACCACCAGGCAGACACCTCACAGACTGTTGTAAGTGTGGCCAAGAATATTTTTCAATCTTCCTCCAAGGAGGAGGGGGGAATCTCTCTGGGCTGCCTTTTGTGGGTCCTGTTGGGAGAGGGCCCCCAAAGCACAGAGCTGGCTCCTGTCGCAGCCATCTCCGAAGAAGAGTTTTCACATCTGTGCCCCTGTGGAGGGTGGTACCTGTGAGGACATCGCAGTCCTTGGGCCGAATGAAGCCCCTGTGCACAAGGGCACCCACAGGGATGTCCCAGCCAGTGGGGCTGCCGAAGGCTGAGTGGCAGGAGCGCTTCCCCCGAAGCTCGTCCAGTGTGAAGGCATAGGAGCTGTTCCGCTTCACCAGGGCCACCACATAGTAGGAGCTACTCCTGTCCTCCGCTGGGGGAGGGAGGCGCCAGTGAGGCCCTCATCCGTGCTTTCCTGGCTCAGCTGGACAAAAGTGGGTGCAAATCCCCGCAGGGACCCTGCTTGCCTTAATGCATTCCTCCAGCTGGGGGCCGGGTGCGTGTTCGGCACATCTAGCAATGGGGCCCCTGCTTGTACCCCCATCACAGTTCCCACACCCGTAACAGTCCCTCCGACCTCCATAACAGTTCCCACCCAAAAGGATATCTGTCCTTTCCTTACACCCAGGTGGTATTTTTCTCACCTCCTGGGAGAAAGGTGGAGACACAGCTGGGGCCCGCAGAAGCACTTTTCCTTAGCCCAGAGATTTTTCACATCTAAGGGACCTGGGGCCATACTTAAGAGGACAGAGCACCGAGGCCTACACTCAGGCCACCGCAAGGGTGTATGAACTCCAGGAAGGAGGGTGCTGAGGGCCACTTTCATGAGCCTCAGGCAGGAGGAGGCTGAGAAGACCTCTAGTAGACAGGCTGACAAACTATTTTGCTTGTTTTGTATAGCCTTGCAAGCTAAGAATGGCTTCATATTTTTTAAAAGTTGTTAAAAAAAACCCAAATATGTGAAAGTCTATATATAGCCTGCAGAACCAAAAGTATTTACTCTCTGACCCTGTACAGGAGGTTTGCCAATGCCTGCCAGACTTTTAATGACTAGATGGGAAAACTGAGAGCTGGGGCAGGAGGAGCTTGCCCAGGGCAGACAGTGACCAGCCCACGGAGAGCCCCTGGGTGGGAGCTGGAGCTTTTGAAAATGGCTGTGAGGGGACATTATATATACATATCAATATCATCCACCTCCCAGCCCAGCCCAGCCCAGGCGGGTGGCACCTGCACTCACAGGAATAGTGTTCCCCAGCTGCTGGAACCAGGCTGTATCTCTTCCCTGCCGTGTAGATATCCTCACCCTGCAGGGTCACAGCATCGATCTGTCCAGCCTGAAGGAAGAGAGAAAGAGGGACTGGGCTGGAGAGGGCCTCAGGACAGCTCTGGGTGGTGGAATCTGATGGAGGTGCCAGGGCTTGGTCTCCTGGGGACAATATTGTATCCCCAACACCTGGCCAAGGAATAGCACACAGCACAAGTCCAATATACAGGTGACCCTTGAACAACATGGGTTTGAACTGCACATGGAGTTTTTCAATAAATACAGTGAGAATTTTTTTGAGATTAGTGACAATTCGAAAAAAATGTTTTCTTTTTTCTAGCCTACTTTATTGTAAGAATACAGTATATAATACATATTACATACGAAATATGTGTTAATTAACTGTTTATATTTCTGGTAAGGCTTCTTGTTAAGAGTAGGCTATTAGTAGTTTACATTTTTGGGGAGTCAAAAGTTATACATGACCTTTGACTGTGCAGGGCCTCAGTGCCCCAACCCCTGCATTGCTCAAGGGTCAGCCATAGATCTGCTGAATGTGTGTGCAAATTGACGAATGAGCCAGTTCTCAAAGGACAGCTGTATCAGGGCCTGTGGAGGGGGCTCTGGGGTTAAGGGATAAAGCCCTCCTCAGAAGGCAGCCAGAGGGGCCCAGTCCCTCTTCCCCTGGACCCTTCTGGAGCCCCGCAGGTCACCCATGCTTCACCTGGCCTGTCTATTCTGAAGCCTCTGAACAGGTGGCCAGTTGGACCCTGCTAAAGGGTTAACATAATCAAGTCGTAGCAGTGTAACAAACCCCAAGGGAAGGGGTGGCCATGGGAGAGAAGGGGCACCTGCACCCCAGGAAGGTGTCCCCCACCATTCAGACCCAGAGGCATGAAGTTATGGTGGAGGAATAACAGGCAGTAGCACGGATAGTTTGAGCCTGGAAGGTACATGTCTGGGGGCCTCTCTTCCCCCACCCAGACCTTCTCCTGCCCGCTGTGTCCGGACAGGAGCCCTGCCTACCCCGGACCCACAGTCCAGGGCCCAGACCGGTTGATGCCCCTCCCCTGGGTCACTGTGGCTGGGCAGGACATGGGAGGCAGAGCCACACTGGACACGAAATCTGAGCCTTAGAACTGAGGCTGTCTGAGTGTTTTGCCGGGGTCTGAAGAAGCCCCAAAGTCCGCTCCTCTCCCCACAGGCCCCTGGGCAGCACTTTGCTCCTCTGTGAACTCAGACAGACAGAAGGCTCTTGCCTGGAAAGAGCCGAAACCTCCCTCTGATATCTGTTCCTGCTCTGGGGCCCATGGAACCCGCCACCCACACACAGGACAGCCTGACCAGCACTAGGAAAACAGAGTCCACCCCCAAACAGATACAAATATTAGTGTACACTGTACTTAGGGTAAGTACTGCTTTGCTTCCTATCTCTGTGAAAGAGATGTTCTTTTTACACATTTACCTTTGATAGAAATGTTTTAGTGTGCTAGGTTATGATTGATGTAAAATGCATTTCTGACTGTGGGTTGCTGTCAAAATGTGTAACAGTGATCCAACGCTGCCCCCACCCCACTGCCCTGTGGAGCACAAGGGGAAACTGAGCCTCAGAAAGGGAAGGGGCTTGCCAGAAACCACAGGGTCGGCCAGAGCCAGGCTGGGCCAGGCTTGTGCTCCTTCTGCTCCTTGCCCACCCGCTCAGTGAGGATCTGGGCTCCCCCAAGAGAAACAGCCTACTTCTGCCCATCCCCACGGGTGGAGTGGCTGGGCCCTGTGGGTCCCTCCTCCTCCCTATCTGTGGGGTTGTCACAGGACACCATCGTCTCTTCCCCAGGCTGCCCTGGGTCCTCCAGACCAGGTAGGGCAGGGGGCAGGCCAGTAAGGACCATCCCAGGCCCCACCACGGCCCACCCATCTGGCCTGCTCTGCTCCTCCGGGTGTGGCCCCACCTGGATCCGTTCCATGCAGTGCTGGGGAGACTCGGCCGACACACACTGGATCTCCGGCTTGAGCCTCTGCCGGCTGAAGGCCACAGCCATGTCCCCACACTTCTGGATCTCAGCAGTGGACAGCACACACCAGTGCAGGTAGTGGGGCAGACCTGTGTGGGTGTGAACATGTGCTCCCCACGTGCTCACCTGCTTCAGAGGCAGGGGCCTCCGTAGGAAGAGCTTAGAGTCAGACCCAAGGGAAATTGTGGCTCTTTCTCTCGTTAGCTGTAAGGGATCTGTTTCCTCACACAGAAAGGGATAACTGTCCCTCCTTCATGGGGCTGTGAGAAGGCAGTTCATGGCTGTCATGAATCTAACTCAGTGGCACCCTGCGTCCCTGGCTATAGGCAAGGTCATATGGGGAAGGAGGCTGGAGGCAGGAAGCATATTTACAGGCCCCTGCAGTGGTTCAGGTGAGAGGCAAGGACTGAGCCAGGGCACTGGCCACGGGGTGGGGAGGAGGAGTAGGGCACCACCCAGGACTTGATGACCTCTGTGTCGGGGGCAAGGAGACCCTTCCTGAGACAGGCCCCAATGGCTCGAACCCAGCCCTGTGGAGCAGGCGGACAGCAGGCTGTGCAGCCCCAGAGATGCATCCTCCTCCAAACCCCAGAGGCAGGGAGGTGGAAGCAACATGCCCTTATGGAGGCCAAGAGGCAACCCCGGGGTTAGTGCCCTGGCTGTCCATCTCTCCAGGAAGCACTGCCACTCCTGCTGTCGGGCTGGGCACAGCCAGTGGGAGAAGAGATAGGCAGACTCACGGTTGGGGTCACAGAGGAGACCCTTCATGGCATGAAGGTATTCACGGCCCAGCCATGCCTCGTAGGTCTGTGTGGCGATGGGCACCAACTCAGAGGTGGCATCCTTGAACATCAGGTTCTTCTGGCCATAGGCCTCAGAGCTGAACATCTGGAAACTGCTGCCCTCGTGGCTGAACAGACGCTGTGTGTCAAGGTGGAGGTGGGGCTGGTGAGGTGCTGCCGGGCCACATCCTTTCCCCCCAGGTCAGCCACCACCTCCTTCTTCCTGGGCCCTCAGCCAGGTGCCCACTCTGAGGACCAGGTGACGCACCACCTCCTTCCTTCCCAGAGCTCCCCCAGTGCACTCTGTCACACTCAGCTGACTGAACGCCCCCGTGGCCCAGGCATGGGATGGTGCTGGGGACCGGCAATGGGGCTGGGCAGCGGTGGCCTGGATGGGGCAAAATTAATTAAAGCTGGTGTGCTCAGCAGTCAGAAACTTGCTGCTTTTGTAAGTAGCGGTTTCAGCAAAATGTTATTCGCCATAATTAATGGTGTACTTTGACATTGATTGGTTTATCATTTTGTTTATTTGCTCCTATGTTCCGGTTTGGCTTAAGAGCCACAAGAACCAGGAACTTTCTCTAAGGGGAGCCTGAGCCCCTGCTCTCCCCTCTGTGGCCAGCTGTCCCCACTGCCAGCTACACAGGCAGTCTGCCCTGCACGCTGACCTGGCCTGAGGTCGGACACCATGGGGGCCCCTGGCTGGTGTCTGTCCCACGGGAGGGTCTCAGGTCTGGCCTAGCCCCAGGATGGCACCAGCCCTGAGCTCCCACCCTGGGGAAAGACCAGAAGGTCCAGCACCACCCAGGAAGCTGTGTGGGGGGTGCCCTGAGTCACCTGGCCTTCATTGAGCAGCCGGAAGACGAGGCCCCCATCTGCGTCAGCCCGGACTACTACAGCGTGAGCAGGCACTCGGGCCAGGTGGCATCGCCTCCACTCGGTGACATCGGCTCTGCTGCCATCCCGGCACAGCAGCTTAAAGTCCCGTGACAGCAGCGTCTGGCCCCAGGAGGGCAGGGTTTTCCCTGGGAAGATGGTAAACCTGTGGTGAGCAAACTCCGGTCCTCAGAGGAGCTGGGAAGGGCTTTAGGGAAGGCCCAGGACAGTGAGCCTGGGAGAGGCTAGGGTGTCAGGGGACACAGACTCACAGCAAAAAGAAACTCTTCCGGGGCTGAGAACCAGGCCCAGAATGAAGAGGAGCTTGGTGGCTGCATGTCATAAAACCAGGTGTCTCCAGAGACTGTGTCTATTTACTTACATTTTCTCTCTCACCAGTTTCTATCAATAAAATGGATTTGCAGTGTCTGCCAATAATACAACACATATAAACAGGACTATTCATGAAAGATAAAAAGAGTAATAAGAGAATTCAGGATGAGAAAAAGAAATGTACCAGGAGTTCACCGTGGCCATCAGGCATTACGTTTACAAGCAGAGGACAGGGCAGGGCCGCGGTGGAAACAAACCCTGACAGAACCATGGCCCATAGTGAAAAAGGAAACTCCCCAAAGTTTTGCCTATATATTAATCCAACGATTAATATTTTGATATATTTATTTCAAGTCTTTTCTATTCTATTTTCTAACCACTTTTAATATGGTTAAAGACATACTTGATAGGCAGTATTCCATCCTAGTTTTTTTTCACTTATCACTTTAAAATATTCTTCCACATTTTTGGAAGCTTTATATAAAGTTCATTTATTAATAGAAAAGATTTATTTGAAAGAGTGATTATTAACACCAGATAGGAATATTAGGAAGACTTATTTTAAGGATTATAATACATGTGATAAAATATATCACAGATGGTCCTACATAATATTTTGATGACTTTTAAATTTTAAAACAAGAATAAACCTCTGTTAGGACATACGAGGGGAAGAGATAATTTGTAGAATCATGAAAACTGTATTCACTCCAAAACCATTTAAAAACAAAAATCAAAACCCAAGAGGATAATGGTTTGGAAAACTCCACAAAGGTCATTTTTAATGACTGCACGATAATTTATAGCACTCTCAACAATTACTCAATGTTGCTCTTTTCCCAGCCCCAACTTCTATTTTTAATCTGCCGCACAACCTTTGTGTAGCACTCTGGGGGATCACTTGGCTTTCCCAGGAGACAAATGCATTATTTAGGGATTTTAATCTGCCACGCCAGTTTTCACTGGCTGGGGACAGCTACAGCCATATAACTTCACTACATTAGACATTTATGTTAATTACACGTTTTTACTCTTATCAATCTTTTCTCATAAAGATACTCTTTAAATAGTTGTTTTAGATGTCCTTAGATTACCACCAAAATTTAAAAAGAGATGATTTTGACCCAATGCATCCCTATTCTTTCTCCACCTTCCAAATTCTCCTTTGGTCGACTCATCTCAGGCCCAAGTCTGGCCTGCTGTTTTCACAGTACCGTCTTGCTCCGGAGACAACCCAATGTGCTTTCTCCTGTTTCAAATACTTTTTTTTTTTCTTCCTCAAAATCCAGTTCATGTTATGTGTCTTCATGAATGTCAGACTATATGATAGACCTTCTGATTTATTTATTTATTTTTTTTTTTGGTTTTTTTAAAATAGCTTTATTGAAATGCAACTTACATAACAAAAATATCAATTCAGTAATTTTTGGTATATTTACAGAGCTGTGCAACCACCACCATTACCTAATTTTTGAACATTTTCATCATTCCAAAAAGAAACCTCATGCCATTTGCAGTCACAGGCCATTTAGACCTGCTGATTTAAAAAGTAAAGATTAACAAAAAAGGATAATGATTTAAAAAAAAAAAGACAATGATCAGATGTCAGGAACAGCCCAATCTACAGACACAAATCTGACAGGTGGTTGCGGGTGGAGGGGAGAGGAAGGAGTTGTCTAGAAAAGGGCATGGAAGAAGCTTGGGGGTAAGGGCCTGTCACAATCACTCCCTTGATTGTGGTGGTGATTATACAACTGTGTTTTGGGTAGAAATCAGAGAGCTGTACTTCAAAAAGAGTGCACTTTGCTGTATGTAAATTATTTCTCCATTAAAAAAAACAAACAATCCTTAGGCAAACCCAAATTAGGAGACATTCTATAAAATACCTGACCTGACTCTAAATATCAATGTCACAAAAAACAAAGATTGAGAAACTGTTCCAAGTTAAAGGACACTGATTAGACCTAACAACTAAATACCATGTGTGATCACAGATCAGGTCCTGGGCCTGAAAAAACTTGCTACAAAGGACAGAATCAGGACAACTGGTGAATCTGGAATATGGACTGTAGATTAGATAACAGTGTTGTGTCAATGTTACATTTCCTGAATCTGATTACTGTGGCTGATCTACATCCTTGTTCTTCAGAGATACATACTTAAGCGTTAAATGATGTGACACAGGCAAACATAGTCTCAGAAGGCTCAGAAAGAACACACATGTATGGAAAGAACAATAAATCCAGTGTGGCAAATGCTATACGTTGGAATCTGGGTGAAGAATGAATAGAAGTTCTTTGAATTATTCTTGCAATTTTCCTAGAGCCCAATTATTTAAAAATTAAAAAATTTAAATAGCAATGATATAATGGATCAACATATAACATGAGCCCATCTTTAATAAGACCTCATCCAGGGTTAACAGATGGCCTCTCAAGATAAAGGAGAAGGGATGGTAGATGAGACCAAATGCAGAGATCTGCAAGTTTTTCCAAAAGCAGAAGCCAATCTTCAAGTGGAAGTAGAACCCAATGCCATATAAAGAGGACAGCGGGGCAGAGCTGCACACCCTCCCGCCTTGCAGAGCAGTTTGAATCCACCTGGGGAGTTAGGGCTGGGCAGCCCCTCCCACTCACCGTCAGTGTTCTCCAGCACCGTGCTGTGCTTCACAAAGGCCACGTCCCCTGCCCCTTCTGCCAGGCACCTGTGGAGAGAAGCCAGTGAGCCTGTGTGCTGCTGAGCTCCCCTGAGCTCCTGCCCACCCTCCCCCTGAGAGTCTGGCCTGGCCCTTGGGCTGGTCATGGTGGACATGGGCTTCATAGTCGTGCAGTCTGGGGTTCCAGCTCCCCAGTGTGTTGGCTGTGTGGCTTTGCCACCTTGTGGAGCCTTGCTAGCCTCTATCACCTGTGAAGTGGGAATGAAGTGGTTCCCTATAGGGAGAGGGCCCTCCTAATCCATACAGATCCTATCCAGCTGAGCTCAGGGCCTGGAGGCGTAGGTGCTCGCAGGGCAGCTGCTGCTCTTGGCAGCCTTGATGCTCAGGGTGTTGTGAAGACCCCCTGTCCTGAGGCAGGGACCTGGACTAGACCCTCTCATGCCATACCAAAAACCTGTGACTTAATTATTTGCTGTATGTCACTCCCGGAGAGCGAGGCAGGTCAGGCATCGGGCAAGGGGCTGCCCAGGTTCCCACAACCAGCAGGTAAGTGGGGACTGTACCGGGGAGAGGATACCAGGAGAGGTGGGCTGAGTGAGAGTCTCTGGCTTGGAAGACCAAGGACTGCTTTTTCTCTGTGTCAAAAACTGCATTTACCCAGATCACACCCTGGAGCATGAGGGCACCAGCAGGCGGCCCCCTTCCAGGTGGAGACACTGAGGCCAGCGTGGCTGGAAGGACTCAGGAGGCTTCCACTGCAGTCCCCACTGAGCGTGCCTCCTCATCTGTGGGCAGACGGAAACGCACCACAAGCTGTTGGAGACTGTCTTTTGACTCCAGGGAGGACTTCTCTAAAGTGCCCACCGAATCAGGGGCAGAGCCAGGCCAGCCTTGAAGGTCAAGCTGCGTCCACACTCCCCAAACCCCCACTGCCCTTCCTGCTGATACGAGATGCCAGAATGGGCACACTGGAGTGACATAAGACTGGACCATTTTCTTCTCTCTGAGCCTCACCTCTCTAAATATACCACATATGTTGATTTTGTGAGCAAATCCAATCTGGCATATTCTAGTGTGATGTTTTTAAACTAGCCAGGCACGAACTATATAAAGGGCGCTTTGATGGGACTTGGCCCACGTGGCCACTCCCCCAGGGGGCCTCTCGGCCGAGGTGCTTTTCTCCAGCTTCAGGCCTCAGGCCCGGCCCTGACTCACCTCCGCCGGGCCCCGCCCTCTCACCGGAAGGCCCCGCTGTAGTCGTAGTATCTCTCCAGGGCGCTCTTGTCACACACCCCCTCCCCAGCGGGGTCGCCCCGGCAGAGGCGACAGAGGGTCTCTGAGTGGCTGGTCTCTCCTGCTCCGGGGACGCAGCTGCCCCCAAAATAATCACTGACAGCTGTGGGATGGAGGCAGAGGGAGTCGGTCAGCCTCCCTGCGTCAGACCCCCGCCTGGCCTGCCAGGGAAGGGCTCAGGCCCCTGGAGGCGGGAGTCAGGACGGGCTGGATCTCCAGGGTCTCGCCGGACCCTCGACGCTTCAGTCTGAGCAAAACTGGGGAACTGGATTCATCAGTGATTCCCAAACGGGGCCCACAAAAGCAGCAAGGGGCACTGGGGAATGACTATTGTTATTTAAAAATGGCGGGAAATTGCAAGGGGAATAAAATATTTACCCCAAAATGGCCATGTAGGGCAACTATCAACTAAATACTGTTCTCATTGTGGGTTTCGTTTTGAAATTGGTTATGTGTAATCAATGAAAGTGGGGAAGAAATAAATGATTACTTAATGAGAATAATTAATTTCATAGTCAACACTTCTCAAAAAACAGGGCAGGCAGGGAACAGCAGAGAAGAAAGCCTCATCGGGGAAGGGGTCAGGATCTGCCTGTTTTCTTCAGGCCCCTGCCAGCACTGGGGTTCCATGTCCACCCTATTGGCAAATATTTGCCCTTTGCTGAGGATGCCCTAGTGCCACACAGTGGGCAGGATGCCAGCTCTGCACCCGAGCCTGACTCCTCGTGTTCGTTGCCCAGCTAGACTGTGCTCTTCCAGGCAGGCTCCTTTTCTTGGTCTTTTTGCAACCTCCCAGGGGAGCAGGTATTTAATAAAAATGTTCCAAGTGACAGAAAAACCACTCACACTGGCCCCCAACTGAGAGGCCATGGCTTCTTGGCTCTGTGGGCCGTGCTGGTTTGCACAGTGGTTGGGGCTGTTGGGGGCAATGTATGTGTGTATGTGCATGTGTAGCATGTGCTTGTAGGCCTATGCCTGTATGTGTGTGCCCATGTGTGCATGCATGGGTCCATGCATGCATGTGTGTGCACAACAGAGAGGTGCTCCCAAAAGGTATGGAAGTTGAGCTAATAGTAACAAAAGCTCCCTGCAGTGAGGACACCCCGTGCTGTGCATTGTGTGAAGACAGTGTGTGAATTATCTCGTCCTCCCAAGCTTACAGCACTATAGTTAAGTGTTGATTTTCCCATTTTATAGATGAGTAAACTGAAGTTCAGTGAGGTACAGTAACCTACCTGAGGGCCAGAATTGAAATCCACATCTATCTGACAGCAAAGTCTGGGCTTTAAAAGCCCACTAAGCTCTCCAGCATGCTACCCCCCGGCCTCCCTGAAGTCCTGGTCACCTGTGGAGCAAACCAGGGGGCACACTCACGGACAAGAGATTTGGGGACACACCAAACTCCCCTTGGGCTGTGGTGTAACCTCAGAAGGCAGTCTGAGAATGTGGCTGTCATGTCACGGGTACCTCACCGCGGCTGTGCCCTCTGTGGAGACACTGACACAGCCGGGGGCCAGGAAAAGGAACCAAGCATGAGAAGCGGGACTTCCACCCAGGCAGCCAGAAGAAGGCTGGGCTCAGCCAGGCACCCTCAGGTCTCCGCTTCACCCCCTGGTGAGCTTTATTCTCAACAACCCCCTTCAGATCCCTCTCAATTCCCTTCCCTCTTTAGGACAACCCTGTTCTCACTATAAATGACAATTGGGGAGCAGTGGGTCTCTGATCAGCCACTTGTGAGCTTTCTAGGTGCAAGTCAGTAGCTTCTTTGGATCCTAAAAAAATAGTTTCTGACCTTGTAAAGCCCAGTACACATTTCTGGAAATAGCAATCTACACCAGGTGGGTGCCACTCGTTGGCCGTTCACCACCTCCCAACTGTGCGCTGGGCCCTGTGCTTTGTTGTGTCGTGGAACGTTGTGGAACAGACACTGATGAGTGATGAGAGTTCCGGGGCCAATCACGCAGAAACTTAAATCGTGGTGACACCAGCAGCCAGCATGAAAGAGAGGTTGGGGTGATCCCATCTACTAGGTGTCCGGGAGGCCCCAAGGAGGTGTAACTGTGTGCTCCTTAAAGGAGGCTCGAGATGCAGATGAGCCCAGAGTGGGGCTATCCAGGAAGGGAAGAGCTTGCACAGAAGCAAGAGAGGGACACCCAGAAGAAGCTGAGAAGCCCCTGCCCGGCCTGAAGCCCTCACCTTTGAGCACATCGCAGCCCATCACCGAGAGGCGGCCACTCTCCACCAGGTAGCCCACGGGTACATTCCAGCCCACCGTCCTGTTGATGCCCGTGTGGCAGGATTTAACGCCTTTCAGGGTGTTGATGGTCACGTGTGAGCTCCTCCTGACCACAGCTACAGCATAATAGGAGGTACCGATCTCTAGAAGGAGGGAGAGGAGAGGATTGAGGGCAGCAAGGGAGAATCCGTGGGAGAGGCCTGGACCCTGACTGGCAAGAGCAGTGGGAGAGGGTGATGTGTGCACGCATGTGTGCCTAGGGCACGGGTGTGCTCACGTACGTATGCATGGGCCCACATGTGTACAGGAGCGCTGTGTTTGTTACTGAGAGAGCAAGTGTCTCCTCACAAGACCCCACACTCGTCCACCCTCATGTACTAGATTCTATCTTGACGTATTCATTTATTAGTTAATTTCATCCTTTTTGTTCCCAAGTCAGCTGGCACGTGGCTGGGTCTCCATTTGTGCACATCAGGGGAGCTCTGTAGCCGCACCGAAAGCAGAAGGGGCCTCCAAGTATATTGTTTTCCAAAAGTCTAGGCCTTTCGGAGAATTTAGAAAGATTGAGGGAATGGTATCATGGTTGTGGATAGAAGGGTGGTTGGGAGGAGCAGGGGAGCAGGGGTTCCTCTAGAAAGAGTGTCCTCCTGGTAGTGAGGGAGGTGCGTGGGAAGAGGCGGAGACTAGCACTGTGGTCTTGGTGGATGCATGTGGGTCTGCAGGGGTTGGCAGCTCTGCAAGAATTCCTCTGGGGTATATGTGGCCCAGAAGGGATGAGCCCAACAGACAAGGGATGACTCATCTCTAGGGCCAGGTGACCATGGGGCATCTCCCCACCCTCACAATGGCCCTGTGGTGGTGGGATGCCCAGGATTGGAATGAAGTTCAGTTCTAGAAAACAAAGCCAGTGTCAGTTCTTGCACACCTGGATCTGGCCCAGGACAGCATCTGACTCACCTGCTGTGCCCTTTCTAGTTTCTTGAACACACCACCAAGCTTTTTCCCACATGAGAACCTTCTCAAGGCTCAAGTTCAAAGTCACCTCCTCAGAGAGGCCCTCCTGTCTGTTCTCCCCACACCCCTTACTTTCTCCCTCAGAGCCTTACTTCCTCTGCAGCACATACATGACTACATTTCTCTGGTTTCTCTCTGACTCCTGCTCCCTGAGGGCAGGAATGGGCTCGCTCACTTACTACTCTATGCTCATGACTGGCATATAATAGGTGCTCAATAAATGTGTTGAACTAATTAAAGAGGAACGGCTGTGTTTGGGGCCCACGAGGCAGGGCTGTTCCTGGCCTTTGAGTGGAAAGCCTGACTGGTTTGCAGGGTTGGACTGTTCTGTATCATCTGACAGTCATCAGTTCAACAAATAACCAAGCAAGACCCTGTGCTGGGTGCCAGGTACCCAGGGGGTCTCCTCAGGGGACTGACTGGCAAGCACAAAGTAAACAAGGCATTAGTGGCAGGAGTGAGTACTCTGGAAAAGCAGGACAGAGGCCCTTTGTAGGGGTGGGAGGGCTCAGGGGAGCTGCTTGGAGGTGGCAGCTGAGCTGTGACAGAGGTTAGGCCTCGGACAAGTAGAGGCTGGGGGGCGTCCAAAGGGCAGGCTGAGTCAGAGGCATGTATGGTGTGAGCTGCAGGGGCTGGACAAAGGAACTCACTTTTCTGAGCACATACTACATGTCAGGTGCCACACACTGGCCGGTGTAGTCCATGACGGGGCAGGGATCCCTATCCCCACCTTGCAGTCGAGGAAGTGGATGTTATCCAAGGTAACAGAAGATCACAGAAAGGGGCAGCGCTGGGATTCGTTCTCGGTCTGTTGGGCTCTGCAGCTCCCAGGTACCACCTCTCGCCCAGCCTGATCCCCATTCCATGCTTGCCAGGACTACTGACGAGCCTGGGGGCTGCAGGGTAGGGCCAGCCCAGCAGGGACACGCTGCTGAGCCACTTCCTCTCTCCTCCCGCCTCTCCTCCCACTCAGCCCTCTGACCTTGATCATACACTTCGCCCACCACGGGCTTCAGGCCATGTGCCTTCCCTGCTTCATAAATGGCTCCTCCATCCAGAGTGATGGCGTCAGCCTCCTGGGCCTGCGGAGAACATGAGAGTCAATGAAGCCCAGCTCCCTGGGCCCACTCAATGAGGCACTCAGGGGCGCCCCCTAGTCTGCTTAGGACCTCTTGAAATGCCCGGGAGGTCCACACTGGTCCTCTCATCTGGCCCAGGATCCCTGTCCAGGCTCAGCCCTTACAGGCCCTGCCCCCACCAGGGCTTAGGGGTCTCCCCGTTTACCAGGCCCAAGGTGACAGATCTCCCAGGCCAAGGGCTTCTCTTGTTTTTCTAATTATGTTATTTTAAAATAATTTTATAGGACTTACAATACATAGTAAAAAAATCAGACAGTACTGTGAAATAAAATGAAAATTTGTGTTCCCCACAGTGGTCTCACAGGCAAAGAGCCATGCAAGCTGTAAGGGGCTCAGGTCAGCCAGGTGGGCTCCTGCTGCGCTGCCAAGATGCCCTGTAGCTGCTCCCGCCTGTGTCACAGAACTCACAGCTCCTCACCCCTCACGCACGACCAGAAAAAAACAGCCTGGAGTGCTCAAAACAAGACAAACTGGTCTAGTTCTTACGTCCCTAGTAGAATCCTGCAGGAGAATGATTAGCTCTTCCGATCGTTGCTTCCTCTCACACACAGATGGCAGCAGAATATTATTGTCTGTTCTGTTACAACACTGCCCTGATGTATTGATTGACGTAACCTCTCCCCAGCACCCACCCCCTGTTGTAAAAATGTATTTAAGATCTTCCAAAATAAAGGGGCTTTGGAGCAGTTTATCAGAACATGCGAATGGGCTGCTCCTTCGTAAGACACTGAAGAACATTTTTCCTTAAATGCAATGGCCGTGTTGACTTCAGGTGATAGTACAAAACGGCATTTAGTGAAAAGTGAGTCTACCTCACTTTTTTGTTTCTCACCCCTCTGCCTCCACTGCTGATTGGTTTCTCCGGTTTTCTCTGTAGGATGCAGACTGAATCCCATAAATGCCCTTTTTACCTTTTTTCTTTTTATTATAAAACACAAATGGCACTATTCTATCAGTGTGTCATGGGGTCTACAGACAGAATTGTAGTTCCCTGTAATTGGTCTCCTCACAGTGGAGCCTGACCCAGCCCCTTGGGTCTATCATAGCAGGACTATGATTGGATTAGGTTCTGGGGACATATCAAGGGCTGAGCTGAAGTGAAAACCCAGATTCCCTGGTGCTTGCCTCTCAGGCTTCCCTCCATTACCTTGTCTGCCCACTAAAGTCCTGTCTCTGAATATCATCAGAGCTACTTTAGCAGATCTGCCACTCCTCCCCCGCCCCCCCCCACCACACAGAGCCCCATCAGCATCACTGCCCCCCATTTCTCCTTTTTGAGAAATCACACCAGCCCCATTCTGGAAAACTCCACGGCAGAGTGAGGAACCACCACGAGTCACAGAGGGGCCTGCTGTCTGGGCTCCCCTGGGTGGGGTGGGTCTTGCCTCCATGCTAGTAGGGGCCTTGTGGAAGGAAAACCCTGCTTCTTAGAATCCTCTCCCCTCTGGTGCCCAGTTGAGCAGGGGCCCTTTCCGAGGCCTCCAGCACTGGCCTGGGCCCTGCAGGAAACAAGTTGGCCCTTGTTGCCAGGGGAACTCAGGAGATCCTATCACCGGCCCGGTTTGCGGGGGGCCCTGGAGCCTTTCCCAGTGAATGAGGCTGTTGTGTGCTCCATCCTGAGTCAGAGCCCTCTTGCCTGGGCGGCGGCGGCAGCAGAGCGGAAGGGAGAGGACTCACCGTGATGAGCTGGATGCAGTGGTCGGCAGACGTGCCCTGGACGCACAGGAGGGAGGGCTGGATACCGGCTTCCTGGAAGGCCTTGCTCATGTCGTTGCATTTCTGCTGCTCTGGGTCTGAGGTGGTACACCACCGCACCTCCATCCCACTGAGCGCTGGAGGCAGAAGACAGTGAGGCCCAGTTCCCCCTGCACCCCCAGCCCGCGGCCCCCACCGTGGAGCGTGGTTCTGGTGGCTCTGTGTGACCCCATCAGCATGCAGAGCCCGTCCTCTGCCACAGCCTTGCCCTCCCACTGGGAGGGACTGAGGCACAAAGTGTCACACTGGGAAAGAGCGAAGCTGTGCTCTGGCATGTGCATATCCCTGCACTGGGCAGGTGGGGTGGCTCAGAGGCTGGCCCTGTGCAGAGGCCAGGGCAGCTCTCCCTGGGCAGCATCTCAGCTCTCCCCTCCCTCCCCACCATCCTGGGGTGCAGCTTGGTGGGTAGAAGGAGCACTGGCTGGGGAGTCTCAGCTCAGTGACAAAGCAGTTTCCTGCCCCTCTTTGGGCCCCTATGGTCCCCAGGAAGAGGGTTTTAGACTGGGTGCTACCACTCAGCAGTGTCCTTGGGCCCACATGAACTGGGACATGACATGGGGAAGCGCTGTGGCTGCCCTTGAGGAGGCTTGCACCCTCTTGGAGCAGCTGTGATTACGTTTGCCGCAAACCACCCTCATCCCAGGCCCCGGTCAAGGGGAGGGTGAAGAGTCAGCACGTTGGGTTCAAGTTCCTGCCCTTCCAGCTGGTGACTTCAGGCAGCTTATTCGACCTCTTGGAGCTTGTTTTGTCATCTGAGAGAGCAGATGAGAAAACCCACCTTCTGGGTTGTAAGTAAACCTGCATAGGGGACACATGGGTTCTCAGCGGGCTTCTGCTTAGGCACCTCCTCCTAGGGAGACCCTGTGGGGTCCTGTGATGTGACCAGGTTAGAGTCCCAGGGAGCTCCCAGCCTGTGGCCCTGCAGAAGTGCCGGCATTCCCTGAGGTGGGTGCCTTCGCAGACCTGGGCTCCTGCACCCTCACCTGGCCCAGTCAAGACTGCCGGGAGGCCTGTGCTCACGCGCGCCTTTGGGTCCAGTTCCCGCGCCCAGGGACCAGGCCACCCTCTCACAGCAGCCTGTGCTTCCCATCCCCTCAAGGGTCAAGGCTGCTGGTTTCTCTACAGCCTCCCTTCCATCCCCTCCGCAGCACCCTGGAATGTAGACCTTCCCTCCCCTCCAGGCTTCAAGACCGCACCGTGGTGGGACTGGCAGTTGCAGAGCTCAACTCGGGCGGCCGGTCCATTTTTGTATTGATGAGGTCAAGGCTGTGCGGTGAGCCCATCCTTTCAGCGGTCCCCGCGCGCGACCCCTGCGCGCGAGCTCCCGGAGACCCGCCCGCGCCCCCTCCTCCATCCCTCCAGCCAGGCTCCGAACCCTGGGCGCTTCTAGCCCTCTTGCAGGGCGCCCTGGAGGGTCTCCCAAGAGGTATCTCGCGACCCTTCTCCTCCAATCCCTCCAATCCTCTCCCGCCTCCCTTCCGGCGGGGGCCTCGGGAGAGGTAGAGTCTCTCTGGCCGCCAACCCCTCCTTGGCCTTCCACGTCTATCAAGAGCGTTTACCCTTCGGGACTACGCCCCCCTCCCCCACCCCTCCCAGCAACACTTCTAGGCTCTCCTATCCACGCCCCTGGCCGCGCATCTCCCTGGCGGGTCACAAGGTCCGCTTTTTCAAGGTCCAGTTCAATGCCGCTCCCTCCAGGAAGACTTCCAGACATCCCCGTCTGCCCGGATCAGCGTTAGTTTCCTCCATCGTTCCACCCGCGCCTCGCGCCTTTCTACGCCTCCCCCCTTTCCCGGGAGACGCGGGTTCAGGACACAGTTCCCAGCCCGAGGACCCTGCTCCGGGGCCTGGAGGGCTCGGGCTCCTGCTCCTGCCCCCACGGCGGGGAGGAGGGGCCTCACCAGTGCGCAGAGCCAGGAAGAGGCACAGAGCCACGTTCGGGCCCCGCATGGCGATCTAGAGCTAGCTGGGGTCGGTTGGGTGCGGGCTGTGTCTACGTCTGGGTCCGAGTGGGTCACCAGCAGCCGGGGCTCTCTCCCGCCTTCCTCCCTGGCACTGGCCGGCAGCTACTTAAATGCAGCCGGGGCGTGCCTCGGTGGTGCCCACGCCCCGGGCGTGCCCGCCCACCAGAGACTGGACACCTGGATGACCAGACTAGCCTTGGCCTTCTCTGGCGCCCCCTGCTGGAGCCTCGGCTGGAGGCAGGCTGGGGGTGGGCGAATCTAACAGCGGTGCTCCGGACCCTGGGCGCCGGGAAAGCACACTCGCTGTTCCTCAGAGTGAGGCTCCTGCTCCCAGGCCCCACCCGCTATCCTGATCACAGTGTTCCAGGGCTCAATCCCCTCAACAATCGGCCCTGTATTCCAGAGCAACCTCCCCTCCTCTAGTCCTAGAAAGACCCCACATATCATGTCTAACTGGAGAGGGAAAAGCTCAGATTTGAAGGAAAGATGTAGTTAGAATCCCAGGGTTTGAATTGGAAGGAAGTTCCAAGCCATTGAATTCATTCACTAGCCTCTTTTCAAGCAGGTAGTGCACAAAGGGTCTGGGGATACATGGGTGAAGCCGGGTAGAAACTGTCCTGGCTTGGAAGGGCTGGCAGTGGGGGATCTTACAGTCTGTGTGACTGCCTCTCCTAGGCCTAGAGAGAGGCAGGGACTTGCCCTGAGTCACACATTTAGTCAGAGACAGAGCTGGAACTATAACCCAGGTCCTGGGCAGAGCCTGGCTCACTCCATCTTGCTTTGGAAGAGACCACAATGGGGGAAGAGGAGGAAGCTGGAAAGAACAGAGGGAGATGACAGGAGGAAGAGGATGAAGAAGGCGAGGGAAGAAAGGATGAGTTGTCTGTTTCTCTAGGGCAGTGGTTCTCAAACTGTGTTCCCCAGACCAGCAGCATCAGCATCATCTGGAAACCTGCTGGACGTGCAGATTCTCAGGCTCACCTCTGACCCATTGATCAAAAACTCTGGGAGTAAGGCCAACAATCAGAATAAAAATGTTTTTGATTCTGGTGTACAGCAGAGTTTGAGAACCACTGTTCTAGGTAGACCAGAACTGTAGTTCCCTATGTTTGTTGGGGACATGAGGAATGGACCCCAGAAACTGTTATGTAGTCATCCACTTCCATTTACATCCTCAGCTGTGTCATCACCCCTATGAGCACCCAGGAAGGAGATCCTCCCTGTCGTGGGTATAGAGGACATGGTAACAAGAACACTGAGTTTGGCAGCCGTTGGGCCTGCTCTGCTCCCTAGGGAGGGAACCCTGGCTCCTCTGACTGGGCCACGACTATGCTGATTATCACACACGGAGATGGTCAGTGGAAGCTATATGGGCTGGCCTTCAGGAGTCCTGAGCTCTGCTCTTTTGTTATGACTGACTCACTGTGTGACCTTGGGCAAGTTTGTTCTCTTTGGGTTTCAATTTACCCATAGGTAAAAGGTAGGTTGTGATGGAGCCATTCTTCCCTCAATAGCTGTCTGCTCTGGAGAATCAGAGGCGGCCCTGTGCAGTGGAAGCTGTTACTCCATCCCCGGCTGGATCCATCAGGAGGAGGAGGCACCTCTTTCTAACTCGAATAAAGGGACTAGCAGGTAGCCCTGGCAGAGGTGCTATGGGGATAGAATAAATAGAAATGTCCTTAGCAAGTCTCACCCTCCTGCCCATGAGGTTGAAAAGGCCCATTTTGTCACACTCCAGGAGCAGCCGGAGGAACTGGCAAGATTTATAGGTCTTCCCATCAGCAAAATTCCAGGTGACACTGATAAGGTGTCAGGCAGCTACAATCGAAGAGCTTGGGTGACTTCTTTCACAATGAGGTCCTTTCCCTATCTCTCAGGAGTCAGTCCGGAGCTGTGATTCCTCAGGCAACTTGCTGTCTCTGGGCTTGAGGAACTACATCAGGCTCGTTTACCTGGCCTTAGCATGGACATAGCTTTGTTTTGACATCTGTGTGTAATGGGGAACTCTGCCTCAGCTTGACCTTGGATCCTGCCATTTCTGGGGTGCAGACATACCTGGGTGTATCAGAGGAATGAGTGGGATGCAATGAGGGAATAATAAGCCAGTAGTTTAACCGAGAGACAGCCTTAGAGAGGACCAGGAGTGTTGAGGATAATTTGGTCCCCACGCTGGACTCATCCTGAGGTTACAGGGTGTGTATAAAAAAATATGAGAACTGGTTTCACTAACCTCTGTAAGATGCTGAGGCCTAAGCAACATTGCTTTGAGGCCCCCAAATTCCATAGTATGAAATACAAAGAGCTCTCCTCCACTCTGTCAAAGATACAGCTCTGGCTCTCTAAGGATTCAGGGCAACCTCCAGCATGCAGCTTGCTTGTCAGGGAACTGAGGAGTGGTAGCAGATGCTATGGGATGGAACACATTAAAGACAGCCTCTGGGCACTGAGAAAGAAGAGGGGCCCTTTGACAGGGGTTAGAGAACCTGTGTTGGCAGGTGGGGCTAATGAACCAGCAAAAATGTGAACAAGAATCTTAGGAAGATTATCTTTTCACTTAAACCATAATTTATATTTTTCTATTTCTGTGGGTAATAATGTCTTTGACTAAGAATAGGTCCAAACCGTTTTCATTCCAGAGGACACTAGGAAGGGTTGGTATGCAGAAAAAATTAGGAATGGTGAACATTTGAGCAGTAAATGTGTTATCAAAGGATATTACATGCTTATACTTGACGTCATTCACCATGTATTTGCTGTTTAATGAATCTGAATTTGCATATGAGATCAATGGTAGACATATAGAGCAAGTTTTGTGAATAAAAGCTTTTGCCTCTTTGCAAATATTTCCCTAAGAGGCTGGACTTAGGGGAGGCCCTGTGCATTTGGGCTATGTGCTATTCTATGTGCAAGCTTTTCAAAGGCGGATTCTGTGCTTGTTCTCTGTACTCATGACAGGGCCTTGAAAGGGAGGATGATTTTGTAAGAGTGAACTATTAAGTATTAGGACATTATTAACTATCGTTCAAGTGTCTCATGCTGCCAAGGGGTAAGGACTGAAAAGAACTACAGAATTTGGGGACTAGAAGGTCCCAGACAGCTCTAAGCAGTTCCAGGGGCATGGCAAGGGCTGAGGCTTGGTCAGGAGGCTAGACTCCCATAAGGGCAGGGTGACAATTTGTCTACCACCATTCCCAACATCTAGTATCATGTTTGGAATACAGCAGGCACTCAACAAATGCTTTATTATAAATGAATGGAAAAGTGGACAGTTTCTCTTTCAACATATTTGGCTAAGAAAGGAAGAGAGGGTTTTCCCAGGGTATTCAGGCTCAAGGGAAATTTTAGTAGGAGACATTTGATTGTATAGTCAGAGCACAAGCGGGTCAAAGCTGAAAGAGACTAAAGATACAGGAAAAGGGAGTAATTGAAGATGGGAGGAATAAGGTCAGGAGGACAAGTGGAGAGGGCAACCTTGAAAGGAAAGAGAAAAAAGAGATGGGAAATGAGAGAGGTGGCAAAGGCTCCAACTAAGCCAACCCTGATTTCAAGTGTAGGCCCCTCATCCTGGAGCTCAGTTTATTTTAATTATCAAACTACAAGTTTTTTTTTCCCCCCTGAAAGTTTTCCTTGCAGTCCAGACTTTTGAAATGTGGAAGCGGATTAAAAGGTTCCAAGATCAACTCTGGAGATACAGCTTTAAAGCCGTTAATAAATCTCCATCTATTTCATTGAATATAATATTTAATGTAAGTGGAAACTAGTATAAAAGAGGTAAAGAGTAAAGAAGTAAAATCAGGAATACTGTATTTGGTTCTGTTACTAAGACTTTCAGAGAAATTATTCATATGCCAGCTATTTCCAAGGAGGGTTTCAGATTACTTATAATGAAAATGAACACATGAGGAAGATAAAATTGATACAAAGAGGAAAAATTATAAAGCATATTCAGGAAGGGAGATTATTCTACCAGGAACCAGAGGGGAAAGGACTATTACTGAGCAAAAAATCTGACTGATTTAGATTTATAGTCAGACCTTTTTATCCACTCCCATCCCCTTCTCCATCCCAAGTCTACCCATCTACAAATGAAGTCACTGCCGATATTTATGCAAGGCTGTTTTCAGCCTATTAAAGCCACAACAGTAAGGATGACCATGCTGTACAGGCCTGCAGGCTCTGGAGGAGAGGAGGTGGGAACTCTGATCACGTGCCATGGGTACCTCACTGGGGCAGAGGAATCCAGGAAGGCCTCCTAATCTATGACAAACCATGTGTTTAGAAAGGTGAAAGCAACACAGGGAGCACATGTTCAGTATTAAATGGGCACCCAAGAAGTACTGCAGGAATTTGGGCATCAAGAGATATAACTGGGGAGGCTTCTGCAGGATGGATTTTGAGCAGCCTTGAAGGCGGACTTCAGTAAGTGGACTTGGGTGGGGAAGACACAACTAGCAAAGATGGGGATGACCATTAGCCACAAGACAAATGATCAACAGCCACTGCGCAGGGTGTTTGAGTAAGTGGCATGACAGGGGAGGTAATTTGACTGCATACTATGTTCCAGGAGCTGTGCTATACAGGTTAGAATTTGGGACCCATGGATGTCATTGAGGAGAAGCACGATGCCACATTCAGGAAAAGTCCTCTGGTGGGTGGCTGGGTCAGCAAGAGAGCAAATTAGAGACTGGGAGATGATTGAAAAGGCTACTGCAATAGCCCGAGCCTGAGGTGAAAGACCTGTAGTTGAAATGATAGCAGAAAAGTATGACATTAAGGAAGAATCAATAGTATGTGGTGGCTGTATATTTGGGGAAGAGAAATGTCAGGAAGCACTGAGGTTAAAACGGGTGATGGGGAGAATATTCTGTTAGGTAACCACTATTACTAACCACAGGTAGAAACATAGCTAAAAGGTTAGTATTTTCCTAGTAAGGGTAAGAACTAGATCTGAACCAAGCACTGAACTTTCAGAGAAAAAAAGGAATCTATCACGAAGAGATATCTTTTCTAATCTTAAATACCACTAGGGAAGTAGGTATTTTTGACTCACAAGATTTAGAAAACCTTTTTGTAGTTTTCTCTGTGGAACATATGGGACTTCTGTCTTGTCTTTAGCCCTCCCATCTGTGAGGTAAATGAGCCTAATTTTAGATATTCTAAAGGAAGATTACATCACTTGTTCTCATTTTTTCTTCCATCAGAAAACTTTGTTTCACATGCTAATTGTTTCATGTACTGACTTCCATACAGTTAAGAAAAAGGATTTTACTGTAGTAAAAACTGTCCAAATGAAACTGGCAACTAACAGTTAATAAGCAGATATAGGGATGGATATATGTTCAAGTAGTTTATTCCTACTTTGGGTGAACACCAGTAGTTCCTAAGATTTATTCTAGAGCTAATTTAAATGAGTGATCCAATTTGTTTTGAAAATACACGTGAGAAAATAAAGTCATTTTGTGGTAAGAATGGAAAAGACTGACAGGGCTGTGTGTTAACGGCATGCGAAAAGGCTGGGCATCAAGCCGATCAACCAGGGAGCCAGCTCTGCTTCAAGGATTCCCTAAGGACGATGCAGTAGAATTAGATTTCTGTTGATCACATGCTATTAGTAATACTTAGATGCAGAAAGATTACCACCTAAAGAAAATTAGTAGTTAATATTGTTTTATAAAACAAACTACAATCCTTTGGCTAAACTAGATTTTCTTAAAAGATTAGGGCTGTCTCCATGGGCTATTTTCTAAATTGTAAGGCTATTAGACAATCTCATGTTTAATGAATGGCTGTTTTCATTTGTTGTTATTTTCTGTTACTATCTTGCTATTTTCATATTACTATTTTCTTCTTATTTACTACTGTCCTAAATAGACTACATTTATTTCCCTTAGGACACCAGCAATGAGCAGAGATGTGAGAATGGCTTATGAAATCTTGGTATCTTTAAGTTTCATGTTTAAGGCTGAGTTAGAGATGAATTTGGTTGTCAAAGTCACAGCATCTCTGCCAATGTAGGGATCCTCAGGAGATGATAAACATGGTTATAGGGCCTGAGATTGGCACACCCAAGGGTTAGTGGATCATCTGTTATTCCTAGAAACTTGAAATTCTAAAAATCCTAAATTACTTGTTTGTTCAGTCTCTTACTTTAGGCACAAATTTGTTCTATGAACAGGCATGAAGTCTATTATTCTGCATTTAAAGTTTGTTTTAGGATGATAGGCTTCTGTGCAACTGCCAAAACATGTGGATGCTCAGTAGAGATGGAGGTGGGGCAGGGGTCACAGCTGTCAGATCAGACCCATTTCTAGTTCCGCTCCTTGTTCCTGCAGGCCTTGCATTGCAAGGAGGTACAAAAATACAGTGGGGAAAACTGGAAACAATCCATGTCTTTCCACATGTGAACGGATAAAATGAATAGTACATTCATAAAATGGATTACTATTCAGCAATGAAACATAACAAATTACGGATACATGCAGCAACATGGATAAATCTTGGACTCATTTTGTTAAGTAAAAGCATCCACACTCAAAATGATACCTATTATATAATTCCACTTATATGATATTCTGGGAAAGGCAAAAAAAAAAACTATAGGCACTGAGAAAAGGTCAGTGGTTGCCAGACAGTGCAGGTGGGAGGAGTTATTGGCTACATAGGGGTCAGCATGAGAAATTTATGGGATGATGGAGTTGTTACATGACTCCATGCAGGTGTCAAAACTCAGAGAATTCTACTGTATATAAATTTGAAAACCATATAATAAGAAAGGATAGTGGCTACCTTTGGAGTGAAGAGTAGTGACTAAGAGGGAGCTGAGAGGAGCACCAGGGTAGCTGGTCATGCTATTTTTTAAGCTTCAAAAAAATTGAGGTATATTTACACTTAGTATATTACTAACTGTTGTATATGTATGTCATGATACTTAAATGAAAAGTAACAAAAAAAGATAGTGGGAACAGAATTCCTGCCTTCTCTGTTCTTCTTCCTCTTTTCCTGTTCATTAACACTATAGGTAGTAGACACTGCTGGATATAGTGCGAAACTCCCTGGTTAGGTTTGGTACCTGTTACTAAAAATTTCAAACAATATCACATTACCTGACCCTAACTCTGTTCACAATGCTGTTTAGCAGACCAGGGTTTGTTTTACCAGCTCTCAGGTAACTATATTTGGGGTTGGGGGAGATGAAGAACGCCGGTAGTGGAAAGTCAGTGAGAAAGTAGTCAATGAGTAAGCAGTGACTATTCTAAGTCAAGGTGGAAGAAAATGTATCTCATCTGGGAAATTTATCTCTTTAAAAAATTTAAAAAGTTATCTTTTTCAGGCCTGTTTCTAGATTCTCAAACAATAAGTGTTAAGTGTTCTGGGAAATTGCTAGGGACTGTTCTATCTAGCACTGTGCAGAGATGTGAGAATGGATTATGAAATCTTGATGTCTTTCAGTTCCATGTTTAAGGCTGAGTTAGGGTAGGTCAAAGTCACAGCATCTCTGACAGTGTAGGGGTTCTTAGAAGAGATGACAAATATTACAGGGACTGAAATGTAACAAATTTAAAACTCTGTCAAAGAAAACTTCTTTATAGGTAATGAAGAATGGTGGACCATATTCTTCTCTCAGTCTTCAGCTACCAACCATAAACACACTCCAGAGCAAGAACAGGTATCAAGAGTCAAGTATCAGATGCTGTAACTGGTGTTCTATACATACTGCCTTATTTAACCTTTGTAACAATCCTAGAAGGTAGTCATTCAAACCCCACTTAAAATAAGACAAAATAAAGGCTCAGGTTAATTTGTACAAGGAGAGCTGAAACAATTCCAGGATCTGATTCCAAAGGAAAAGGGAATTAATTTTTAGAATTAACTTTTAGAATTAACTTTATGCTAGCCCCCTTTATTTGTAAAACCACTGAGTCTGAAAATATCTCAGTTTTACAGATAAGTAAACAGAAAGAAGACATGACTTGGCCAAGGTTAGTTACATGACCAGTAAGAGGCAGAGCTGGTGTTCTAATCAAGCTGATTCCATAGCCTACAATCTTCACAATACAGTACCCTGCTGCCCAAGCCAGGGAGAGCTATACTATGCAATTCTGGAGGGAGATAAATGGAATCTTCAACATTGGCCTGAAACACCAGAATCTAAAAAAAGTGACATTGGTTTTTCCCTATATTTCAAGCATTTCAGTAAATTTCTCAAATTTATTGACATTTACTTTCTTTTAACCAGTAATTGAAACCTCGAGGGCTGAATAATCCACTAAATTCAGCTCCAAAGAATGAGAGGAAAAGGAAAATGGTAGAAAAACCACTGTTCCAGGAGTCAGGAGTTAAAGGTTCTAATCCTGGATCTGTTTCTTATTTGCAGTGTAACTTTGATTAAGACATGGTGATCTCTGGGCTTCTGTTTCACCACATATAAATTAGGAGTATCAAGGCAGAGAATCCTGGAAGGTAACTTGTTTACTCTCAAACTTTAAAAAACAAATTTTCCTCATCAGTAAAGTCCCCAAAGAACCTTGGTTTTTAAGTACTATGTAGTGATTTAGCAGATATTTGTTAACCAGAGTATGTTCTGTTGGAATGAGCTCTGCAAGCTTGCTTCCATCATTTTTATTTTTGCCAACTTAAGGATATTTAGGAGCATATTAAAATATGGAATATTTCATAAAACGTTTGAGACATTATTATCCATGTATTAGAATAGTGGGCCTTTTTCTAATGAATACCTAACGGAACTTCTTTGGCTCTAAAGAGGTTCATTCTTTGTATGTCACTGTGATGGTGCTAGACTGACTTGTTTCCAAGAAATAGTCATTTCAGGTGTGATGGGAGCGACTTGTTCCATGGGTCTGTCTGTACTTACTGTGTGACTCTGGGTAAGGACGTTCATCTGGTATATTGTCATCTGTAAAGGGACACTAAAATAACACAATTTAAGTCATAGTGCCTTAGATAGTATGGGCTGAAAAGGGAGGCAGCCAGTATATTAGAAAGAGCCTGGGGCAGAGAGACTTGCATACAAATGCTAAGCCCTGCTGCTCACTAGCGAAGTCATGTTGGGAAAGTGATCTCACTAAAGCAGTATAGTAGGGCTAGTAACTTTTATCATGATCTTTTCCCTAAATTAATATATTCAGGTGGCTGCTGCATAGAAGTGCTAAGCAATTAGTATTTTTATTAGTAATTCTATGCAATCTAGAAAGCTGAAAAGTATATATTTTTTTACAAAAAAATCACGTAACAAGGACATTCAGAAAGTAATGTAACATATATTTTAACACACAAATGGTATCATTTTATAACCTCTTGACATTTTACATGTGATCAGTATATACTTTAAAATGACTTATGCTGTGGTTTAAGGTGCATGGGTTATGGCTCTTGCTGTAAGGTGACTTCTGGGGCTTTTGATACCATTTTACAAGTTTTTTTCCAGCATCTTTATGTTTCATAACAACCTAACATAAACATGGATTTAGTGTAACAGCTATAGTGTATATTTCAATGCATGAATACACCCAACTCCAGAACCTACAGAAGAAATTTTGGCTAGGTTGCCTAATGGCCCTTGAACTAATTTATAAATTATGTGATGCCCCAAACTGTTCCAAGAAAACTGTCTAGTAAAAGAACTTTTTTCCTTTAGAATTCAAGACACATTTAACATGTGGATTTTACAATCAAGTTTATTAGCTGTTCTCCTCTTTCTCATAAATGGAATGGATACTGTTGATAATTATTCACAAACCAGTACTCATTTGTTTTAAGAAACTGTAATGAGGAGGTTGTCAAAAACACGTATTTAATAACTCCAAAAAAAGCAATGGGAAGCCAAACAATATTCTTAATTAATACAAAAGACCAGAGAAACTGATTTTTGAAGTCACATCTACCTTTTGCTAAGATTTCCTAAAACTGCTCACCATGAAGATCTGCGCAACTCTAGTGCAGAGCAGCTATGAGAGATGGAAGGTGTGTCATCTGAGGGGAAAATGCTCACACACATAAGGCTTTTCTGCCTGTTTACCTAGTGATGAAAGGGAACTGGAAGGAGAGACAGAGAGGACAAAATCCAAACCCAATGACAAGAACAAGAGTAAGAACAACAACAAAAAAATCCCAGGAAGCATCAGAAAACATCTGTAGAAAAGAGGAGAACACGCCCACACTTTTAACATGAATCTAATTTCCCTAAAGGTTTCTTTCCACAACCACCACACACCCATTTTCGTTTCACATGATTAAGGAAGATAAAATCTAACCAATTAATATTTAATTTAAAAACAAACAAAAAGTTGAGAGTAGGTGGCAAAAGAAAAAAAATATATTTTAAATATATATGTGTGTGTGTGCAACTATGTAAAGAAAATAATTCCCATAGTTACAGAGTTTAGTTAAAGAAAGTTTTATATATATTTATATATATATATATTTTATTATAACAAAATAGGCAGTTATTGTGGGTAAAATATTCATTAAAATCTGACGCCTAAGAATACATTTAAAGTTTTAGACTATGAATTGGACTCCTTTTCCATTGCCATGATTACATTACCACTGTAATATCTGTATTTATGTCTATGAAATTTTCTCAACCTATGTGTAAGAAGTGAGCCCCCTAGCACCTAAACAGGCTTCAATTCAGAAAATGTGATAGATCATTATGTATGAACCTTTTGTAAGACACTAAAAATAGTGTTGCACAAGTAGATTAAGAACATTTAAACATTGTTATTCCTAGTAAATGTATAAAAAAAAAACCTTAAACAACAGAAGACTTTAAGAACTCTTATGCAAAATGAATAACCCTTGTGAAATTATGAAAGTTAACTCAGACACTAACTTTGAAATTAAAAAACATGTATTTTCCTTATTTGTCTATAATGAAATACTTCCTCTGATAACAGAAGTCAATTGAGAAAAAGACTTGAGAGCTAATATATTGGCCAAACCATGCTATTAAAGTTAAGCGTGCATTGTTGAAGTTTACTAAATCACTGATGAACACCACTTCTGAAATTTATAAAGAATGTATTGTATATAAAGCTTTTCTGAAAATCTCTTAAAGTTACTTTCCCTTAAACATTAAGGAATTTTACCACAATTTCGTCTCCCCAAATCCTTAATAGCTGGTCAGGCCATTCCATCTTCAGTTCTGAAAAATGGCCACAAACCAATAGTGACATAAAATAATACAGATGCTACAATCTGAAGGAGACACTATATGTCAAAAGTAGGTGCAGCTGCAGACCATGATGAGTGGTGTATAATTCAACATGGGAAGAGTACTGAAGACAGATTCCAGAAGGAGAGGGCAAAGAAGTATCAAAGAAAATGTGGAAAAGAGAAACAGAGAAACACCAGTCCTCATAACTTTTCTTTTGCTGGAACCCAGATGTAAGGACCAGACTGTTCTTCTATGATCTGCTTCACTTGGTTGTAAATGTCTTCCAGCGTATCTCCCTGTACAATAGCTGTAATTATAGAAAGAAAATCAGAAACCTTTATTAACTATTTACCACTGCAATCACTGGTGAAATAGTAGAAGCTAAATCTTAGGAAGAGTTACTCATCCAGAGAGAGACACCATTTACATACTGTTTGCTTAGTAAAAATTGCTCATTTCATTAATTTTTCTATTACCAAAATATGAAATAATGTGTATAAAAATGAATGAGAAAGTAAGATTTAGCAAACTTTACTTTGTTCTGTGTATTTGGGAAATACACACTGAAGGAGTTAAAGGCAAAAAGGCACCTGCAACTTACTCTTTAATGTCTTAGGAAAAAAATTACATATGTGTTAAAATGTTTAACACTTGGAAAATATCAATGAGGAATACGTGAGAATTGCCAGTACTTTTCTTGTGATTTTTAAGTTTGAAATTATTAAAAAAAAAGGAACATGGGTTACACCACCATGACACTTAACAGAGTACCAAGTGTGAACACCTAAAATAAGCTGATCAATATTTCAGAAAAAAATGACAAAAACCTGTCCATAGATACCTGAGTAATGATTTAAAGGACAAAATGAATGACAAAAGATTATTTGGGAAATGTTACCCACTCTTTTTAAACAAATAATAATCTTAAAATGGATCCAAATTTTAAAAGGAAAAGTGTCAATTTCATAGAAGAAATCAAGTCTGAATCAACTTCTTCTCTGCTCAAGTATGAATTATTCCCACACATGTCATCTTAACAACCTAAAACACCAATTTCAGGATCCCTCACCACTACTGCCTAGGTTAGATGAATTATTCTGAAAATGATTTTACTAATTATTACTGGTATATGTGCACAGTTCAAAATCCATTTCAATGAGTTGGTTCATATGGCTCCAAAGTAAAATTCTGTCATAACTGGCACTGCCACTCATGATGCCAACCTGTGAAATGCTCAGTAAATTCTTGTTCCAGTTTCATGGCTCTCTCAAACGTCTTTCTGGCTTGTTCTTCTGTTAGACGCTTATTCATTTCCCTAGGCAAATAAATTCAGATATTGGTAATTACTACATTATAATACTTTTGAAAAAGATGACAATGGGAGAAGACAAGAAACATAGAATCATATAAAGTTGAACTCTGGTGAGAAAATGAATGTCACTAAAAACTAGATTCAGTCATTGAATATGCAGCTTCATACGTAGAATGACAAAAAGATTCCAACACAGTTTTGCATTGGTTCAAAGCAGCCAAAAACACAGAAGATTAATTCACCAGTTTTGACTCTGATGAACAATTCATATTAAAATATGACTTACAGATCTACCTGCTAACTTATGTACATGCACATATTAAACAATACCATAAGAACGCATCAGCATTCTTGCTAGGATTAAAGACGGCGGCGTGAGAGGTGAGACACAGGCTTCCTCCTAAAACTGCATATAATATGAAAATATAATACAACTAATTCTGAAAGAGCAACAGGAAAGAGGACTGAGCCAGACTGCATACACCTGGAGAAAAGAGCAGACCTCACAGAACAGGGTCAAGTACCTAAGCTGTGGCCCGGTGGGACACAAGCCCTTCCCCCACTCCAGCTCACGGGACAGGGAGGGAGTGGAGGCCTGGGACTGCTGAATACCTAACTGCAGAGATCTGCTCTCAGAGCACAAACCTACAATTCATGGTGCTTGCATGTGATACTCTTGTGATTACGGGGTTGGAAAGCTAAGACAGGAAGAATTCCTGGAGAGACTGAGATTCCAGCCACTTGTGGAAAGCAGGGATCCATATCCCGGCTGCTCTGGGACAAAAGAAAGGTGGGTAGTCTGAGAGACTTCCTAACAAGGAAGCCCTTAGCAAGAGGGCTGCTAAAGGGGCAAGGATTGCACAGAGCTTACTACTCAGAAGAGAGGACAGGTACACACAATTGTCCGGGTGCACTCTCCCAGCAGGTTGGGAGCTTTGCCATATAGACTCTCATATTTAAGGAGAAAAAAGAAATCTTCCTCCTTAGACGATCTTCAGGTGCTCCAGCTCCCTGGTAGGCTACATAGCTCCAAGGACCCCCTCCGTGATATGCAGCTTACTGCGCCTTTCTCCCGGCCAGCCCAACCTGGCTAGCAAACTGGCAAACCCTACTACCCTGGCGTTAGGCTGGCCAGAGGAAAAGATTTGTCTACAGCAACTACAAACGCAAAGCATAGAGGCTTATACCTGTGTGTTCAGCCCACTGGTTCAGGCAGTGGAGACAGGCATAGCAGCCAGGTAGCAGGAAACAGCTCTTTCGTGCCCCCAGGCACCAATACCACTCCCCTGTGACCCCCCACATTGCTTCAATGGCTTAGCAACTCCAGGGAGTAGAGCTTCAGGGCACTAGAGGGCGCCATATACAAATATGAAACGCCAAAGAAATCTGGTTCAGAGTAAAATTATTAATACCACTTCTGAGAAAGATTTAAATGACATCGACTTCATGACTCTTTCTGAAAGGGAGTTCAAAATAAAAATCATTAACATGTTCATGGAGGTACAGAAAGATATTCAAGAACTCAGGAATGAATTCCAGTCAGAGATCCAATCGCTGAAGAGCACAATGGATGGTATTAAAAGCAGATTGGATATGGTGGAGGAGACGATAAATGAAATAGAAACTAGAGAAGAGGAATACAAAGACGCTGAGGCACAGACAGAAAAAAGGATCTCTAAGAATGAAAGAATATTGAGAGAACTGTGTGACCAATCCAAATGTAACAATATTCGCATTATAGGGGTACCAGAAGAAAAAGAGAGAGAAAAAGGGATAGAAAGTGTTTTTGAGGAGGTAATTGCTGAAAACTTCCCAAATCTGGGGAAGGAGACAGTCTCTCAGGCCACGGAGATGCACAGATCTCCCAACACAAGGGACCCAACACCAATACATATAGTAATTACAACGGCAAAGATCAAGGATAAGGACAGACTATTAAAAGCAGCCAGAGAGAGAAATAAGATCATATACAAAGGAAAGCCCATCAGGCTATCATCAGACTTCTCGACAGAAATCTTACAGGCCAGAAGGGAGTGGCATGATGTATTTAATGGAATGAAGCAGAAGGGCCTTAAACCAAGAATATCTTATCCGGCAAGGTTATCATTTAAGTATGAAGGAGCGATTAACCAATATTCAGATAAGCAAAAGCTGAGAGAATTTGCCTCCCACAAACCATCTCTACAGTGCATTTTGGAGGGACTGCTATAGATGGAAGTGTTCCTAAGGTTTAATAGCTGTCACTAGAGGTAATAAAACCACAGTAGAGAAAGCAGAACAGCTAATTACTAAAGAAATGCAAAAATTAAAATAACTATCTCCAAAGTCAATCAAGGGGACAAAGAGTACAGAGTATGATACCTAATATATAAAAAATGGAGGAGGAAGAAAAAGGAGGAAAAAAAAAAGAACCTTTAGATTGTGTTTGTATAGCATATTAAGTTGAGTTAAGTTAGACTCTTAGATAGTAAGGAAGTTAAGCTTGAACCTTTGGTAACCACGAATCTAAAGCCTGCAATGCCAATAAGTACATACCTACTGATAATCACCCTAAATGTAAATGGACTGAATGCACCAATCAAGACATAGAGTCACTGAATGGATAAAAAAACAAGACGCATCTATATGCCGCCTACAAAAGACTCACTTTAAACCCAAAGACATACACAGACTAAAAGTGAAGGGACGGAAAAATATATTTCATGCAACTAATAGGGAGAAAAAAGCAGGAGTTGCAGTACTTGTATCAGGCAAAATAGACATCAAAACAAAGAAGGTCACAGACAAAGAAGGACATTACATAATGATAAAAGGGTCAATCCAACAAGAAGATATAACCATTATAAATATCTATGCGCCCAACACAGGAGCACCTACATATGTTAAACAAATACTAACAGAATTAAAAGGAGAAATAGAATGCAATGCATTCATTCTAGGACACTTCAACACTCCACTCACTCTGAAGGACAGATCAACCAGACAGAAAATAAGTAAGGAGACAGAGGCACTGGACAACACAATAGAACAGATGGACCTAACAGACATCTACAGAACTCTACACCCAAGAGCAGCAGAAAACACATTCTTCTCACGTGCACATGGAACATTTTCAAGAATAAATCATATACTAGGCCACAAAAAGAACCTCAGTAAATTCAAAAAGATTGAAATTGTATCAACCAGTTTCTCAGACCACAAAGGTATGAAACTAGAAATAAATTATGCAAAGAAAATGAAAAATCCCCAAAACACATGGAGACTTCATAACATGCTCCTAAATAACCAAATGAAGACAGAGATCAAGCAATATATGGGAAAAATGACAACAATAATACAACAGCGCAAAATCTGTGGGACGCAGCGAAGGTCATGTTAAGAGGAAAGTATATTGCAATACAGGCCTACCTCAGGAAAGAACAACCCAAATGAACAGTCTAAACTCACAATTAAGGAAACTAGAAAAAGAAGAACAAATGAGGCCCAAAGTCAGTAGAAGGAGGGACATAATAAAGATTAGAGCATAAATAAATAAAATCGAGAAGAATAAAACAACAGAAAGAATCAATTAAAGCAGGAGCTGGTTCTTCGAGAAAATAAACAAAATAGATAAAGCCCTAGCCAGACTTATCAAGAAAAAAAGAGAGTCTACTCACATAAACAGAATCAGAAATGAGAAAGGAAAAATCACTACGGACACCACAGAAATACAAAGAATTATGAGAGAATACTATGAAAAATTATATGGTAACAAACTGGATAACCTAGAAGAAATGGACAACTTTCTAGAAAAACACAACCTTCCAAGGCTGATCCGAGAAAGAAACAGAAAATCTCAACAGACCAATTACCAGCAACGAAATTGACCTGGTAATCAAAAATCTACCTAAGAACAAAACGCCTGGATCAGATGGTTTCACTGCTGAATTTTATCAAACATTTAGTCAAGACCTAACACCCATGCTCCTTAAAGTTTTCCAAAGAGTAGAAGAGGGAATACTTCCAAACTCATTCTATGAGGCCAGCATCACACTAATACCAAAACCAGGCAAAGACACCACAAAAAAAGAAAATTACAGACCAATATCCTTGATGAACATAGATGCAAAATACTCAACAAAATATTAGCAAACCGAAATCAAAAATACATCAAAAAGATCACCTGTCATGATCAAGTAGGATTTATTCCAGGGATGCAAGGATGGTTCAACATTCGAAAATCCATCAACATCATCCACCACATCAACAAAAAGATGGACAAAAACTACATGATCATCCCCATATATGCTGAAAAAGCATTTCACAAAATTGAACATCCACTGATGATAAAAACTCTCAACAAAATGGGTATAGAGGTACTGCAAGTACCTCAACATAATAAAGGCCGTATATGACAAATCCACAGCCAACATTATACTTAACAGAGAGAAGTTGAAAGCTTTTCCTTTAGATCGGGTACAAGACAAGGATGCCCACTCTCCCCACTTTTATTCTACATAATTCTGGAGGTCCTAGTCACGGCAATTAGACAACACAAAGAAATAAAAGGCATCGAAGTTGGCAAGGAAGAAGTTAAACTGTCTCTGTTTGCAGATGACATGATATTGTACATAAAAAACCCTAAAGAGTCCACTCCCAAATTACTAGATCTAATATCTGAATTCAGCAAAGTTGCAGGATACAAAATTAATACGCAGAAATCTGTGGCATTCCCGTACACTAATGATGAACTAGCAGAGAGAGAAATCAGGAAAACAATTCCATTCACAGTTGCATCAAAAAGAATAAAATACCTAGGAATAAATCTAACCAAGGAACTGAAAGACCTATACTCTCAAAACTACAAAACACTCATGAGAGAAATTAAGGAAGATACCAATAAATGGAAACACATCCCATGCTCATGGATAGGAAGAATTAATATTGTCAAAACGGCCATCTTACCTAAAGCAATATACAGATTCAACGCAATTCCTATCAAAATACCAACAGCATTTTTCAACGAACTAGAGAAAATCGTTCTAAAATTCATATGGAACCACAAAAGACCAAGAATAGCCAAAGCAATCCTTAGAAGGAAGAATAAAGCTGGGTGGATTGTGCTCCCCAACTTCAAGCTTTACTACAAAGTCACAGTACTCAAGACAGTTTGGTAGTGGCACAAGAACGGACCCATAGACCAATGGAACAGACTAGACAACTCTGATATAAGCCCAACCATATATGGTCAATTAATATATGATAAAGGAGCCATGGACATACAATGGGGAAGTGACAGCCTCTTCAACAGCTGGTGTGGGCAAAACTGGACAGCTACATGCAAGAGAATGAAACTGAATTATTGTTTAACCCCATACACAAAATTAAACTCGAAATGGACCAAGGACCTGAATGTTAAGTCAGGAAACCAAAAAACTCTTAGAAGATAATGTAGGCAAAAATCTCCTGAATATAAGCATGAACAACTTCTTCCTGAACGCATCTCCTCAAGCATAGGAAAGAAAAGCAAAAATGAACTCATGGGACTACATCAAACTAAAAAGTTTCTGTACAGCAAAGACACCATCAATAGAAAAAAAAGGCATTGTACAGTATGGGAGAATATATTTGTAAATGACATATCCCACAAGGGGTTAACATTCAAAATACATAAAAGAACTTACATGCCTCAACACCCAAAAAGCAAATAACCAGATTACAAAATGGACAGAGGATATAAAGAGACTGTTCTCCAAAGAAGAAATTCAGATGGCCAACAGACACATGAAAAGACGCTCCACATCACTAATCATCAGGGAAATGCAAATTAAAAACACAATAAGATATCACTTCACACCAGTAAGGATGGCCAGCATCCAAAAGACAAATAACAAATGCTGGCGAGGGTGTGGAGAAAGGGGAACCCTCCTACACTGTTGGTCAGAATGTAAGCTAGTTCAACCATTGTGGAAAGCAATATGGAGGTTCCTCAAAAAACTAAAAATAGAAATACCATTTGACCCGGGAATCCCACTCCTTGGAATTTACCCAAAGAAAACAACTTCTCAGATTCAAAAAGACATATGCACCCCTATTTTTATTGCAGCACTTTTTACAATAGCCAAGATATGGAGGCAACCTAAGAGTCCATCAGTAGATGAATGGATAAAGAAGATGTGGTACATATACACAATGGTATACTATTCAGTCATAAGAAAGAAACAAATCCTACCATTTGAAACAACATGGATGGCGCTAGAGGATATTATGCTCAGTGAAATAAGCCAGGCGGAGAAAGACAAGTGCCAAATGATTTCCCTCAGTTGTGGAGTATAACAATGAAGTAAAACTGAAGGAACAAAATCAGCAGACTCAGAGACTCCAAGAAGGAACTAGTGGTTACCGAAGGGGAGAGGTGTGTGAGTGTGGGTGGGGAGGGTTGGGGAAGAGGAGTGAGGGGTATTTTGTTTAGTACACATGTTGTGTGGGATAATGGGGTAAACAGTGTTGCACAGAGAAGGCAAATAGTGAATCTGTGGCATCTTACTACACCCGAGGACAGTGACTTCATTGAGGTATGGGTATATGGGTAAATGTAGTAACCACATTGTTTTTTCATGTGAAACCTTTATAAGAGTGTATATTAATAATACCTTAAAAAAAAAAGAATGCATCAGCAAAACTTAAGTCTGGGGGAGAGGTACAGAAGAAATGACCCGGTTTCCTCAAAAAATAGAAAAAAAAAAGTATGGGGGGAGAATCTATAGATTAAAAGATGTTAACAAACAAGTCATCAATAGACCTTATTTGGAACTTGCTTCAAACAAATTGAAAAAACATTAGCAAAATGTATGAAACTATCAGGAACACTTCAACTATCTGATGATACCAAAGAATTATTTTTTAAGTGTAGTATCATAGCTACGTTTTTCAATGTGGAATTTTCATCCTTCAAATATAAACTGAAATATATGGATCAAGTTATATAAAATCTGGGGTTTGTTTCAAAATAACCTTGTGTCAAGAGGTAAGGAGCTGAGCGGATAGATGAAACAAGATTTGTTATAGTTGATAATTACCGTTGCAGCTAGATGATGGGTATATGGGAGTCTGTTCCCAACTTAAGGGGGAAACATTTCAATACTTCACCATTAAATATGATGTTTGCTTTTATATTTTGTACGTGACCTTCATCAGATTAAGCAAATTCCCTTCTATTCGTAGTTTGTAAAATGTATTGTCATGAATGGCTACTAATTTTATTGCTTGCTTTTTCTGCATTTATTAAAATGCTTATATTCTTTCATTCCTACAATCTGTTAATGTGGTACACTATACTGATTTTTATTAATTAATTCATTAGAAAATTGGGTAACATACATTAAAGGTATCATCTTCTGAATCATTTTTAAGTGTACACTTCAGTGGCTTAAGTACCTTCATACTGTTGTGCAACAATTATCACTACCCATCCCTCTAATTCTTTTTATCTTTTAAAACCCAAACTCTACACCTATTAAAAAAAACTCCTCATTCTCTCCCCTCCCACCCCTGCCCTGACAATCACCATTATAATTTTTGTCCCTATGATTTTGACCTCATGTAAGTGGAATCATAGTTTGTGTTTTTGTGACTGGCTTATTTCACCTAGCATAATGTCTGCAGGACCATCCATGTTGTAACATACTGCAAAATTCCCTTTTCATGTATATACCACATTTTGCTTATCCGTTCATCCACTGGACACCTGAGTTTCTTCCACGCTGTAGCTATTGTGAATACTACAACTATGAACACGGTGTACAAATACCTTGTCAAGACCTTGCTTTCAATTCCTTTGAGTATAAACCCAGAAAAGAACTGGTAGATATATTCTATTTTTTAATTTTTTGAGGAATTGCCATACTATTTTCTATTGCAGTTGTACCATTTACATTTCCACCAACTGTGCACAAGAGTTCCAATTCTTCCACATCCTTGTCAGCACTTGCATTTTTTTTGATAGTAGCCATCCTAATGGGTATGAAATGTGTAGGTATCCACTAGTTTTCATCTGTGTTTCCTGAATAATTACTGGTCATCATTTCATGTTCTTATTGGCCATTCGTACACCTTCTTTGGAGACATGTCTATTCAAGTTCTTTGCCCATTTTTGAATTGGGTTGTTTCTTGTGTTTTCGAAGTTTTATATATATTCTGGATATTAATTCCTTATCAGATATATAATACATAAAAATTTTCTCCAATTCTGTGGGTTGTCTTTTCATTCTGTGGGTCTTTTTGCTCTTTCGATACACAAAATTTAAAAATATTCATTAAGTCTATTTTTTTTCTTTTGTGACCTGTGCCTTTGGTGTCATATCCAATAAACCACTGCCAAATACAATGTCATGAAACTTCTGTCCTATGTTTTCCCCTAGTTTTACTGTCTTACATTTAGGTCTTTGATCCATTTTGAGTTTATTTTTGTATATGGGGTTAGGTAAGGGTCCAGTTTCATTCTTTCGCATGTAGATACCCAGTTTTCCCAGCACCGTTTGTTGAAAAAACTTTCCTTTGTACCAATGAATGATCTTGGCACCCTTGTTGAAAGTAGTTTGACTGTATATGTGACTTTACTTCTGAACTCTTTATTCTATTCCATTGGTCTGTATGTCTGTCATTGTTTTGGTTACTGTAGCTTTGTAGTTAAGTTCTGAAATCAGGAAGTATGTGTCTTCCAGTTTTTTTGTTCTTTAGGATTGTTTTGGCTGTTTGGGTCCCTTAAGATGTCATATGATTTTTTTTTAGTTTATTTTGATATCATTAATCTACAATTAAATGAGTAATATTATGGTGATTACACTACCCCCTTCATCAGGTTCCCCTCCCCCCCCAACCCCATTGCAGTCACTGTCCATCAGCGTAGTGAGATGCCATAGAGTCACTACTTGTCCTCTCTGGGTTGTACAGCCCTCCCCGTGCCCCCCCAACATTACATCTGCTAATCGTAATGTCCCTTCTTCCCCCTTGCCCCTCCCTTCCCACCCATCCTCCCCAGTCTCTTTCCCTTTGGTAACTATTAGTCAGTTCTTGGGTTCTGTGAGTCTCCTGTTGTTTTGTTCCTTCAGTTTTTTTTTCTTAGTTCTTACACTCCACATATGAGTGAAATCATTTGGTACTTGTGTTTTTCAGCTTGACTTATTTCACTGAGCATAATACCCTCTAGCTCCATCCATGTTGTTGCAAATGGTAGGATTTGTTTTCTTCTTATGGCTGAATAATATTCCATTGTGTATATGTACCACATCTTCTTTATCCATTCATCTACTGATGGACACTTAGGTTGCTTCCATTTCTTGGCTATTGTAAATAGTGCTGCGATAAACATAGGGGTGCATCTGTCTTTTTCAACCTGGGCTGCTGCATTCTTAGGGTAAATTCCTAGGAGTGGAATTCCTGGGTCAAATGGTATTTCTGTTTTGAGTTTTTTGAGGAACCTCCATACTGCTTTCCACAATGGTTGAACTAATTTGCAGTCCCACCAGCAGTGTAGGAGGGTTCCCTTTTCTCCACATCCTCGCCAACATTTGTTGTTGTTTGCCATATGATTTTTAATACAGGGTTTTCTACTTCTGCAAAAAACATCATTGGGATTCTGATAGGGATTGCACTGAATCTGCAGAACATTCTGGGTAGTACTGATATTTAAGAAATATTAAGTCTTCCAATCCATTAACATGGGATGTGCTTCCATTTATTTCTATCTTCTTTAATTTCTTTCAGCCATGTTTTACAATTTTCATTATACAAGCCTTCACCTCCTTACTTTCTAAGTATTTTATTCTTTTCAGTGTTATTGTAAATGGAATTGTTTTTGTAAATTCTTTTTCAGGGTTTTCATTGTCTGTGTACTGATTTTTGGGTGTTGACTTTGTATGCTTCTACTTTGCTGTGGAGTCTTTAGGGTTTTCTACAGATAAGATTATATCATTTGCAAAGAGAGAATTTTGCTTCTTCCTTTCGCATTTGGATGACTTATTTTTCTTGCCTAAACTAAATCCTCTGGCTAAACTTCTAGTACTATTTGAATTGAAGTGGTGAAAGCAGGCATCCTTGCCTTGTTTCTGATCTTTGAGGAAAAGTTTTTAGTCTTTCACCACTGAATATGGTTTTTGCTGTGGGTTTTTCATACATGGCTTTTATTATATTGAGGTAGTTCCCTTCTATTTCTATTTTGTTGTGTGTTTTTATTGTGAAAAGATGCTGAGTACTGTCAAATACTTTTTCTGCATCAATTGAGATGATCATGTGTTTTCCCCTCTTCATTTTATGTGGTGTATTATATTGATTTATTTTATGTTGAACCACCCTTGCATTCCAGGAATAAATTCTACCTAAGAGTGCATAATCCTCTTAATATGTTGGTGAATTTGTTTGCTAGTATTTTGTTGAGGATTTTTGCACCAATGTTCATGAGGGACATTGGTCTACAGTTTTCTTTTCTTGCAGTGTCTTTGTAACAAGGCTTTTGTATTGGCTAATGCTGCTTCACAGAATGACTTAGGAAAGTGTTCCCTCTTCATCAATGTTTTGGAAAAGTATGAGAAGGACTGTCATTAGTTCTTCTTTAAATGTTTGGTGAAATTCACCAGGGAAGCCATCAGTTCCAGGGCTTTTCTTTACTGGGTTTACTGTATATTCAGATTTTATATTTCTTCATAATATTGTCTTGGTAGGTTGTGTTTATAGGAATCTGTCCATCCAGGTTATTCAATTTTTTTGGTGCACAATTGTTCACAGTACTCTTATAATCTTTGTTTCTGTAAATTGGTAGTAATGCCCCTACTTTCATTTCAGATTTTAGTAATTTGAGTCTTCTCTCTTTATTAGTCCTCCTACCTAAAGGTTGACTTTTTTGTTAATTTCTTCAAGGAATCAACTTTTGGTTTCATTGATTTTCTCAACTGCTTTCTATTTACCATTTTGTTGCTCTCTGCTCTAATCTTTATTGTTTCCTTCCTTTTAGGTGTGGGTTTAGTTTGCTCTTTTTCTAGTTCCTTAAGTTGTAAAGTTAGGTGGTGAGTTGAAAATTTTCTTGTTTAATGTAAGCATTTATAGCTATAAATATCCCCCTCAGCAATACTTCTGCTGTGTCCCATAAGTTTTGGTATGTTGTGTTATCATTTTCATTCATCTCTAAGCATTTTCTAATATACCTTGTCATTTCTACTTTGATACATTAATTGTTTAAAAGTATGTTTATTTTCATAATTTTGTGAGGTTTCCAGTTTTAATTTTCATTGGCTTAACTTTTATCTTGCTGTGATCAGAAAAGATACTTTTATGATGTTTACCTTTTAAAAACTACTGACACTTAATCTGTGGCCTAACATACGGTCTATCCTTGAAGATGTCCCATGTGCACCTGAGAAGAATGTGTATCCTATTGTTGTTGGGTAGAGTTTTCTGTATATGTTTGTGAAGCCTAATTGCCTTCTTGTGTTTAGTTCTCTATTTCCTTACTTATCTTCTGTCTGGTTGTTCCATTCATTATTGTGATTGGGGTACTGAAGTCTCTATTATTATATATCTATCTATGTCTCCCTTCAGTTATGTCAGTTTTTGTTCCACATGTTTTGATGACTTGTCATTACATACATAAATGATTACAACTTTTATCTTCTTGTCATACTGAACCTTGTATTAATGATGTCCTTCTTGTCACACACAACCTTTTTTGATTTAAAGTCTATTTTGTCTGATTCTAGTATAGCTACTTCTGCTTTCTTCTGCTTACTATTTGTAGACAATACCTTTTTCTATCCATTCACTTTTAACTTCTTCATGTCTTTGGATCTCATGTGTTTTACCATTCTCACAATCTCTCTCTGGTGACTGGAGAGTTTAATCCATTTACATTTTTAAGTTAATTACTGATAAGGAAGGACTTCAGTCATTGTGCTATTTGTTCTCTGTATGTCCCAGAGCCTTTTGTCCCTCATTTCCTGAATTCCTGTCTTTTGTGTTGATTTTTTTTGTGGTGGAATGTTTAAATTTCTTTCATGTATATTCTATAGCTATTTTATTTATTTCTATAAATACCAGTTTAACTTCAATAATGTACAACATCTCTGTTTATTTAACAAGTCTGCCCCCATCCCTTTCAGACTTAAATCTTTATAGGCTGTGTGCACCAAAATAGGAACTAATAATTCTTTTAAATGTATTAGTCTGCTAAATTATGTAGAAAACAAGATTTGGTGTTACAAACCAAAGTTACAGTAATACTAGCTTTTATACTAACTTTTCCTTTAAATGCATTAGTCTCTTAAATCATGAAGAAAACAAAAAGTACAGTATAAACAATTATATATAACACTAGCTTTATGACTGCCCATGTATTTACCTTTACTGAGATCCTTCTTCATATGGCTTCAAATTACTTTCATTTCACCTTGCAGGACTCCCTGGAGCTTTTCTTGCAGGGCAGGACTAGTGGTCATGAACTACTTCAGCTTCTATTTATCTGAAAAGATCTTAATTTCTCCCTCATTTTGAAGGGCAGTTTTGCCAGATATATGATTCTTGGTTGAAAGTTTTTTCTTTTAGCACTTTAAATGTACTGGCCAGTCTTCAGGCCTTCAACATTTCTTGTAAGAAATCTGCTTCTAATCTTGTATGTGTTAATTCACTTCTCTCTTGCTTCTTTCAAGATTCTCCCTGTCTGATTATAATGTTTTTTGATTTAAGATCATCTTACTTGGAGATCATTGAGCCTTCTAGATGTTTATATCCATGTCTTCATCAAATTTGGTAAGTTTTCAGCCATTATTTCTTCAGATATTCTCTCCATCTTTCTCTCTTTCCCAATTCTGGGACTTCCAGATGCATATGTTCATCTGCTTGATGGCATCCCACAGGTTCCTTAGGCTCTGTTCACTTTTATTTAATCTTTTTTCATTCTGTTCATCAGTCTCAATAATTACTACTGTTCCATCAAGCTGATTCTTTTTTCTGCCTGCTCAAATCTGTCTTTGCATCCCTCTACTACATTTTTTATTTCAGTTACTGTACTTTTCAGTTCCAGAATTTCATTTTGATCTCTCATTAGGTTTTCTATCTCTTTACTGACATTTCCATTTTGTTCACACATTGTTTTCTTGATTTTCTACACATATTCCTTGAGTTCACTGAGAATCTTTAAGACAACTGTCTTAAAGTCTTTGTCTAGTATATTTGCCATTAGGTCTTTTTCAGCAAGTTTCTCTTGATTTATTTTTTTCTTTTCAATAGGCCTTAGGTTCATTTCTTTGTATGCCTGTGAATACTGGACATTGGAATCTTACAATGTAATAATGCTGGAGATAAAATTCTCCTTGCTAGGACTTGCTCTTTGGTTTTTGATTGTTATAGGATGCCTCAATGCCAGAGTATAGGGTATACATTTTTCAAGGTATATATTTAAGGTCTTCTCAGATCTTTTCTGAACCTGTGCCTTTCCCTAGGCATGTGTGGTGACTTTCTAAATTCCTCCACCTAGTTGACTGTCCTAGTTTGGCTCCCATATGGGAAAAAACAGAAAGTAAAGGGGAGATGGATAAAGGCGCTGGTCCCTTAACTCTCTAGAAGAGTCACTTCAGTCGAAGGAGTGAGCGCTTGCAACAATGGCTCTCTGCCTCTGTGTGTATGCACCTCCACAATCAGAAGCAGCAATCAGCTATCAGAACACAGATCCTCGATATTGGAGGACAGGGTCCTTATTGTCCATCTTGGCTCCCACAAGGAATATTTGCATGGCTGCCTGATATGGGACTAAAGGGAGGAGACAGGTAGCTGCTGCCATGTTAAGAGCTAAAATCAACCAAAACTAACCATTCAAACTTCCCCTAGAAGCCTGCCACAGCTCCTGAGTTCCAAAATAATTATATCAGACAGATTCTGTCAAGTCCAAATTGTTATCTAGGTAGGAAGATGGATTCCTAGTGCTTCCTATTCCATCTTCTCTCTAGCTCCAACACTGATTATTTTTTTTAATTAAGGTTTCATTGATATACAATCTTATGAAGGTTTCACATAAGCAACATTGTGGTTGCTACATTCACCTGTATTATCAAGTCCCCCCATACCCCATTGCAGTCATTGTCTATCAGCATAGTAAGAATGTTATAGAGTCACTGCTTATCTTCTCTGTGCTATACTGCCTTCCCCGTGACTCCCTACATTAGGCATTACTGATTAATTTTTAAATGTTAAACTAGCCTTGCATGTCTTGAATAAACCCAACTTGGTTGTTACATTTTATCTTACTTAAAAAATTAACTGGATTCAATATGCTTGTATTTTGGCAAGGATTTTTACATATATATATATATTTATATTAAGACTCGTTTGCCATTTTCATTTCCTGTGAAGCCTTTGTCAGGTTTTGCTTTAAATTAATGCCCATGTAGAATTTGTGTAAGACTGGTATTAATTCTTAGTTTTTGGGAGAATCCAGAAAGTCCTCTTGGCCTAGTGTTATATTTATGGGAAGGCTTTTCATAACAGATTCAAGTTCTTTAATAGTTACAGTACTAGATTTTTCTAATTTATTTTTTCCTTTTCTGTTTCTTAAGATTTTTTTTGAAGATTTTTTTGAAGTGTAACTTTCAAACATAAGAGCAGTATCATAAATGTACAGCTTGATGAATTTTACCAACTTACACTTACTATGTACTATGGAGTACCTAGATCAAGATACAGACTGTTGCACTAGTTCCCCACAATTTGAATGTGCTCACTCCAGTCACCAGTCCATACTCAAAGCCTAACCTCTACTTGACGTCTATTAGCAGTGATTAAATTTGAAATCATACAATATGTAAAATGAAATAACAGAGCATATATACTTTAAGGTCTGGATTTTTTTTTTAAACTCAAATTATGTTTGTGAGATTCTTCCATATTTTGTGTGTAGTTGGTGACTGCTCATTCTCATTACTATAGAGTATTTCATTATGTGAGTATGTCATAACTTATCTACTTGCTGATGGGCATTTGGACAGTTTCAAGTTTTTAGTTATTCTGAATAGTACTTCTGTCAGCAATCTAGTACCTGTCTTTAGTAAAGATATGCAAACATTTCTGTTGAATATATATCTAGGAATGAAGACTTCTGGGTCCTGAATTATGTGTTATGCTCAGCTAAGATAGTGTAAACAGTTCACCAATGTAGATGTATCCAATTTACACTAATAACAAAGTTATGAGTCAGTTGCTCCACATCCTTGCTAACATTTGATATTTCGTTTTCTCAATTTGCTGTATTGGGGTGGAGGGGAGCTCATAACACATGACATTGTGGTTTTAACTTGCATTTCCATGATTAGGCACTGTCTCATGTTTACTGACTATTTGGATATCCTCTGTTGTGAAGTATCTAAATCACTGGCTCATTACAGTTAACACTGTAATGTTTATTGGATATGTAATGATGTTCCCATTTTCATTCCTGATATTACTTATGCTTGCTTTATTTTCTTTGGCTTTGTTGATCTTCTCTACCATGTATTTGTTTTCTATTTCATTAATTTCTAATTTGTTTGAGTTTAACTTACTGGACTTTTAAAAATTTCTCTGGATATCTTTGATTTTCAAAATTTATTTACTAATATTTGACTTTCAAAACTTTTTCTTAATATTTAAGGCTGTGGATTTTCTATCACCAAGGCTACTACATCCTCCAAATTTATTTACTTGACAATTTCATTACCACTTAGTTCAAAATATTTACTAGTTATGCTGTGAGTTCTCCTTCGACCCACCCAGAAGTATAATGCTTAATTCCCAAACATACGGGGATTTTCTAGTGATCCTTTTATGGATTTCTATTTTAATTTCAGATGGTCAGAGAACATATGTTTTTAATCATTTGAAATTTGTGGCTTAGCATATAGTTTTCATAATTATTCTATGTGCGCTTTAAATCACTGTGTAAATTCTGTGTATGCTGAGTGCAGTGTTCTACATATGTAAGTTAGGTAAAGTTTTTAACTTGTGTTGTTGTATAAAGTTACTTAAAAATTTTGTTTTCTTATTGTATTACTTGCTGGACTGATGTGTTAAGTTCTCCCACTATGACTGTGGAATTAATTTTTTCCTGTATGGTTGTCAATTTGTATTTTATTTATTTTGAGACTGCTTATTAAGTACAAGAAAATATATTAATATACCTTCCTGGAGTGAACCTTTTATTTTTATAAAATGTCCACTTTTATCTCTAGTAATAACTTTTTTGCCTAAAGTATACTTTGATAGTAATATAAACTAGCTTCTGGTTAATGTTTGCATGGTGTATCTTTTGTCTATTCTCTTAGTTTCAGCCTTTCTATAGCCTAATATTATTAAAGGTGTGTCTGATGAAAACAACATATAGTTAGTTGATGGGTTTCGTAACACACTATCCTGAAATATGGCACCTTGCCATACTGAGTATTTTAAGCTCAAGGAATTTGAAAAATGGCAGGTGCAGGAAGAACTCTCTGACTGTCCCCTGAAGCAGGTTGTAAGATATTCCTGTGAGAGGTGAACTCCCCATACCTGGAGGAAAGCAGCATCTTTATCTCTAAAGGTGGAGGGACACCAAGAATTTGAATAAACAGGCCATGCCAAGTTTCTCCTATTTTACTCTTTTTTAGGTTACATCCTTTGGTCCTATCACATTTTCCCAGACCGTCCACTCTTCCTCAAACGAAGTACGCTCAGGTTTAGCTGTTTTTTGGGGTTTTCATTTCCTTATGTAGGCTCCCCGTATCAGGTAAAACCTAAATGATTTTGTATGCTTTTCTCTTGTTAATCTGTCTTTTGTTACAGAGGCAGCAGCAGAGAACCTAGAAAAGATTTTTCCCTCTTCTATAAAAGCAACATACAGGTGTTTATTTTTTCAACCATTCTATTTTTGTTTTTTAATTGAATCATTTAGCCTAACACCTAATTAATGAAGTATTTGGGTTCATATACCATCTTACAGTCTATCTTTTTGCCCCACCTGTTCTATGTTTCTACTTGCATTTTCCTCTCTTTTAGTTTTTATTTAAATTCTATTTTTTGCCCTCTGGGTAAGTAGTTATACATACTTTTATTCTCTTAATGGTTACCGAAAGCTGCACTGCCCCACTCAGTAGGTACTAGCCATATGTGACTATTTAAACTTAAAATTCTAATACATGTTACCTTATACTTCAGTATATTTATGTTGATGATGATAGTTAATTATCAGAGTGCTTGTTTAGTCCTCACAACAGCCCTATTATCATCTCCATTTTACAGATAAAGGAACTCATATACAGGGAGGGTAAGTAAATTACTCAATCTAATAAGTGAAAGAGACTGGATTTGTATTGAGAATCTGTGCTTTAGGCATTTAAACTTACATGATATTTTCCATGGATTTGGGTTTAATAAAAATGGAGATTGGGTAAAGTTGTGCAATCTGTAATCTCTTTATGGCATTTCCAGACACATCGAGGATACAGTGTTTGCCCTAAAATAGAGGGAATAAAGAAGAAAAACAAGTGAACCAAATGTTTTCAATTACATCAAAGGTACATTTCCCACAGGTGCAAATCTGAATTATGGTATGTTTGGATCCTGTTCACTTTAAGCAAACTTGTCATTTCTGTTAGCAAATTTCAAAGGGGAAATGAAATGAAGACAATGAATAATGAGTATGAATAATTAATTTCCAATTCTCAAATATTACATTTAAAAAGGAATGAAAATACAGTTCCCTTACTCCTAGCTTTCATAGACCAGTAATGTCTCAAAATGGCAACTAGTATGGAGTTCCTATAATTTATTTTGCCAAGAACCTAAGTTGCCGTCTTACCATAATTATTTCATAAAAGAATATATGATCAATAAGAAGATAAAAAGCCTAGAATAAAGAAAAATCTTTAGAACTGAGTAAAGTTAAATTCATGAAACCTTACTACTCTATTACTGATTTTATCATGGACTCTCAAAAACTTTATCACAAACTGGCATCTGGGAACCCCAGTTTTGCATGTAAGGCACTTTTCTGACATGCTTGAATTCACTGACAAAGGCCATTTAGGTTTTAATAAAGATGAGCATTTCCATGTTAAATAGGGTAGTACTTATAATTTATCAAGTAGATATTTATATAACATACTTTAAATCAGGTACTCCCCTATAAAGTATCCTGTAATCTAAGAGCTTGAATCCACTTCAGTGAACAGTAACTTCAATTTAGTAGGAATATTTAAAATAAAAAAAATTAGTATTATATAAAACTTCAAACATAAAGAAAATAATAGACACACATGTACCCACCATCTGTTTTTATCAAGTATTAATTTACCTGACTTAGAAATTTAAAAAAAAGTTTATACTTTAACATTAACAGTCTATCATGTTTGATTTATTTTATCCCTCTCTCAGTACATATACATAAGACTCTAAAAGTAAAACACACACGATACATCTTTACCCGCTCGTTCCTAAAAACTATGACATCTTTTACATAACCACACTATAACTTCAGTTGGCCATCTGATGTCTATTACTGCAAAAGAAAAAAATATTTCTTCTTGGTTCAGTATTACATATTGTATTTAGTTGTAACGTCTCCTTAGTCTCTGATAATCTGGTCTAGTTTTTTAGCCTTTAATGATCTTGATTTTTCTTAAGAGTACAGAGCATTTTTTTCATAGAATATGCCTGAACCTGGGTTTGCTTGATGTTTCCGATCAGATGACAGATTACACATTTTTTACAGAAATACTGCAGCAGTGATGCTGTACCCTTCTCAGTCTATCATATTAGGAGGCATACATCTATTTGTCCCATTATCAGTTCATTTTGATCACTTGTTTAAGGTTTTGTTTGCCAGGTTTCTCCACTCTAAGATTACCATTTTCCCCTTTGCAACTGATAAATATTTTGGGAGGGTTATGTAAATATCTTGTTTTTGATCAGATATTAATTTACTCATTAATTTTAGTGTACACTGATGATTCATGCCTAAAACAATTATTACTATGGTGGTTATCAACAGAGATTTTCCTAATATCTTCTACCTTTATTAATAGACATTCTAATGTTAAGGCAAACCTTTCCTTTCTATCTATTAATTCATTCATGTATTTACGTGTATTTATCACGTATTCATGATACCATTAGGGACTCTTGGATTTTTATGTTATTCTGTTATAGTCAGTTATTCATCATTTACTTTAATATTCAAATTATCCCAAACTTTAAATTATCACCCACTAGGGAGCCCTGCAGGTTGGCTTCGTGTCTTTTTGACATACCCTCATCATTTTTAAGCACGTATTTTTTGGCACAGCAACATGCTCTAGGTTTATCTTGTGCTTTCTGAGGTCTGGCCCTGGAATCAACCAGTTCTCCAAGTTTTGGATATTTTTAATGGAGAATGATATTTAGAAGCCAAGACCTAAGAACTAGATATTCTCAATGTTTACTGAGGAGTCATTATATTTAGGCCTTCTTTATGGACAAAGCAAGGAAACATATATATGTATATGAATATATACATACACACACACCTTTATTTCTACATCTATCTAGAGTAACACGCATGGGTTTATATTTGTATCTCTAATTCCAATAGAATTATCAAAGTTTATTTTACCCTTTCCATATTTTCTATATTCCTTCTCTGACAGTGAGAAACCTGGCTTCCATTAATGTCAATGTATTTATTTGTTCAGCTCCAGAATATACGTTAGTTTCAGAATTGTTAGCCCATACCACTCTGAAAAACAAACCTACTAAGAGTTCAATATTTGTTTATATATCTTTTTGTTGTAAGCCTCTGTTCAAGGATTATGGGATTAAGACTTCTTTTCTCCTGTCTCTTCAATGCAGTTATTTGAAATACAGTTAGATTAATTTAGTTTATTTGTGTATTATTTTTTCTTCTCATCTTAACCTTGTTGATTTTATTTTTTTGAATATCTGAATGTTAACAGTTCTAAAAGCCAAAATTCACAAAAAGATATATAGGGAGAAATGTCACACCTCCATCCCTTCTACTTCATTTTCAATCTCCCATTCTTTCCATTCCTACCTGTGTAGTAACTGATCTTAGTTTCTGATTTATCATTTTTGTATCTTATTTTTGTGTGAACTGTGATTTCATATCTTTTGTTCATTTTTCTATTAGATTTTTGGTCTCTATTCCCTCAGTTTTTAAGAGTTCTTTATTGTGAGTATCAGTCCTTTGCTTGCAAAATTTTTCTGTCAGTTGTTCTTTAACCTTGGTAATGGTGTTTGCCAATAGTTTTTTGGCTAAGCAGAAGTCTTTTTATTTTTATGTGGTCAAATTTATCAGGTTTTTATTGCATCTGAATTTTGATTCATGGTTAAAAAAACCTTCCCTATGCTAAGGTTATATTTTTCTCTCTCAACTGTATTAGAGCCAATTTTTGTGTATGGTGAGAAGTATGGTTCTAATTTATCTTTTTTTCCAGATGTCTCAGAAAGATTAATTAAGAAGTCCATTATTAAAAGCCCCAGTGACTTGATATTGTACTTTTATCAAACACTGTGTTTTCATACGTATTTGGGTCTTTCCTTGATTATTTTTCTATTCTACTGGTCTGTTTATTAATATACTAGTACCATACTGTTTTAATTAAGAGGATTTTACAGTATGGCTTAAGATCTGGTAGGGCTAGAATCTTGTATAGCTTTTTTGTGTGTGTTGTCCTGGTTTCTTATATGAACTTCAATTTGACTTAACTAGCCTCATAAAAAAGCTAGTAGATAAGCTTTGACAAAACCGACAGCTTTACAATACTGAGTTGTCATACCTAAAAATAAGAATACTCTAACCTTTCAAGATTTGGTAGAATTCCCCTTTGAAGCCATGTGGGCCTGGTTGATTTCTGTGAGGTAGTTCCTTGATAACTTGCTCTATCTCTTCTACAGATTTAATTTAAAGAAATCATTCTATCTTTGATAGGCTAAGTTTGGTAAACTGTATTGTGGAGCAAATGGGAATTTCTGACCAGGATTCCCACTTGGCCTTAATAGCACCCACTGTATATGTAATAAGAGCCTATTTGCACATCCATAGGATATTTACTGGGGACACAGTGGCTGGTCAGTCACAGAAGTACTGGCCCAGCGTATGGGTGAAGAACACCCAATATCTCCTCTCCTCAGTTTCTGGTACATAATTTTGGTCAGGTGACCACCAGTCCTGAGAGTCCTGCCCACAGAGTTTCTCCCTGTGGTGGGAAAGTAGAGGGCCACTGGGAGACTGGGGAGAGCTGTGTAACCCCATTGCTCCTGGAGAATTAAGCCCCAGTGTGGGAGCAGGGAGCTTGGACAGCGGAGGAGGGAAGACTGGTGGGAGAAATAGGAGAGAACTGAGGCTGGTGGAGGGAAGCCGGAGTGTAGGAGAGACTGAGACCTACTGCTGTGAGAATAACCCTCCCCCTTTTAAGCCCCTAACTTTTTGTCCTTGCCTTTATTCAATCTCACTGCATTCACAGGGAACTTACCCCGGGTGAGGAACCCCCTTCTCCCAGGGCAAGGGCAAAAGTATTTTCCTAGGAAATTACATGTTTCAACAAGGTTTTAAAATTTACTTACATAAAGAGAAGCAAAGCAGTTTATTTCGTAACATTTCAATGGTTATATTCTCTTGTCACTCCCTATGTCCATTATTTGTGATTATTCCTTTTTTTTATTGAAGTATAGTTGATATACAATCTTATATTGGTTTCAAGTATACAATAGAGCAGCTCAACGGTCACCTATATTATTAAATCCTTGCCCCCACTAGTGCAGTTACTATCTGTTAACATAGGAAGATGTTACAAGTAAGGATGGCCAGCATCCAAAAGACTAAGAACAACAAATGCTGGTGAGGATGCGGAGAAAGGGGAACCCTCCTACACTGCTGGTAGGAATGTAAGCTAGTTCAACCATTGTGGAAAGCAATATGGAAGTTCCTCAAAAAACTAAAAATAGAAATACCGTTTGACCTGGGAACTCCACTCCTTGGAATTTACCCAAAGAATACAACTTCTCAGATTCAAAAAGACATATGCACCCCTATGTTTACTGCAGCACTTTTTACAACAGCCAAGATATGGAAGCAACCTAAGTGTCCATCAGTAGATGAATGGATAAAAGAAGATGTGGTACATATACACAATGGAATACTATTCAGCCATAAGAAAGAAACAAATCCTACCATTTGCAACAACATCGATGGAGCTGGAGGATATTATGCTCAGTGAAATAAGCCAGGCAGAGAAAGACAAGTGCCAAATTCATTTGTGGAGTATAACAATGAAGGAAGATGTTACAGAATCATTGGCTATATTCTCCATGCTGCACTACTATCCCCATGACCGACTTATATTATGATCGAGAATTTTTGTGTCCCTTTATTCCCTTCAACCTTCCCACCCACCCACTCCAAACCGCCCCCATGGTAACCACCAGTCACTTGTCAGTGTCTATGGGTCTACTGCTTTTTTTTTTCATTTTGTTTATTTTTAGATCCTACAAATAAGTGAAATCATATGGTATACCTGTGTTTTTCCACCTGGCTTATTTCACTTGGCATAATATCTCCTAGATTAACCCATGTTGCCCCAAATCACAGGATCTTTCTTTTTCTATGGTTGAATAATATTCAATTGTGTATTATGTACTACCTCTTCTTTATCCATTCATCTACTGATGGACACTTCAGTTGCTTCCATATCTTGGCTATTGTAAATAATGCAGCAATAAACATAGGGGTGCATATATCTTTTTGAATCAGGGATTCTGAAGGAGTGGAATTACTGGATTGTATGCTATTTCTATTTTCAGTTTACTGAGGAACCTTCATACTGCTTTCCACAGAAGCTGCACCAATTTACATTCCCACCAACAATGTAGGAGGCTTCTCTTTCCTCCATATCCTTGCCAACACTTGTTATTTCTTGCTTTTTGGATAGTGGCCATTCTAACTGGTGTGAGGTGATATCTCATTGTGGTTTTGATCTGTACTTCTTTGAAGATTAGTGATGTGGAACATCTTTTCATGTGCCTGTTGGCCATTTGCATTTCTTCTTTGGAGAAGTGTTTGTTCAGGTCCTCCACCTATTTTTTAATTGGGTTATTTGTTTTTTTGGTGTTGAGTCATATGAGTTCTTTATATATTTTGAATGTTAACCCCTCATCATTTATGTTGTTTACAAATATATTCTCCCATACTGGAGGTTTTTTATTCTGGTGATGGTGTTCTTTGGTGCTTTGGTGTACAGAAGCTTTTTAGCTTGATGTAGTCCACTGGGTCATTTTTGCTTTTGTTTCCCTTGCCTGAGATTTGTCAGAAAAAACTGCTCATGCTTATGTTCAAGAGAATTTTGCCTGTTTTCTTCTAAGTGTTTTATGGTTTTATGTCTTACAGTTAGGTCTTTAGTCCATTTAGAGTTTACCTTTATGTATGGTGTTAGGAAGTAATCCAGTTTCATTCTTTTGCATGTTGCTGTCCAGTTTTCCCAACACCAGTTATTGAGGAGGCTGTCATTTCCCCACTGTATATTCATGGTTCCTTTATAGTAAATTAATTGACCATATATGCTTGAGTTTATATCTGGGCTCTCTATTCTCTACTATTGGTCTATGGGTCTGTTCTTGTGCCAGTACCATACTGTTTTTGATTACTTTAACATTGTAGTAGAGCTTGAAGTGACCCCTAACTTTGTTCTTTCTCAGGATTGCTTTGGCTATTTGGGATCTGTGATTACTCCCTTTTAAAAAATTCAGATTAGCTAGTGGTTTGTTTATTGTGTTACTATATATTTTTTGGAACTATTTTTCTACTTTCTATACCTTAATTTCTTTAAAAAAATTTAAAAATTATTTTTATTATAAAAGGAATAGATATGAGCAACAAAAAATTTAAGTAGTTCAGAAAGGATATAAAGTTAAATGTATAAGTTCTCTTTTTCTTCAAAGCACCTGAAGGATTATCAATTAATATTTTTAAACAGTTTGATAAAGGCATAATGGACATAAAATAAACTGCATGTATTTAAAGTATACAATTTGGTATGTTTTGGCATGTACATATATACCCTGAAATCACCATAACCAAGATAATAAACATTTCAATAATCCCCCAAAGTTCCTCATGCTCTTTTGTAACCTCTCCATCTCATTCCTCCCCCAAGCAACTATTAGCCTGCTTTCTGTTACTACAGATTAGTTTGAAATTTCTAGAACCTTATATAAATAGAATTATTCAGTATGTACTCCTTTGTTGTTTGGCATTTTTCAGTCAGCATAATCATTTCAGGGTTTATCTATATTGTTGTGTATAGCAGTAGTTTTTTATTGCTGAGCAGTATTCCATTAGATGGATATACCTCACTTTACCCTTTCACACTAGCTAAGCAGATTCAGGTTGTTTCCAGTTTTTGTCCATTACAAACAGAGCTGCAGTGAACATTCACATACAAATCTTTGTATAGACATATGCTTTCTATTCTCTTGGGTAAATACCTAGAAGTGGGTCATATATTAGGTGTATCTTTAAACTGTTTTTCAAAGCAGTTGTATTGTGTCATATTTTCACTGAGAAGAGTATAAGAGTTCCAATTGCTGCATATCTATGTTAAAAGTTGGTAATGATCAGTTTTTAAAAATTTAGCCATTCTAATGGATGTGTAGTTGTACCTCATTTATGTTTTCAATTTGCATTTCCCTAATGACTGATTATGTTAAGTATATTTTCATATGCTTACTGGTCATTTGTATATCTTCTTTGGAAAAATGTCTTTTCAAATACTTTGCCCATTTTTAACTTGAGTTATTTGTCTTTTTAAAGTTATTGTGTTGTTATGCTGTCGGGGGGAATCATGGGGAAAACAGTGTAGCACAGAGAAGGCAAATAGCGACTTGGTGGCATCTTATTGTGCTGTTGGACAGTGACTGAAATGGGGTACAGGGGGGACACAATAACATGGGTGAATGTAGTAATCACATTGTTTTTTCATGTGAAACCTTCATAAGAGTGTATATCAATAATACCTTAATAAAAAAAAGTTATTGTGTCATAAGAATTCTTTATACATTTTGAATGCAAGTCTTTTATGAGATACATGATTTGGAAGTATTTTCTAATATATGGCTTGTCTTTTTATTCTCTTAACAATGTTGCCTAAATAGCCAAAGTTTTAATTTTGATGAAATTGAATTATATATATTTTTTCTTTTATGGATTGTGCTTTCAGTATATTATCCTAGAAATCTTTGCTAATCCCAAAGTCACCAAGATCTTCTTGTATGTTTTCTTCTAGAAAGTTTAGTTTTAGGCTTTACATATATAACCTACATTTACCTAGCTTGTATATGGTATGCAGTGTGGCTAAGCCATCATTCCAGCACCCTTTGTTGAATGAATATCTATTTCTCCACTTAATTGCCTTTATACCTTTGTTGATAGTTGTCCATACATATGTGGGTCTATTTAAGGATTCTCTAGTATGCTTCACTGACCTACTTGTTTATCTTCATGCGAATACTACACTTGATTAATCAAGTAGTGCGAGTCTTTCAGTTTTGCTCTTTTTCAATGTTGTTTTTGCTATTCTAGATCTTTTCCATTTCCTATGAACTTAGACTCAGCATGTCAATTTCTATGAAGAGGTCTGCTGGGATTTTGATTGGGGTTGTACTGATCTAAAGCTCAATCTGGGGAGAACTGACATCTAAACAATATTGAATATTTCAATCCATGAACATGGTATATCTTTCCTTTATTTAGGTATCCTTCGTTTCAGCAGTGCTTTGTAGTTTTTAGTGTACTGGTCTGAAAATCTTTTGTCAGACTTATCTCAAGTATTTAATAATATTTTTTGATGGTACTGTAAATAAGTTTGTCAAAATTTCAACATATCATCTAGTATATAGAAATATAACAGATTTTTGTTTAATAACTGATACTGTATCTATGCACTTCCATGTCCTGAGAGACTATTTCTTCCCCAGATTGGGGAACTTTTAAGCAATTATTTCTTCAAAGATACTTTCTATCCTCTCTTCTTCTTCTAGTACCCCTATAATATTAATGAATATTGTTCCATTTGGATTGGTTACACAGTTCTCTTAATATTCTTTCATTCCTAGAGATTTTTCTCTCTGCCTCAGCTTCTTTGTATTCCTATTCTCTCATCTGTCTTCCATTTACCATTTCCTCTACCTCATCTAATCTTTAAAATTCCTTCATCGTATGTTTCATTTCAGCTACTGCATTTTCAAGGTGTCTATCTCCCTCTTGAATTCATCCCTTAGATCTTGAATATTTTTCTGTAGCTCCATTAGCATGCTTATGACTTTTATTTTGAATTCTTTTTCAGGAAGATTGGTGATTTCAGCTTCACTGAGCTGTCTTTCTGGTGTTTGAGGGATTTTAGATTGAACAAAGTTCTTCTGCCTTTGCATAATCCTGTTGGCTAATGATAACTATTAGGTTTGTGTAGGTGACGCCCTCTAGTGCCCAGAAGCTCTGCTCTTCAGAGCTGCCCCGCACCTGGAGCAATGGTAGTGGTTGCAGGCAAGTGGTGCCAGTGCCTACTCTAAAGAGTGAGCTCTTTCCTGCTTCCCAGCTGAGTGCCAGCCTTAGCTGTCAGGGCCAGTGGGCTGTGCGCAAGGAGCAGCCTCTGCGTTAAGGCCCTAAGCTGTTGTAGGTGGGGCTGCCTTCCTGCTGGTCTGGAGTGATGGCGGGGATCACAGGCAAGCCTCACCGGTGCCTGCCAGGAGGATAGAGCTCTTTCTTGCTTCATGGCCGCAATGCCTGCCTCCACTGTCAGGGTCAGTGAGCTGTGTGCAGGGAACTGCCTCTGCGTTAAGGCCCTAAGCTGCTGTAGATGGGGCTGCCCTCTGGCTGGCCTGGAGCGATGATGGGGGTCGCAGGCAAGTGGTGCTGGTGCCTGCTGAGAGGACAGAGTTCTTTCCTGTTTTCCGGTCACAGTGCCTGCCTCTGCTGTCAGGGCCAGTGAGCTAAGCGCACAGGGAGCAGCCTCTGCATTAAGGCACTAAGCTGCCATAGGCAGGGCTGCCCTCCGCTGGCCTGGAGTGATGGCGGGGGCTACAGGTTTGTGTGGTGTCAGAGGAGAGGATAGAGCAGTAGGCTGCTTATCATGGTGGGGGGCCTCGGCGCTGTGTTGCTAGCCACCGGGATGGAGTGCCTGAAGCTCCTGAGTTCCCAATCTGCTGGGCTGAGTGTGCCGGGACGATATTGTCCACTTGTTCTTTCTCCTGAGCAGCAAGCTCTGTGTAATCCTTGCCTCCTTATCAGCCCTCTCACTGTTGGGAAGTCTTTCAAAGTGCCTACCTTTCTTTTGTCCCAGACAGCCAGTTGTGGGAATCTTTTCTCCACAAGCAGCTGAAATCTGTCTCTGACTGCTTTTCAACCCCTCTGATCTCCAGAGCACCATGCCATCTGGAGTAGATTTCTAGGGCTGGGTATTTAGCAGTCCTGGGCTTCTACTTCCTCCCAGCTCTGTTTCTCTTCCTCCTGCCGGTGAGCTGGGGTGGAGGTAGTGCTCGGGTCCCGCACCGGGTTGCAGCTTTGTTATTTTACCCTTTTCTGTGATGTAGATTTACTGTTCTCTTTTCCTAGATGTAAACTGGCTGGTACAATCTTACATCTGGTCACTCTTTTAGGAATAGTTGTATTTGCTGTATTTAATATTATATGTGGTTTTGGGAGGAGATTTTTGCCTCACTTCTCATGCCATCATCTTTTTTCTATGATCACTGTTTTAAAATTATTTCATGGATTCTGATATGCACTATTATTATTTGTAAGAAATTCTGTAATTTCATTTTGTATTTTCTCTTTCACATAAGAGTTAACAGGTGCTTTTAAAATTTCCAGTTGCCCAGGCCTTATTGTTTTTGATTTTCTAATAGTTTATAGCTTACTGCATTGTGATAAGAGCATTACTCCACTTTGTGGAACTTCCTGATACCTTCTTCTCCACAAAGTTTGCACAAGAAACAGTTTGCTGTGAATTTGTTTCTACTTTTCTATTTATCAGTTATTTGAAATTTGGACACTGTTCTTTTAGTTAGGATGAGGGTGTGGTTTTAAAATTTTTAAAAAATAAAATAAAGCTAAGCTACAATGTCCTTCTCTTTCTTCCAAAGGAAAACCACTGGATAGTGGCTGTGTATATTCCTGAAGTAGATGTGTTCATGTTTTACACTGTCTTCTACTGAATGATTAATCAGGAGAAACTTTTGTCTCATCTCAGTATCAGGTGCAACTACTCTTATCTTGAACATCCAGCTCATTTTTATTAAGGGACATTGCTGATCTTAGCTCCTTAACAGACTAGATGTTGGAAAGCTAGGGCTAAACATGGGTCTATCCCTAGCAAATGTATAGGATTCAAAAATGATAACATCCTCTCTTAGATTTGTGTTATTTCTATTCTCATTTTCTTTGTTGATCTTCTTTATCTACTTTATCTTATGTATATTTTTCTAAGCCACTTAAAATTAAATATTTAGTTGAATGAATTCATAACATTAAAGTAATGCTGCAACACCTATCCTATTCTTCAAAAATATGAATTAAAAGTTTCTATCTCATTATTCTTTTCATATTGTCAAAGGCATACCTGATTAGAAACTATATCCTGGGATCACTCTGATGCTTACCTTTTCTGCTACTTCTCGTACAGATTGAACACTTGTTCCATACAGATGATTGTTATACTGGCCAGCTTCAATGAATTTATGTTCCTGGATATCTTTTTCCATCTGCTCTCTTGAAGTCACAAAATGATAATCTCTTCCATCTACTTCATAATCTCGTTTTGGCCTAGTTGTATCTTTAACAGAAAGTAATTTAAGGAAGTGTTTAGTATTAAAAAACAACTCTATTTTCTACTTAAATAATTCTTTTATAAAGTTCAACACAACAGAGATTAATTTGAATTGAAAAGGGACAATAATATGGAGGATGGAGGAATAAACGATAAAATAACTAAGTATAAGCCATTAAAAAATAATAATGTTTTCTTTTACCACACACAGCAACAAAATGTCAACAACAATTAGGAATTTTCATGTGGGTTACTCACGAGGTACACATGATCCAAATTTGTCAGGAAATTCTGAGATCAAGTCATCATTTATCCTGTCTTTCATAGGTCCCAATATGATCACTGGTCGTGTGTAGTTAACTATAAAGATAAACTGCATGTTAAAAGGAATAAACACTCAACAAACAGCAATGTATTTATCTCCCCAGAGAACAAAAATATCCTTAACTATTATGAAATTTTTTTTCTTTCTCCACCAATGATGCCTAACTTGCTAGTTTATAAACCTTTACTAAGATCTTAAACTTAAGTCAATCTTCTGTTGGAAGACAAATACTTGATAAATTCATCCAAGTTAAATTCAGCATTTTAGCAGATAATGTTTCTATACATTCCTAACATCATCTCATTACAAATGAGGAAACAGTTCAGTGTTGTACTGATTCTTTCTGAAGTAGAAGTTGTAAGGAAGTACATCAAAGAAGGGCAAACAATAAACTGGGTATCAGTGATATAATCAAAGTAGTGATCTAGAAAGATTATCTAATAGAAGTGTATACATTGGATTGTAAGGGGTTATACTGGAAGCAGGGAGACTGGTAGTGAGAATCAGAATTAAATTGTGTCAGGAGGGAAAAAAGGAGGTTATAACTAAGAAGGATATAGAATAAATAAGGCCTAGAAACTGAATGGACAAGGAAGATGAGGAATAGAAAAAGATCAAAGATGCTTCCAGGATTTTGAACAATGGTGAGTGGAAGGATAGTGATACTATTATGAATACTGGGAAGAAGTTGCTTAAGTAATAAAACACCAATATAAATGACTAGATTCTAATATACTGTGGGCTAAACCATGTTTCACAAAATACATACAGTAAATTTCTACAAATATACATATAGTAAAAAATAAAGCAAAATTCTAATAAAATGTTTTCTTTTTTGACGTGTTAGACTTATTTTCAAAATTAATAATATTTTTCTAAAGATTGTAAAACATCTACAGGTTTCACAAACCTTCTTGTTGATTCACTGGTTCATAAGATAAGACATATTCTTCTTGACCACCTATTAGAAAGTTAAAATACAGATGAGAAAATCTATAAAGATAACTAATGCTAATTTAACTCCTCATACATAACACATAATTACTAGGACTTTCCTGAGAGAACAGCAAAAACATAGAAAAAGATACTTTATAAATTATTTATGGCAAGATTTAGTTGAGAAAATGTGGCAAATTACAGTCATAAAGATAAGTCTGATAAACATGAAAACAAAATATAAATATGCTATTTAATAACTACCTTTCTGTTATTCTGTGTTTTACAGATTATCTTTACATCTACTTAAAATCTTTATGTTGTCAAGTATTAGCTGTTAACTTTTTATTTAGAATCTAAGAACTATTAGATCTTATACAGATTAATAATACTTTAATGAGTGGTTCTACATATATGCATTTTAGGTAATTTCCTGCTATTAAAAACAGGCTGCTTTGTTCCAACCAGGTATAATATTTAACAGAGTACATACATGTTTTTATAATTACAAATATCTTATAATAAAAAATTTTTAATGCAAAAGTACAACTACTGTCACTAGTTCACTAATGAAAAAAATCACTGATTATTCTATTAATTCTTTTGTTTAATTTAAAAACATTTAAAGTGAGTTAAAAAAAGCTTTGGATAAAATTAAATCCTTCCAACTATGAATTCCACAGATAGTAAAGGAGATAAAATATATCCTGCTTTTATCTTAAAGGCACTTCAGAAGTTAAATCCTCTAAGATTAAAGTTTTAGAGCTTAAGAATATCATAAAAAAGTCTACAAATTGTATGTTGACTCACTGAAAAAAACTACAGAAGAGTTAAAAATTTCAGATAAGTTTTTAACACACATACAGCACATACGTGTAAAAAACAAACTGGGAAGGACTGTTAATTCAAGTGGCTCAATGAAAGCAATCAATATTGGATAACATATTTGAAGATATTTTCCTTAATTATCAAGATTCTTTAATATTTTCACTAAATTTGGTGGTTTATATTATATGAATGCAGCTGTAATCTTTTAAATTCATATATTAGAATAAATATTCTTCCCTTTTTTCAAAGTGTATTTTGTTGTTTTCAAGTTTATTATAATACATAAAAAATATATTTATAAGATGCTTTTTGAAGCAGTGTATATAAAACATGGTTTACATGTTGACAAAAACATGCAATTTGAATATTCCACACCTATAATTCATGCAAATGGTAAGAGAGACAGTATATACTTTCATTACCTCTTTTTAGTCTAGGATGCTACTGAACTACTCTATGGTGAATTGAGATTATGAGTTAATAAAATGCTAAAATACAATAAATCACATTCTCATACAAAAAAAAAGAATATCGTTAACTATTATGCAGAAAAAATGACTAATCATATGAATGAGGGTTAAAAGTATATATTGTCAACATGAAGAACAATTAGAGACTGATATTAACAGGATGGACCTTTTGAGCAGCCATACTCATCTGTAATCAAGATTACTTTCATATTAGACAGCAGTAAAAAAAAAAGTTAGAAAAACAATTAAAATTTTTAAGGTACTACAACTGATAATACTCATGTACTTTCCCCTTCATCCATGCCCAAATCTGTTTAAAACTTCACATGCTTGTATAGTTCAGTTAATAATACAATGCTAAGAATGTAGCACAAAACACAAAAAAGGAAATCAGTGTTACTTTTGAGCAACTGTTGAAAATTTTCATCATTTCTTAATGTTCACCAAAAAAACTGGTGATAACCTGATCCAGACCAATATTGGTGACACAGAATAAAAAAGGAAAAAAGCTAATTAAAATTTAACGTTGCTGAAAAATATTTTAATGCTTATGTTATAAACAGAATTACTAAAGAAAATGGCAAAATACAAGTTTATACTCGCTCAGCTAGATTATTTACTTCTTATAAGAGATACACATACACACATATATGTACTATGTACACAAATAGCATTGTTTGTAAAAAGGATTTTAGTATTTTATTAATGTTTTGGAAATTAACTTCTGTACATATAGTATGATTTTATTTTCCAAGTACAGTTTTACTTGGTCTCCCTGATTTTTAAATATTAAGCATTTAATTTTCAGTTTTTAGAAGATAAAACTATGGAAAAAATCCCAAAAGATATATATATTACTTGTGATTACAAAAGAACAAGTAACTTAAACACTTACGGTAACTACTTTCACTATCGCTGGCATTAGAGGTTATGTGCTCTGAAATTGTAGGACAATGGAAGAAAAAAAAAGCCAGTGTCATGAGTTTAAAAACAGCAAATTAAATTCAAAATAAACACAAGGCAACATTACAAAATGTTGATATATAAACCAACATACCCAAAGAATTTTTAAAAAGCATTTTTTACTTTCTTTGGAAAGTTTAATTTTTTCAAATAAATAAGAATTAACAAAAGGAAAAAACCTTGTAATTAAGAACAATGTTTCATTTTTGTACAACACAATTTATGACAAATTAATATTAAAATATCAAGTAGACTATGACAAAGAGGGTAAAGTGATCCTAACAGCCCAACTGTAAGACATAAAACCCAAAGAGAAAATGTAGTTGGCACCATTTAATTTAGGTTATGAAGCAATAAAGACTGACAATGGAGACAAATTATATTTGAGCAAACACATGCCCATTTTAATGAAGGGAGGTCTTAAAAAATAAATAAATGATCTTGCTTTTAGTTCAGTTTCTTTCTTGGTTCCTGAGAAGAAATGATAATGCAGTGTTTTTGAGATCATTTTAAATGTTACAGATATAGATCTCTCAAAAAAAATCAAATGGAAGATAATTCTGGTGGGTGGGATTTTAAAATAGACTAGTATTTCTGAGAAACTCCTCAATAAAACTGACAATGGCTGCTTTGTAAAACAGAAGATAAAGCAAATACAGCCGGTTCATTGCATCGCCTCTCCTTGAACATGACCCCATTCCATAACTTGATTTTTTTAGTAAACATCAGGCACTCTTCCCATGTAAATGTAATCTCCAGGGTTCTTTGAATAAATATCTCCCTTAAATAAAACAAAGTAAGGGTTCTTTGAATAAAAAATCTCCCTTAAATAAAACAAAGTAATTTTATTTATAAAAAGTAAAAGCCACAATATTCCATGGGAGGGAGGGCAATCTGAGTATCTTATATGAAGGAAAGGAAAAAAAACATTTAAAGGATAAGGAAAAAGTTTGACAAGTATTTGCTGTACCATGCCACAGTTTCATAAAACCAAGTATCACTACTGAAAAGTTCAGAGAATTATGAACTGAAAATTTCAAGCAAGTAAAGAAAACAGTTCTTGAATTGCTGCCCTAGTGAAAAACAAATGTTATTCTAACCTACAAAGACAAGGTAATTTTTTTTTATTAAGGTATCATTGATATACAATCTTATGAAGGTTTCATATGAGCAACACTGTGGTTACTACATTCACTCATATCATCAAGTCCCCCTGGACCCCACCACTGCAGTCACTGTCCATCAGTGTAGTAAGAGGCTATAGAGTCACTACTTGTCTTCTCTGTGCTATACTGCCTTCCCTGTGACCCCTCTACATTATGTGTGTTAATCATAATGCCCTTTAATCCCCACTTCCATCCCTCCCCTCCTACCCTTCCCTTTGGTAACTGCTAGTCTCTTGGAGTCTGTGAGTCTGATGCTGTTTTGTCCCTTCAGTTTTGCTTTGTTGTTATACTCCACAAATGAATGAAATCATTTGATACTTGTCTTCCTCCACCTGGCTTATTTCCCTGAGCATAATACCCTCTAGCTCCATCCATGTTGTTGCAAATGGTAGGATTTTCTTCTTATGGCTGAATAATATTCCATTGTATGTATGTACCACCTCTTCTTTATCCATTCATCTACTGATAAGACACTTAGGTTGCTTCCATATCCTGGCTGTTATAAATGGTGCTGTGATAAACAGAGGGGTGCATATGTCTTTGAATCTGTGATCTTGTTTTCTTTGGGTAAATTCCTAGGAGTAGAATTCCTGTGTCAAATGGTACTTGTATTTTTAGTTTTTTGAGGAATCTCCACATTGTTTCCCACAATAGTTTAACTAATTTACATTCCCACCAACAGTGTAGGAGGGTTCCCCTTTCTCTGCATCCTCACCAGCATTTGTTGTTCCTAGTCTTTTCGATGTTGGCCATCCTAACTGGTGTGAGATGGTATCTCATTGTGGTTTTAATTTGCATTTCCCTGATAATTAGTGATGTGGAGCATCTTTTCATATGCCTGTTGGCCATCTGAATTTCTTCTTTGGAGAAGTGTCTGTTCAGATCCTCTGCCCATTTTTTACTCAGATTATTTGCTTTTTTGATGTTGAGGTGTGTGGTTATATTTTGGATGTTAACCCATTGGCGGTTATGTTGTTTATGAATATATTCTCCCATACTGTAGTATGCCTTTCTGCTCTGCTGATGGTGTCCTTTGCTGAATATAAGCTTTTTAGTTTGATGTAGTCCCATTTGTTCACTTTTGCTTTTCCCTTGCCCGAGGAGATGCATTCAGGAAAAAAGTTGCTCATGTTTATATTCAAGAGAGTTTTGCCTATGTTTTCTTCTAAGAGTTTTATGGTTTCATGACTTACATTAAGGTCTTTGATCCATTTCAAGTTTACTTTTGTTTTTTTGTGTATGGAGTTAGACAATAAACCAGTTTCATTCTCTTACATGTAGCTGTCCAGTTTTGCCAGGATCAGTTGTTGAAAAGGCTGTCATTTCCCCCTTGTATATCCATGGCTCCTTTATCATATATTAATTGGCCATGTATGTGTGGGTTTATATCTGGGCTCTCTATTCTGTCAAGATAACTTTCTTAATCATGGTATGTATATTTTAAATGAAGCAGGGACATTAAAGATGTTAGGACTGAATAATGTATAATAAGCACATGTGAAATGCTGGTTTTTGAAAGTTTCTATTTACAAACTTCTTCCCACATTACCACATGGATTTCAAGATGATCATTTTAAATTGTTGTATAATATTCTGTAGGACTCATAAATCATGATTTACCTTACTACTTATTACTTATACATCGTGGTTTGCTTTACACTGTTTTCCACAAATGTCAACAAATTACTATGAATGCCTTCATTTATATAGCTTTTTACCTTTTGTCCTAGCTCCTTAAAATTCATTCCCAGAAGTAGGAATGCCACAGGAAAAAAAAATTCTTAAGTTTATACTAGTACTGATGTTACACTCTGCAATCTCTAATATTTAAAAGAAAGAAACATTAGTTATGGCAATGGAGTGGGCAGAGAGGGAGAGTAGGTAGAAGTAACAAAATTAATCATGAGTTGACAATTATAGAAGCACCATAAATGAATACTTGTGGGGGGGTTATTTTACTATTCTTCTATTGAGCATATAATAAAAAGTTACTGTAATTTTTTTTCTATCTTTTCTGGGGATTTCTCCTACTCATCTTGTCTCCTCCAAGATTACTAATAGCTATTAAGCAATCAAATTCTTCAAGTTCTTTCAAGTATTCTTTTACATAACTCCTTAAAGTAAAATTCTGCTACTCATATGGCCCTAGGAATAGTATCACCATCACTGCTTGGGAGCTTATTAGAAAATTAAATCCTTTTTTTCCTGATAATTAAAAATAATATTTTCAAGGAAGTTCATCAAAGAATATATTCAAACACACAATAAACATATAGGAAGGTGTTCAAGTTTATTAATTATCAGGGTAATGCAAATTAAAACCACAACGGATATCTCTACCATCCACCAGAATAGCTAAAACGAAAAAACAAAAACAAAACAGATATGCCAAACACAGAGAAGGAAATGTAACAACTGGAACTCACATACTACTAGGGCTGGATGGGGGTAGGTAAATTGATACAACCATTTTGGAAAACTACTTGGCGGTATATACTAAAGCTGAACATACATATGTTATCTATGACCCAGCAATTCCTTTCCAAGGTATTTCCCCAACAGAAAGCCATATAGATGTTCACCAAAGGCACATATAAGAAGTTTCAAAACAATACTATCTAAAATAGCCCTAAATATATGTTTATTTATAAATCTGAGTAATACATATACAGTTTCATATTTTACTTTTTCATTTATATTGTGAACATTTTTCCATGTCATTATGTTTAATATGATTTTAATGATTATATAATATTAAAAAGTAAGAATAAATAATTTTTCATTAACCTCCCAAGTGTAAGACATTAGGATGGTTTCAATTTTTGGGGGGTTGTAATTTCTAAATAATATTAAAGTAAACATCCTGATAAACAAACTTTTACCTCCAACTGTGATTATGTCCTAAAGATAAACTCCTTGAAGAAGAATGAATAGGTCAAGATATGCTTTTCCAGAAAGGCTGTACCAATTTATATTCTCAAAAGTAATATATTAAAAGTAGTCATTCCACAGAACCCTTTCCAATACTGGGTTCTCCATTAAAAGAAAAGTCGGCCAAGGTGATGAGTAAAACATATCATTTTGTTTACTGATTATTAGGGACATTAAATATTTTTTTATATGTTTATTTCATTTGCTAATCTTTTGACCACTCTTCTCATTTCCTTTGCCAGTTATCTAATTAATGAAGTTAGTCTGTTTCTTATTGACCTGTTAAAAATTTGTAAAGATATTATCCCTTTGACATACATGGTATAAATATATTCACGCTTTTATTTTTATTTTTATGATATTTGATGACCACAACTATTTCAAACCTCTCAACCAAGGCTCACCTTTCTAATCAAATATTTCTTCCTGAGCTTGTACATCATGTCTTTCTGTTTTACACACACCCACTACAAATCATCTCTCAAGAAAAATTATTGCTTTTATACTTATTCTTAACTTAAAAGTAAGTCTAGTTTTGAAAACTAGGGTCTCTGCACAACTCTGCTTAAATAAGTCTTTAAGATGAGGAGAAAGGAACATAATAGGAAACCTTTGTGCCTAATGAGTAAGATTCTGAAGTGTTCTACAAAATGGGAAGCTACAAAAATTGAGCTGCATGCCACAGATAGCTAAAAACCTGTCTGAAACGGTGTATCATGATTTCACTTTTAAGTACCTTTATATAAACCCCTCCTGAACCGTGTTTCCCTTTAGTCTCTATTAAAGGTATCTTATCCACTTTTTTCCTCCTGAGCTTTTCCAAAATTGCTTTCTTAAAGCATAAAAGCCTCACAGGTTTTTATTTCTAGCTTTTCACAAGTTATGATGATTTAGTTGTATTATCTCAGATTTCCATTCTACTCTGATTAGTTCTGTTAGTCAAAATTAGGTTTGGGAAGGCAATTTTTCTCATTGTTTCCTCTACTGTCAAAAAGGAAAAACAATTATTTGATTTTCTTCTTTGTAGAATCACTGAATTCATTTCTATGGAAAGTATTCTAGGGTATGCTCTTCAATTAAACACCCTATTTCTTTCAAAGATTGTGTGGAATTACATGCAGAGGTACAGCCTTCTTGATATTCAGTATAGTTTTACATCTCTTCATCAGGTTTATTTCCATGGTTCTAGTACCTATATGAGGCCTGTTCTTACAAGGGTTAATAAATACATATATGAGGTTGCATTTATTTTTTTCCTACATTTAAATCTCACAGGATTTTGCTTAGCTTATTCCTTGTTTATATCTTGAGCTCTAAAAGAACACACATAACTGAGGCTACCAATAATGTCCTTCACCTACCTTTCTTCCAAGTATTTTCTACTGTACAATGGACCCCTTATCAATTGCTGGTCATCTGTTTTATGTGATAACCTCCATCATATCCAGTTTTAGAATTTCATCTTTTTCTGTCTCCCTCAACATTTTCCAAATGAAATGTTTTTGACTTGATCATCAAATTACCAGGTGAATAAATTCTTTCAGGCACAGAAACCTATCATTCAAGGGATCTTAAATCACTGTCCAGAAAATTAAATCCTTTCCTAATCAGTTAGCATCTGATTCTCTTTCCAAGTCCCAGTCCTCACTTAAAATGAGAGAAAGAAAACATGATGTGGTCAAGGTGGAAGTCATTTGTTTCTTTTTGCAATGAATTTTCCATAGGTCTCTGATAACTCAACAGATAGTAAATATCTCTGGGTCCATTTGTTGATCCATGCCACCTCTAACGTATATTATCATTCTCAAAATAAATTCCCTATCATTAAGAATCTGTGGAAATATTTTCCAGTTTTAAAGATTTCACTGATAATTTTTCCCAAAGGTAAGAGATTAAAAAAGCATACCACTAGTAACAGTAAATCTGTGGCTCTTGCCAAATCCTAAAAAGGCACATGTAAAAATAACAAAATGTGTCTAACAGAAATAATTACATATAAAGCATACTGCCTACAACCTAATACAAACCTTTAATTATTAAGGTTGAAACAAAAGTCAAATACTTTTAGTTTAGATTAAAATTCCAGTATAAAGTTAGCATAAATCAGGGAAAAAGTCTTCTCTGATATTTTAATGTTTATTAATGTAGACCTTAGAAAGTTAAAAAATATTGGCTATATCCTTAACGATCAATGAATTTTAAAGAAATGTTTTCAAAATGCTTAAACCAAAGATCTAGAAAAAAATTTTAGCCTAAAAGATTATTTCTATGAGTCACTGTCACTTAAAATTTCACATTTAATTAATTTGAAAACACCCACATTTAAAATTTTGTTTGCTAAAATGGCTTTTCTTTTACTCATTCACTCCAACATTCACTGAATGACTCCTGTATATCAGACTCTGTACCAGCTTTTGTATGAAGATTAAGTACTAGCTGGAAAATTAAACAAGAACAACAAAAACCAAATACAGACAACATCTTGGTTAAAGGAAAAACAAAGCATATTTCTTATAATTCTTTTCATAACTTACAACCTCCTTAAAATAGAGATACACAATTTTATCCCTCCACAGACTGCTACTTGAACTTGAAGTCCACAATTCTCTAGTACTTAATTAAGATCTATTGTGTTTTATAGTTTCACATTATAGCAATGCTTTTCTAACACAGAATCAAAGTGATTTGAACTTGTTTTAACAAAAAAAGGGGGGCCATAAAACTACAAGGAAGACTATTTTCTACATTCTAATAATGAGGGCAGGTAGTATCATTTCAAAAAACTTAAAGTCTTATACTTAAAAAATTCATGGCAAAAGTAACTGCCATAAAAGTTACAAAAAGGAAAATTTAAGTATGAGCACAGAGTTTTTCAAATGACATGAAAAATGGAGCATTAAAAAAACAAAAAGTGTGTATTATGGAAATAAAAATCCCAAGCAAATTAACATGAAAAGTCTAAAAGCAATCTAAATCATACACCTCCTCATGCTACAAGGGCACTACCATGAATCTCAAAATGTTTCTGAAAAAGGTAGGTCTGTAGATGGAGGTTAAAAAATAACTTGGGAGTATTTTGATCACTTACTCAGGCCTTTTGATCCCATGTCGTCAGGGATCTCCTGTAGAGAGTAGTTTCCAGAGAGCAAGCAATAAAAAGATAACCAAAGAAAATAGTTGTCAGTAATGCATAAAATTGGTGCTACAATAAGAGACAGTTCCAAGACCATTACAGGTGCACATATCTTAGAGCGTTTTTGTAGAGTTCTGAAAGTCTGAAATAAACTAGCAGCTACATGTCACCTACTGAAAGGGTGAAAGTTCTATCTTAGAGGCTGATTAGGGTAGAGAAGCAAAATTTGAGACTACTTCTTGTTACTTTAAAAGTAAAATTCAGACTGTCTACATATAATGAAGAAATAGGGTAAGAAGGAATGATTTCAGGAGATCTGTTAAACAAGAATGGCAGTGCTATTCTTAGAAATCAGTAAGTAGCTTCTCGTATCCATGTTTTTCTTCTCAAATATTCTTCAAGGGTATGTTGTGTTTTTTTAAGAATGCTTACATCAAATAATTCTATTTTAAACATATAGCTTAAAATAGTTTACTTTAAATTAAGAATTCCTAAGGTGCCAGAAAAAGTTAGGATTGGTGTTAACAAGTTAATTTATGCCTGTTAAATTGCCACTGGTTAAGACAATTAGTAACCTGTTGCAGCTCTTGAAACTGTCTCCATGGTAACAACCAACTGCAGGGCAGTAGGTCCCTCTACATTTATTTTCAGTTGACCACTGGATCCACATACTTACGGTCAGCATCACTTGTTTCCTGCTCACTCTGGTCCTTGTTCTTGTAGAAGGGGAATTTTCGGGAAAAGAGGTTCTTTTTACGCTTGTCATTGAATGACTGCTGAAGAAGAGAAGGAGGGGCAAAACAAAGGGATGTCTACTGTCTGTGTGTACAAAGGCCCAGCCTAGCAGCTCTGTGAAAGCTGACTCTTGTGACCACAGTGTGCAGTTTGTATCTGAATTTTACTTTAATCACATATAAAGTGAATTTTTTTGTATTAACTCTTCTAATTCTAATTGTCTTACAACTGAAAATACTGAAAAATTTAGAGTGTAATTCAGAAATACCTAAAAATAATGGATAAGTGCTACTTGATAAAAAAGGGAACAGCAAATCAGATTAGCTGCTACTATAATACAAACCAAGTTTTGTATTTTGATCCATATTTTTCTAGAAGATTTCCAGGCACCAGGAACTCTATATAGCATAAGTTATTTTAAATGGTACTCTAGCTGTTCAAATTTTTTTTATGTATTAGGTAATAATCTTCATTTTGCTTGGCTTGAGTACATTTTCTCCCCCCTTCTTTTTTTTGGTGTGTCTCCAACAAAATAATGAAAAAACTACTATTAAAAAAGAAAACAAAAGCAACTGAGAAAGTTGCTTAGTGCTGAATATTTTAAAACAATTTTTTTTATGGAGAAGGGAAAAAAGAAAACCAAATGCTTATGGCATGAATCAGAAAATGGGGAGAAAAATAAGAGGGGATCCATCAAGCACAGAGTCCAGCAAAAGATTTATCGATGCTATCAAACCAAGGAAGAATAGTCAGAACTCTCCTGATAACTTGAATGCTATCACAACTGATTTGTTTTTAAATTCTATCCTTATCTATATCAAAAGTATATATAAATAAAGTAGAACCAGATTCAATCCTTTGGCACCATGTCCTGTTTAGGGAATACAAGTTTGGTGCCCATAAAAGCCAAAAAGGCAATTAAGAGTCTAGCAGTTCATACACAATTGCTATGAGGGAGTTGCACAGCTAATTTGAAATCCCTTGTTGCAGGCAGGGATGTTGGAAGTAAGTATTCCACTTTCTTGAAAGTCCCATTTATGTATTCATAGATTTAAAAGCATGTAGCACAAAGAATGATGAGGCTATTAAAGAGGAATAGCTTCTTTTGTAATTTCTGGCACACGCATCCATGTCTTGAAGGAAATGGCCTTACCGATCAATAACACTGGACATTATTATTATTATTGTTATTATTTTTTGAAGCGAGAACAATATAAAGGATAGAAATTTTGTCCTGATTTTTCTTGATTTTATCCACACCTTAATGTTATCATTATTCTGAAGTATATCAACACCAAGCAGTATATTTTTGGCACGCCTATATTTTTAAGCATGTGATACCAGGTAATAAAGGTGCTCAAGTAGATTAAAGGGACTTTAGCTCAAATTCTGTTACTTGAAAGGACTTATTTTGGTAAGAATCTTTATTTAAAAAAATATTTTCATTTTTACCTTTATATATCAATAATTCAGGATTAATAAGTTCACAGTTTGTTAGTCAAGCAGACTGTCTTTATTTCAATATTAAAATTTGAAGGCTCTGATATCTCTAACCGGAAGTTAAAAACAAAGTTGATGAGAAAAAAATATTGTGGAGAAATGTGGGTTTATAATTATTATATAAACTGTCAAGTAGCATTATTTGAATAAAAATCTTTGCTTGAATCCAAATTTTAGAAAAAAGAAAAGTTTCAATAGAGAAAAATTTATTGTCATCAAATTTAAGGAAGGACTAAATCTTTTGTTCATGACAATCATTGGTTTTGAATATAGTAATAATTTTTATGGTATGATGAAACTGGTATTTTTAATAAAAGATTATTTACCCTTTCTACTGCATATATAGTGGTCAGAGTCAGTTTCACAGCAAACAACCAAAAGAAACATGAAGTTTAAAATGTTTTGATTTTTGATATCTTTGCAGTTAGCCAAAATGAGATACCATAAAGATATCATAATATAGGATAGAAAGAAATGTTTGTTAGTTAAGAAATCAATTAATTGTATTACATTTAAATTCCTCCAGGTGACGAATTTATTAGAAGTGAAAAGAGCACAAGCATAAAAGACAAAAATGTGTAGGGCAAACACAAACCTAAAGAAACACACTACCTCCAGTTTCTCTATATTTTCAAAACAAAATATTCTGTTTAATTATTGTTATTAGTGCTATGTTGCAAGACAGAGTGTAATAAAAATAAATGATAAAAATATCACAAATACATGATACATATGTTAAATATCTAAATATATGATTTCCATAGTATTTCCAAGTAGTTAAATGAATGCTTAAAATGTTAATGAGAAACTGAAATGTTACTATGTCTGTAGTGGAAATAAAGTCCATTAACCACCATGTAAGGAAAGCAAATGAAGACCTTAGAATGGGAAATGCTATTACAGGAAGAAATGCAGTTCTGTATCAATGGCAAGCGTATTTTTACCCCACTCAGTATCATGCATACTTTTGGTGCTGTGTTAGAACACAGTAACTGTGTATAAAGTTGGTTACAGTCAACAAACAAGCTTTAAATATGTCGTTAATTCAGTTAACTTTTTACAGTATGAAAGAAAAGTTATTAACATGCAACCTCTTCAATACATTGACAGTGTATTTTCCTCAACTATTTTTAAAGACATATAAAAAAACAAGCACAAAAAGCACTGCATATATTTTACATCCTAAGCATTTACTTGGGATTTTTTTTCTCCAAAAAATTTCTATTTTAAATACCACTTCAACCACACTATATAATTTTGCATTTTCTGAAAGCTACAAGTTAATTTTAAAGGAATTTATCATTTCTAAAATAACTGAATGCAATTTACTCAGATTTAATTTATTTGATCATGGGTCATATTTAGATCTTTGAAATTTTAAAGCTTTTAAAGTTAGAGTGGTTAGTGATATCAGAAATGTACAGAGTAGAGTTCAGTTTATTTGATGAGTTTACTTTCCACATTCATTTTAAATATGATCAAAAGTTGTATAAAACTTTTGCTTTAGATTAAAAAACCCAAAACATAAACCATTGTTCTCATAGTATTTCAACACAACATGTGTTCAGCTCTTTCTTTAGGCTTATTGCCAGAATATTTCATTGCAGTAATTACACACGCAGTACATGACAATGCCTATAGTATCTTTTTCATCTACTGACATCCATTAGATTCAAACAGGACTTAAGGTAAATAAAACAAAAATACATCTAAAATACATATGAAAGAATTTCAATGTTATTTCTGATTGTCTATAAACTCCTCTTGACTTCCCTTCATTTGCTCATAACAATTCACATTCATTCAAAAATTTAAAACATGGATTCTATTGATAAATTATATTAAGAATAAAAGGGGAAAAGAACAAGGAAATTCCCATGAATTAACTTGTAAAAACCCATTAACTTACCTTATGACCTACTTAACTTTTGGGGCACCTATTTTCTTAGAGGACTCATGATTATATTAGCTATCATGATTAATACTGGTGACACAAGTTTCTAACTGGACAGCTGAATGAAGGTTGAATTAATTTCATTTGTAAAAATAACTGTGACCAAAAGAATGTTAAGAATATACCAAATGATAGTTCTGATAATTTGGAAAGGTCCAAAAATGGGTGCTTTATCTTAATAAATTGCTTACTTCAGTATCTACTAGTAAAGCACAACAGCGAGAGCTGTTGATAGTTAATTCTTATGGCAAAATTCTTATTTCAATAATGTAGCTTTAACAAGAATTATGAAGAGACCTATTATCTTCAATTATTAATTTCTAGAAATATAGAAATTATTTTTCTATAGGGGAGAAAAAAGAGGCTTCATATACTTACCCCTTTATCTCCTCTTGTTTTAGAATTGAATTTCACTGTTTTTAATCGTGCTCGTTCTTTCTTTTCAACCCTGTCAAAGTATAGAATATTATTTTTTAAGTATACCAAACATATCTAAGGGTCTAACTAGAAATCATCAGAACTGATACTTTAATGTAGGGTATTTTTATATTCTAAACCTTCAGAAGCCATCTAGGGTTGCATCTTAAATTAGAATTTCTGAAAAATAGAATACAAGGCTCATTTTATTACAAAACAAAACCACACAGTACATATATTTGTATTTATATAAGAACTCAATTCTGTAATTATACTGAAATTATTATGATCCACCATTTTTGAGCATAGTAATTTTCCTGTTTTGTTTTGTTTAAATATTAGTGTAGCATGGAGCATATATGCTAAAAAGTAAGTGTAAAAGAAAGCATGGGGCAAAATGTTAACAATTGGTGAAAAGTAGGTGAAGGATATGTGGGTACTTCTTGTACTATTCCTGCATTTGTCTTGTTTATATTTCTCTGTAGCTCTGAAACTTTTAAAAATAAAAAGGTGGGAAATAAAAATAATTAAGCTTAACTCCAATGATACATTTGTATAAATACATACAGTAATCAATTACAGTGTACAGAATAAAAAGTTTTAAAGTATCTTAAAGGATATACAAGAACTGGCAACCTTAGTTATCCTATAAAGGTGAAATGCGTGCTTGGCAAAAGGGGTTAAAGAGGAAGCCTGTATAGCTTTTAACTCTTGAATTGTGAACCTTGTTGAAGTGTTACCTATTCAAAATAAGCAAGCAAACAAAACTATATCTAAACAAATGTTTCATGTGGATTCTAACACCAATATGAACCTTGCAAAATTTCAGGTAAGTTAAACTTTCATAAATCCTCAACTTCAACACAGCAATTATGTTAGTATATAGTAGAAAAACCTACCAAAACAGCCTATGAATAAATGCATTTTCTTTATTATCTAGCTATACAGTTTTACTATGGGTAGAGAAGAACCTTAGCAATCATGGAGTTAAAATTTTTTTTTTTTTTTTTTTTTTTACTATTCCAGAGCAATCCTGAGAGTCCATGATATGAGTAATTAATTTATAATTCTGCCTAGGCACTTACTGAGGTTGCTGCAAAACTAACATTCACAGAGAGAATATTTACAACTCAAAATGGCTTTGTTTTTTAATCATTATCTTGTTAACTAAACAGTTGAGTAATTTACATTGTGTTCATTTGTAAATACTGTTCCTGAAAGAAAGCTAAGACTTGCAGGAACTAAAATTCCTTGTGCTATTATCAGAAGTAAAGAGATCTAAGAGATAGTTCTATTTAAGAAAACACAAATTTTGAACACATTCAAGAATGTTATAGCATAATTAGTTGTGGCTTCATATTATATTTTAGGGGAGAAAAACTATATTCTGTGTTAATCATAAGTTTGGGAATCTGTCAAGGTCTCAAGACAATATTTCTTACATAACTTCTGGCTTTAAAATCCAACCTTATAGAATTTTTATACAAAATGAAAAAAATGTCTCTGTCAGGCAGAAAGACAGAAATGAGCGGGATGAAAAGGAGGAAGGGCCCCCCCAAAGATGACTCAGGGAGTTGATCAAATAGAGTCAAAAAGCCAGAAATGACTCAAAAGAGTTAATCAGATGAAGCCACAGAGTCCAAGAGTGACTCAGGAAATGTCCAGGGTCTCCCCAGATCAGAAGCACAGGCACAGCACAGCCCCTGTCCCCATTTCACCAATCAGAACAAGCTTAGAGAGCTGACAGCTGTCAATCAAGGACCTCTTCTGCCCTGCCAAAACCACATAAAAAGAAGCCTCAGAATGAGCATCTGGGCCTGTCTTATCTTAGGCAGGCCCACCCTGTTACTCTATGCAGAGTGCATTAAAACTTACTTTGCTTTCTTGACTTTGGTCTCTAGTCTCACTATATCTGACTTCCTTGTAACACCGAGCCAAGTCCTTTCCTTTTCCTTCCAACATTTCCACCAAAGTTAGCATATTTCTCCTTTGATGCAGGCACATGTAAAGCCTTTGCAAGATATGAGGCTCCAAGGGATAAGACAATTTTTAGGAACTCTAACCTTGATATTTAAGATGTGAGGCCTCTATTGACTCAAAAAGGCAAAGAGAAAGATTTTTGAATTTAACGCAACTATGTTCTATTCTAGGAAAAAAGTTATGTTGAGGGCTGCATTGCTAAAAGAGGAGCGGCCACTAAATTTAAGATCTAGCCAAACAGTTGGATCTTGCTAAATATATGGATCTAGCCAACAACAGTCATAAATCTTAAAATCACAATTACATATCTTGGTAATAACTTGGTATAACTACTCTTCAAACTTCCACAATTAGGTATGCATATACAGGTAAAGGTTTATAAATAGGTATATGATTTGGCATACTTATTAATTATAGAGACTCTTAATAAGTATACATCCAACTCATTAGTAAGAATAGAACAAGTTTAGTACATTATATGCCTCACCTAAGTAAAGTTAATTAACTAGCTATAGTAAACATTAATGTCTCACTAATGATTTTTACTGGCTATCTTATAGGGGTTCTCTAAGCTGGGATTCTTTCCAAAGACAATCTGCACTTAACCACTTTGCCACTAGGTGGTAAGTATGTACCAATGAATCACTATAATAAATGGTTAAAAGCAAAGAGGAAAGATCAGTAAGTATGCTGATAATTCCAAATTAAGGAAGAAAAGAGATGTGAAGCATGTTACTAGACACTTCTAAAAGTTTTGCACTGACGCTTTCATTTTTTAAGTCTAAAGGAAATAATCCTCACAATCAAAAACCCTGAAAATTTAGGGTTTATCACCAACTACACAGAAAAACTACAGAGGCTTTTCTCTTTCCCTCCAATGGTGTATAGGTACATGGCACAGTGACTTAAAGTATACTTATTTTGTTTGTAGCAACTAGTAGGAGCTTTAGAGAAATTTCTGTATGGGGGCATCGTACTGAGACAAGGACCATGGGTTTAGACAGAGTAGGGTGAGGGCCTCCAGAAAAGGCAAGGTAAGTACCATCAGAGCAATGTAACTATATGTAAAGAAACCCCTTACCAAAACTCTATGTTAAACATTAAGCTCTAGAGTCATTCTTCAATGAGATGAGTTAATATTCCCTAGATACAGGAAAGTAGCCAATGTGTTTTACTATGCTAATCAATTGTAAGATTCACTTTAGCATGCTAAAAGGCCCAAGCCTAGGTGCTGTTTTTCCTCCTTAAGACCTGATCAGGTGATTTGCAACCTGGGCAATTAATAATGGCAAGCAAGCCCAGCCATAAACATAGTAAAAGCAAGAATGATTCCATCTTAGATTGGCTTTTTTAAAATTAAGGTATCATTGATATACACTCATGAAGGTTTCACAAGAAAAAAATGTGGTTACTACATTTACCCTTATTATCAAGTCCCCCCCCCCCATACCCCATTGCAGTCACTGTCCATCAGTGTAGTTAAGATGCCACAGAGTCCCTACTTGCTTAGACTGACTTTTAAACTCTTTAGTAAACAGACAATAACTCTGCCCACCTTGAGGGCAGGGCAGGAAGTCTTGATTGATATGCTCCCAGAACAAAAATATTCCAGGAAAGAAATCTGCAGTAAATTTCTTATGTTAATTTTGCAGAATTATCTGGAAGACTGATGAGAAAAGAGACTTAATGTCTCCTCAAGGATGAACATTCTAGGACCACTTAACAGGTCCACACCTCAACCCTTTATCACGTTATAAAACCCCTAGACAGTGCACAACCATGGACTCTCTTGCCCCCTACTGGCATGAGCCAGGAGCTCTGTCCTCTCACTTTATCTCTAAATAAAAGCCTCTCCCTTGCTCTCCTACTCTGAGTGTTTGCGAAGTTCATTCTTCAACTCCGTGAACAAGAACCCCGGCACCAGTATTTTTTAGTTATATCACTGATAATAATGTAAGGTGAATAAAATTATATGGTTATGAAGCATACGGAAAACCAAACATAAAATTAAAATCACTTCCTCAGTAAAACAAATTTAAAGGAACAACAATTATTTATGTTGCCCAGCTTTCAAGTGGTTAAGGTTGTAATAGACATCTATTTACCTGCGTTTACTAGGAATCACCCCAACTTCATCACTCTCACCACCTGGTGTAACCTGCCTGGCTTGCCACCATTCATCATCAGAAGCATTAATGACATGGAGGATATCTCCAAATTTGAAGTTCAATCCTTGACTGGGAAGGCCACTGTCTTTAGTCTTGTCATAATCAAAAAGGGCTCTAGAAGAAAAAAGTCCATAATTATTAATTTGCTATAATTGTATTATTAGTATTAAATAAACATAGGATTCTGTAAATATATATAATCAGAGCAGAAAATTAAATAATATACCACACTAGGCAAAATAATAGCAAGCTCTATTTTGTATTACATACAAAAAGACAATGAGGCAAAAAGAAGGAACAGCAAATTAACTTGTTATGGTAATACTTTATTATAGTTTATTAGGTATACTACCTTATTTCTCTCAATATTGTATGAGAAATTTAAAAAATGCTTTAAGTACAATCCAATGGCAACCTATACTAAATTCTAAAATGAAACAAATATAAGGGTTGCTCTAAGTTAATAAAAAAAGTAAATGTTAAGAAATACTCTTCTCTTTATTTTGACTAGACCCACTTGGGAAAACAAACTTCCTGACAGATTTAATTGATGAACTGTGAACTGTTAAGACTAAATCAACAGAGTGCTGATTTTGCCAGTTAATTGTTCCTTCCATTTGTTCATAAAACTAGAGTCAATAACAATGATGAAAACTAACTACAGATGACTTTAACAACTGCTAAATAGTTTGGAAAAAATACTACATTAATTTAATATAGCAATTCAAAATGTTAAGAATACTTTAAAATTTGATAGAAAAATATGTCCCACTACTTGATTAATTAATGGACAATATTTAAACAAATTAAACTATTATAGCCAAAGTAATTCTCTCAAGAGTACAGAAAAGGTTCCCAGCCATTACATTTGTAATACAATTTATTCATTCATTTTTTCTAATTTGGCAACTGGTAATTACAATATAAATCACATTCCCTTTCATGCTACTCAACTTTTTCTTGAAGCAAAACTGAAGAGGAGTGGAATTATTTTATGGTTAAATGAATGAACTAGTTATTGTTTTCAAATGTGTTCTTTCACATCCTCTCAGAGGCTAATGGAGTGAAGGAAATAGGTGGGATAAAAGTGGGAAGGCTTACTTAAACACAAATAAAACATATATAAATATGTTGGGTTTTATTTGAAGAAAGAATTCTATAGCTGAAAAATAAATGATAAAACGCTAAGTCATTACTTCATTAAATTCTGAACCCTAAGGAAGTACCTTTCTATTTTAAGAATTTGGCTAACCTCAAGTAATAAAAAAGTTTGATAGTCATTTACTAAAAATTTATTTAAAAAGGTAATGAAGTAGGTAAGACAAAGATGATGAAGATACAAATATATATAAAATGGAAAAAATGTACTGCAAAAGGTGGAACAAATGTCAAAAGATATTCAGAAAAGGGGAAATATGGTATCTTAACATTTTTACTATCATAAATTAATCCTTTGAATTACAAAGTAATGTAACTATATTACTGATGAGTAATGGGGAGAAGAAATCACCCACAGACTCCACTCCCTGTGTTACCATTTAAACTTTGTCTTTTTAAATATATTTGATTCATTAAAAAAGAACCCAAGGAATGTTTATGTGAGTTATTAATCATAAGAGTACAATGAACACCTGTTAATTTATTATCTGACCTAAGACTGACTATACATGAAACTTTTATCAGTAACTCATGTTCACCTATGTATTTTTTTCCTTGATTCTGCTTCCCTGCGATTTAAGAGTTAAGGACTATTAGAAGGTAATCACCATTTCATTTTGAATATGTTTATTATTTCCTTGACCTGTACCTTTTTTGCTGGTTTGGTTTTATTACAAATATGTGGATGACTAAGTAATTATGTATGGTTTTACTTGTTTCAGAGCTTTACAAAAAGGTATCATACTGTATATAGTCTTCTGTAGCCTTGTTTTTTTGCCTTTTACTTTTGAAAATAAAAAAATACATTTACTAAAAAAAAAAGAGCCTTAAGACTTCCGATTAACTATGGCAGACTGACTACATGTGCCTATTTCTTCTCCATCCTGAAACTTACTAAAATGACATAACAAAAAACAAATACAAAAAAGAGATAACAATAGGAGAAAAGAGAGTTTAGTATGTTTTGTGATGATGGTAACTAAATTTAACAGAGTGGAGGAAGCTCTAAATGAGATGCCTGAAAAGAGGGGTACTGATAGAAGACTTACTCTACATGACTCTAGAGGTATTATCCAGGCAGGTAGGGATAAGTTACAGCAGTCAAAACAGAATAACCGGTGGAAGCACTGTACATATATATATAAAATACCTAATGCACTCAGACTCTTCAGGTTCCTTTTCTTCTTCCTAATCCCATAGAAGACATGAGGTTTAGTTTCTAGAGAAGTTAAATTTGAGAAGCTCTGTAGTATGGAACCTGGTGGAGAGGTGGAATGTGCTAGGTTGAAAAAAGATGGATTGAAAAGAAATCTGCACATTGAAAAGTGAAATTCTAGCATTGTGGTTTATATTGCAGGCAAGAGATTAAGGATTATTTTCTAGAGATATTTAATGACCCCCAAAGAAAGGAATGACATGGGTGGGAGAGGGCAATGAAAAAGCTAATTATTTTCCAGTTAAATCCACTAGCTTCATTCTTTATTCATAAGACTAGAAAACAAGGATCACTAAATATTTAAAGATCACCTCACATATAAAAAGGTAAAGGAAAAATAAAATAAGCGAACTAGAAAAAAGGAATACAGAGAATGGAGAGAATTTGAGAAGCAGAAATATTACAGAAACATGAGAAGATATGTCTATGAAGTAAAATGATGATGACAAAAAGATCAAATGAAAGTAAGAAAAAATAATACAGGATATCACACCCTCCCTACACTTTGAGTTCTCTGTCAAGAAGAAGGCAAAATAAAGTCATTTTCAGATATGCTAAGACTCAAAAAGTACCTCCCACACACCCTTTTCTCAGGAATTTACTGGAGGACGTGCTCTGGTAAAATAAAAGTAAATTGAGAAAGAAGAAAATGTGGAATCCAGGAAACAGACTGACACAGTGGAGCATGAAAGGGAATAAGATAATGGCAAAGGAAAGTCCCATATGAGAGCTACACAGTAAGTCTATAGAGAGCAACTAGTCCAGACAAGAGCAGAAAGATGGAAAAAAACCTGAACTGATAAGACTATATGTATGACCATGTTTCATCACGTGAAAAATTTCTAGAGAGCCTATTAGAAGACAAAGGAAGATATTCAGTAATAAGTACATGGAAAATTAAGCAAATGAAAATAAGACAGTATATTAAGTCTAGGAAAAATGAAGGATTGCAGAAGAAAGGAAGTATGATCATAATATACTACCTTATGGAAAAATGACAGATTATTACATAGTCATATGGTATTAATTCTATTAATGCTATTAACAATGACTAAATGCTATTAATTTTATTAACAATGACAGGACTATGTTTGAGTAATAGGGGAAGAGGCAGAATAAGTGGTCTGGTGTGGGAGAAAATGTTCTTGGCTACTACAGCAGTAAGACCATAATGTAAAAAATTATAAACTAGAAAATAGCAGTCTATCCATATCATTTAGAAATCTGGAGGTAAAGGCAAGAGCGAATGCTGGGAAAATAGAGGATGATTGCTTCCAGAGAATGAAATTGGGGAGGGGATTGTTGGGACTTGACAGTTATTTTTCATTCTAAGTCTTTTGATTAAATATAATTTGTAAAAATAATGTATTGTTTTTCTAAAAATAAAAACAATAAAAATATGACTCACTAAATGCACCTAAAACAAGTATAACGTAATGTTTTGATTTTTATGCCTTTATAAGGATTTAATAAATCACATATAAAGGTAACACCTGTTAATTAAACTGAACAGAAAATACAGAGAAGTAAATGAAAAAAAGAAGAGTATAAACAAAAATGTGAGATTTTCCTTTTTCTGTGGATATCTATAAATAAAACTTTTTTTCTATTATTTTTATTTTGCTATTATTAATATACAGTTACATGGGCAACATAATGGTTACTAGACTCCCCCTATTATCAATTCCCCACCACATACCCCATTTCAGTCACTGTCCATCAGTGTAGTAGGATGTGATAGAATTACTACTTGTCTTCTCTGTGTTATACTGCCTTCCTGTATACTCCTACCCCACCTCACTCCCGCTACATTATGTGTGCTAATTGTAATGGCCCTTTCCCCCCCTTATCCCTCCCTTCCCACCCATCTTCCCCAGTCCCTTTCCCTCTGGTAACTGTTAGTCCATTCTTGGGTTCTGTGAGTCTGCTGCTATTCTGTTCCTTCAGTTTTTTCTTTGTTCTTATACTCCACAGATGAGTGAAATCATTTGATACTTGTCTTTCTCCACCTGGCTTTTTTCACTGAACATAATACCCTCTAGCTCCATCCATGCTGTTGCAAATGGTAGGATTTGTTTTCTTCTTACGGCTGAATAATATTCCATTGTGTATATGTACCACATCTTCTTTATCCATTCATCTACTGATGGACACTTAGGTTGCTTCCATTTCTTGGCTACTGTAAATAGTGCTGCGATAAACACAGGGGTGCATACGTCTTTTTCAAACTGGGCTGCTGCATTCTTAAGGTAAGTTCCTAGGAGTGGAATTCCTGGGTCAAATGGTATTTCTATTTTAAGTTTTCTGAGTAACCTCCATACGGCTTTCCACAATGGTTGTACTAATTTACATTCCCAGCAGCAGTGTACGAGGGTTCCCCTTTCTCCACATCCTCGCCAATATTTGTTGTTGTTTGTCTTTTGGATGGTGGCCATCCTAACTGGTGTGAGGTGCTATCTCATTGTGGTTTTAATTTGCATTTCTCTGATGACTAGTGATGTGGAGCATCTTTTCATGTGCCTGTTGGCCACTGAGTTTCTTTGGAGAAGTGTATGTTCAGCTCCTCTGCCCATTTTTTAATTGGTTTATTTCTGTTTGTTGAGGTGCGTGAGCTCTTTATATATTTTGGATGTCAACCCCTTATCGGATATGTCATTTATGAATATATTCTCCCATACTGTAGGATGATGTCTTTTTGTTCTATTGATGGTATCCGTTGCTGTACAGAAGGTTTTTAGTTTGATATAGTCCCATTTGTTCATTTTTGCTTGTTTCCCTGCCCGGGGAGATATGTTCATAAAGAAGTTGCTCATGTTTATGTCCAAGACATTTTTGCCTATATTTTTTTCTAAGAGTTTTATGGCTTCATGACTTACATTCAGGTCTTTGATCCATTTTGAGTTTACTTTTGTGTATGAGGTTAGGCAGTAATCCAGTTTCATTTTCTTACATGTAGCTGTCCAGTTTTGCCAACACCAGCTGTTGAAGAGGCTGTCATTTCCCCACTGTATATCCATGGCTCCTTTATCTTACATTAACTGACCATATATGCTTGGGTTTATATCTGGGCTGTCTATTCTGTTCCACTGGTCTATGGGTCTGTTCTTGTGCCAGTACCAAATTGTCTTGATTACTGTGGCTTTGTAGTAGAGCTTGAAGACAGGGAGCATAATTCCTCCTGCTTTATTCTTCCTTCTCAGGATTGCTTTGGCTATTCAGGGTCTTTTGTGGTTCCATATGAATTTTAGAACTATTTGCTCTAGTTCATTGAAGAATGCTGTAGGTATTTTGATAGGGATTGCATTGAATCTGTAGATTGCTTTAGGCAGGATAGCCATTGTGACAATATTAATTCTTCCTAGCCAAGAGAATGGGATGAATTTCCATTTACTGGTGTCCTCTTTAATTTCTCTTAAGAGTGTCTTGTTGTTTTCAGGGTATAGGTCTTTGACTTCCTTGGTTAGGTTTATTCCTAGGTATTTTATTCATTAGGATGCGATTGTGAATGGACTTGTTTTTTTGATTTCTCTTTCTGCTATTCACGTTAGTATATAGGAATGCAACAGATTTCTGTGTATTAATTTTGTATCCTGCAACTTTGCTGATTTCAGATATTAGATCTAATAGTTTTGGAGTGGATTCTGTAGGGTTTTTTATGTACACTATCATGTCATCTGCAAATAGTGACAATCTGACCTCTTCTTTACCAATCTGGATGCCTTGTATTCTTTGTGTTGTCTGATTGCCGTGGCTAGGACCTCCAGTACCATGTTGAATACAAGTGGGAAGAGTGGGCATCCTTGTCTTCTTTCCAATCTTAAAGGAAAAGCTTTCAGCTTCTCACTGTTAAGTATGATGTTAGCTGCGGGTTTGTCATATATGGCCTTTATCATGTTGAGGTACTTTCCCTCTATACCCATTTTGTTGAGAGTTTTGATCATGAATAAATATTGAATTTTGTTGAACGCTTTTTCAGCATCTGTGGAGATGATCATGTGGTTTTTGTCCTTCTTTTTGTTGATGTGATGATGATGGATTTTCAAATGTTGTACCATCCTTGCATCCCTGGGATGAATCGCATTTGATCATGATGGATGATCTTTCTGATGTATTTTTGAATTCGGATTGCTAATATTTTGTTGAGTATTTTTGCATCTATGTTCATTAGGGATACTGGTCTGTAATTTTCTATTTTTGTGGTGTGTTTGCCTTGTTTTGGTATTAGAGTGATGTTGGCCTCGTAGAATGAGTTTGGGAGTATTCCCTTCTCTTCTACTTTTTGGAAAACTTTAATGAGGATGGGTATTAGGTCTTCACTAAATGTTTGATAAAATTCAGCAGTGAAACCACCTGGTTCAGGTGTTGTGTTCTTAGGTAGTTTTTTGATGCTAATTCAATTTCTCTGCTGGTAATCGGTCTATTCTTTGTATTTCTGTGGTGTCCATAGTGATTTTTCCTTTCTCTTTTCTGATTCTGTTTATATGTGTAGACTCTCTTTTTTTCTTGATAAGTCTGACTAGGGCTTTATCTATTTGGTTTATTTTCTCAAAGAACCAGCTCCTGCTTTCATTGATTCTTTCTATTGTTTTATTCTTCTCAATTTTATTTATTTCTGCTTTAATCTTTATAATGTCCCTCCTTCTTCTGACTTTGGGCCTCATTTGTTCTTCCTTTTCTAATTTCATTAATTGTGAGTTTAGACTGTTCATTTGGGTTGTTCTTCTTTCCTGAGGTTGGCCTGTATTGCAATACATTTCCCTCTTGGCATGGCCTTTGCTGTGTCCCACAGATTTCTTGGTGTTGAATTATTGTTGTCATTTGTGTCTATTTATTTCTTGATCTCTGTTTTTATTTTGTCATTGATCCATTGATTATTTAGGAGTATGTTATTAAGCCTCCATGTGTCTGTGGCCTTTTTTGTTTTCTTTGTGTAATTTATTTCTAGTTTCATACCTTTGTGATCTGAGAAGCTGGTTGGTACAATTTCAATCTTTTTGAATTTTCTGAGGTTCTTTTTGTGGCCTAATACATGATCAACTCTTGAAAATGTTCATGTGCACTTCAGAAGAATGTGTATCCTGTTGCTTTTGGATGGAGTGTTCTGTAGATGTCCGTTATGTCCATCTGTTCTAATACGTTGTTCAGTGCCTCTGTCTTTTTACTTATTTTCTGTCTGGTTGATCTGTCCTTTGGAGTGAGTGGAGTGTTGAAGTGTCCTAGAATGAATGCATTGCATTCTATTTCCCCCTTTAATTCTGTTAGTATTTGTTTCACATATGTAGGTGATCCTGTGTTCGGTGGATATTTATAATAGTTATATTCTCTTGTTGGAGTGACCCTTTTATCATTACATAATGCCCTTCTTTGTATCTTGTGACATTCTTTTTTTGAAGTCTATTTTGTCTGATACAAGTACTTCAACTCCTGCTTTTTTCTCACTATTAGTTGTATGAAATATCTTTTTCCATCCCTTTACTTTCAGTGTGTGTATGGTTTGAAGTGAGTCTCTTGTAGGCAGCATATAGATGGGTATTGTTTTTTTATCCATTCAGTAACTCTATGTCTTTTGATTGGTGCATTCAGATCATTTACATTTGGGGTGATTATTGATAGGTACGTACTTATTGCCATTGCAGGCTTTAGATTCGTGGTTACCAAAGGTTCAAAGGCAATTCCCTTACTATATAACAGTCTAATTTAAAACTTACTTCGTATACTATTACAAACACAACCTAAAAGTTTTAATTTTTTTCCTCCTCCATTTTTTGTATGTTATGAATCATATTTCTGTACTCTGTCTTCCCTTGGGTGACATCTTTTTAGCCTTAGTAACACTTCCATCTATAGGAGTTCCTCCAAAATGCACTGTAAAGGTGGTCTATGGGAAGTAAAATCTCTCAGCTTTTGCTTATCTGAAAATTTTTAAATCCCGCCTTCAAATTTAAATGATAACCTTGTCAGGTAGAGTATTCTTGGTTTAAGGCCCTTTTGCTTCATTGCATTAAATATATCATGCCACTCCCTTCTGTCCTTTAAGGTTTTTGTTGAAAAGTCTGATGATAGCCTGATGGGTTTTCCTTTGTATGTGATCTTTATTCTCTCTCTAGCTGCTTTTCAAAGTCTGTCTTTATTCTTGATCTTTGCCATTTTAATTATTTTATGTCTTGATATTGTCTTCCTTGGGTCCCTTGTGTTGGGAGATCTGTGCACCTCCATGGCTTGAGAAACTATCTCCTTCCCCAAATTGGGGAAGTTTTCAGGAATTACCTCCTCAATGACACTTTGTATTCCTTTTTCTCTTCTTCTTCTTCTTCTGGTACCCCTATAATGTGAATATTGTTGCGTTCGGATTGGTCACACAGTTCTCTCAATATTCTTGCATTCTTAGAGATCCTTTCTTCTTTCTGTGCCTCTGCTTCTTTGTATTCCTCTTCTCTAATTTCTATTCCATTTACCATCTCTTGTCCTACATCCAACTGCTTTTAAATCCCTTCATTGTATGTTTCATTTCAGAAATGGAATTTCTTAATGATTTAATATCCAACTTAAATTTGTTCCTGAGTTCTTGAATATTTTTTTGTACCTCCATAAGCCTGTTTATAATTTTTATTTTGAACTCCTTTCAGGAAGACTGGTGAGTTTGGTTCCATTTGGCCCTCTTTCTAGGGTTTGTGAGATTTTGGTGTGAACCATTTTCTTTTGACATTTCATATTTCTGCGTGGTGCCCACTAGTGCACAGAAACTCCAGCCTCTGGAGCAGCTCGGCCCCTAGAGTGAGGCTGTGGGTTGTATGGGAGCAGAGCTGGTGCGTGGGGGGAGGAAAGATCTGTTTCCTGATTCCCATCTGCTGTGCCTGTCTCCGGTGTCAGAGCCTGTGGGCCAAGCACACACGTGTACACCTCTGTGCTTTGCGTCTCTAGCTGTTGTAGGCAGGGCCTCCCTCTGGCTGGCCTGACACCTGCGCAGTGACTGCAATTTTGCGAGCAGGTGCCTGCATGCCAGCAGGTTGGTTTGGCAGGGTGTGTGTCACAGTGGGGGGCCTCTGAGCTGAGTAGGTAGCCAGGGGGATGGAGCGCCTGAAGCTCCCCAAAGTTCCCAACCAGCTGGGCAGAGTGCACCAGACAACCTTGTCCAGCTCTCCCTTCTCCCGCACAGCAAGCTCCATGCAAACCCCGCCCCTTTAGCAACGCTGTGGCTGCTAGGAAGCCTCTCAGACTGCCTGCCATTCCTGTGATACAGGGTGGCCAGGTATGGACCCCTCTTCCACAAATGGCCGGAATGTCAATTTCTCAAGCACTCCACCTGTCCGAGCTCCCCAATGTCCAGTGCACGACCCAGTATAGGATTCTGCTTACAAAGCAGATCTCCAGGGCTAGGTGTTCAGCAGTCCCAGGCTTCCACTCCCTGCCCCGCTCCATTTCTCCTCCTCCTTCCTGTGAGCTGGGGTGTGGGAAGGGTCTGGGTCAGGCCGGATTAAGGCTTTCCTATGTTACCCTGTTTCATGAGGTCTTTTTGCAGTCTGGTTAAGCCTAGTTTCTTTTTGCTGTTTTAAGGTTAGTTGTATTAATTAACTATATTTTTGTACAATTTGTGGTTTTGGGAGGAGCTCTCCATCTCACCTCTCATGCCGTCATCCTGCAAGTCCTATATAAAATACTTTTAATGACTTTGGAACAGAAGGGTTTAATAAATTCCAAGAATTAGTGGAAGGAAAGAAAAATATGATACATTAAGGATTCCCAGACCATTGGCAGGACAGAAGTAATGAAAGGGGCAGAAATAGAACAAGAGAAGAAAGTGAGAAGTTTCCTTTCCTTATGCATCAGAATAAAATTCTTAGAGACAAAAAGTCATATCATATGTAAACAAGTAGAGTATGTACTTGTGTGTATATATTTGTACACATACAAAAACATATATGGGATGCATGTTAATTTTATGTAACATATTATCTCTTGCAAGAGGATAAATAAAACATTAGGAATAGCTCTCCAATAGGATCAGAAGGAATGGGAAAATAATAATGAAGAATGGTACAGATTACTTGAGTAATCAACTAAAGTTAAAACGTAGTATAATGAAGTACTTAGTAAAACCTCTACTAAAAAAAAGTAAACAGAATGCAAATAAACAGGATATCTGTATTAAGCCTTACTAGTCAGTGAAATGAAAAAGAACATTTTATATACTAACAATATCTATTTAACATTATTAGGTTTACGCTGTCACATTACTTAATATGTTAAAGAAAAATAATGTTTGTCTTTTCTCAAGTGTTTAAAAAAATATATTAGAACTGCTGATGGGAATGTAAACTAGTTCAACTATTGTGGAAAGCAATATGGAGGTTCCTCAAAAAACTAAAAATAGAAATACCATTTGACACAGGAATTCTACTCCTAGGAATTTACCCAAAGAAAACAACTTCTCAGATTCAAAAAGACATATGCACCCCTATGTTTATCGCAGCACTTTTTACCATAGCCAAGACATGAAAGCAACCTAAGTGTCCATCAGTAGATGAATGGATAAAGAAGATGTGGCACATATACACAATGGAATACTATTCAGCCGTAAGAAAGAAACAAATCCTACCATTTGCAACAACATGGATGGAGGTGGAGGATACTATGCGCAGTGAAATAAGTCATGCAGAGAAAGACAAATACCAAATGATTTCCCTCATTTGTGGAGTATAACAATGAAGCAAAACTGAAGGAACAAAATAGCAGCAGACTCACTGACTCCAAGAAGGGACTAATGGTTACCAAAGAGGAGGGGTGGGGGAGGGTGTGCAGGGAAGGAGGGAGAAGGGGATTGTGGGGTATCATGATTGGTGCACATGGTGTGTGTGGGGTCACGGGGAAGACAGTGTAGCTCAGAGAAGACAAATAGGGACTCTGTGGCACCTTACTACACTGATGGACAGCGATTGCCATGGGGTATGGAGGGGGACTCAATAATAAGGGTGAATGTAATAAACACATTGATTTTCTTGTGAAACCTTCATAAGAATGTATATCAATGACACCTTAATAAAAAAATATATATATATTAGAAATTTCCCAAATCTGTATTCTGTACTGAGGCTAATCCCAATGTAAGCTATTATTTACATATGCTCTCTTTGCTATTATGGAGACTGCCATAATAGTTAAATGTTACTCAAATGGAGAATATTTCATTATAAAAGGATGCAGGTAAGTATGTGTTGGATGATATGGTACATCAAGCTACAATACAGTCACTCAGTAAAATGTTACCTTTAAAAAATTTCTATTCCACATTTATTCTGTCTTTATCATACCAGCATTATTTAAGGAATCACATAACTTTTATTAACACTTATAGTAATACTCCAACACCTGAAAGACTGTCAGGAAATCAATTACATTTTTCTATAGTACATTTGCAATACATTGTTTTGTAGTAAAACTAAGTCAGCCATAATGAAAAACCTGAAAGAATTTGCATGCATAATTAATTAAGGATTGTCATAATTAGAAGTAAAAAAATTTACCTGACATAGAGGGATCGCTTCTGGCTAGTTCGAAGAGATCCTGATCCTGAACTAATGCTACTATTCATCATCTGCTCCCGTAAGTCATGTATTTTGGCTTCAAAACGACTGTATTCTGATGGAAGAAAAAGAGAAATTTATATTTTGTTTTCTAAAATAGTAAGTTACTTGGAGATAAAGTATTAAATATGTAAGCTCTTACAGATGATTACATATGGTTAGAACCATAAAAGAGTAATAATCTTCAAATTTCAAAAGAATCAATAATCTTCTAAATGTACCATAAACTAGAACTAGCTGAATTTCAATTTTCTCATATGCTAAAGTTTGTATCACATAATCAATTAAAAGACAATTCCCATTCATCAAATAGTAGTATCGATCTTACATTAGTGTCGTTTTAGTATAAATATAAAAAATTAAAAATCAGATTTATTCTAATTTTAACACTCAAAAAAAGGAATCTACAAAAATTTACACTAGGTGCTTTGTTTACTGAGTTCTTCCCCATGAGGAAATCAGTTAATCTTAGGTTTTTAAACACAGAACTTGTGCAGGGTCCATAATATGGGAAAAATATGGTTTAAAAAGCTGATATGTAAAATGAAATTTACTTCAACTCATTTTATAACTTCCACATTTTCAAAATGCCAAAAAAAGATATAAAAGCAATCTGAAGTTAAAGTGGTAAGAAATTTCACATACAAAAGGAAGTATGACTTTGAAGGTGGAAAGTTTTAAATTATACCATATATTAAAAACTACTAAGTCTACTAATAACAAAAATTTTAAGCACTTTTTAAAAAATACTGCAACTACAATGGTTGTATACACTTATACCTTTTTCTCTATAATAAACAAGTTATTTTACAGAGAATTGTTAGATTCTATCAGATTTTCTTAAAAAAAACAGTCTTAAAGCAACATCAAATAACTTGTCTGGGAGTCTCTATACTGTGAAAAGAGTTAAGGTTGATTACTGTTGAGTTATTCTTTTCACCATAGTCATCAAGTTTGTTTTATGGTTACTAAGATTAACTGAAGCAACATTCATCAAAAAACTCAAAAACATTTAAAAGCTCACAATAATATGTAATAAAACATTCCTTTAAAACAATAGAAAATTTAAAATATAAACATCAGTAGACTGAGTAATATATATCCATTACAATTCAACAACTATCAATTCATAGCAATTAATTTTTTTATACAATATTACATTCACAAGTCTTGAAATAGTAACACCAACACTATGACATGATTACTGAGAACAGTTCACTGTTTTCCTTCCTTTTGTGTATCCTTAGAATATAGCCTACTAGAAATATACATTTGGAATAGTTCCTTCCAAGGTGTTAATGGTGTCAACTGGATATACAGTAAGTTCATTTGCTGTTTTTGTTTTCAACATCAATTTTTAGGGGTTGCTGCTTTTAAAATTTTTCACTACTTTTATAGGTAGGTAAAATAGTTCCAAAGTCAAATCTACAAAACAAGACATTAAAATAAATATTTATATATATTTAATAAAATATATACTTATATATTTTATATGTAAAAAGTATAAATCTAGTATATAAATATATAAAATTTGTATACTAATATATTGTATATATAATATATATACATTATATATATATATAATTCTAGTAACTTTTTGTTTGTCTTTTGGCCCCCTATAATGAGTAATCAATCTATCCAGATGATTTGAAGTATTATCCTTTTATATCAGGTTAAAAACTTCAAAGCCATCATAAAGCTTATTCTATTTTCATATTATCTTCAAATTCTCTCATTTTATGTAACCATCTTTATCAAAACTCTCAGAGCATACAGTCTTTTCACATAATACACTTTCTTCCTTTTAACTTTCTAATTAATGGCTAACACCAATCCTTATGCCCATCAATTTGGGTGTCTTAAGTAGTTCCTTCTCCTCTGGAAGGGTTTACTGAACAGTATTACCCTAATTCTTTGATAACATTTGATTGCAGCCTTTATATGTGAAAACCTGTTCGACTCAAGTTTTTTTTCAGTATGTTGACTCCACTGTCTTCTATAAACCACTACTGATCTAGTTCTGATAACAAACTCAAGGGGCACTTTTTTTTTTGGCCTGGAATTCCACTGATTTTTTCTTCTTTTAATTCTAATAATTTTATTAAGATATTTCTCAGTGTTGTTTATCACCGTAGGTACATGGCATGCTCTTTTGAAATGCAGCTTGGAAAAAATTTTAAATTTTAGCAAAGTTTCCTTGTTCATATACTTGTAGTATTGTTGCATTGTTTTGCTTTTTACTTTGAATTCCTATTATATATCTTGTTGAATATTCTTTACCTACTTTCTATATATGTCACTCTCAAATCCTTTTTTATTCTTATCAATATATTTTTTTAAAGATTGAAGCAATCAGAAACTTTCCTAAACAATTTGAGAGTAAGGAATTCGCTACCTTGATGTCTCATTTCCCTTGAATACTTCAATGGATATTTCCTAAAAATAAAGATATTTTCTCATTCAAACACAAAACCATCAAAATCGAGAAAGTAGCATTAATACATTACTACCATTGAATCCTCACATCCCCCTTAGGTTTCCCCAATAATGCCTTTTATAACAGAAGGATCCAATTCAAAATCATAGTTGTTTTATCTTTTTAGTCTCCTTCAGTCAGAACAGTTCCTCAGTCTTGCACTCATACTACAGGTCAATTGTTTCGTAGAATGTCTCTCACTTTATGTCTGTCTGATGTTTTCACACAATTAGATTCAGGTTATTCAACTTTAGTTTCAGGTGCTGTTCTCAAATTGGCCCACTGCATTCTGTAGTGAGTACCGACTGGCTTTTGGGCTTCTTCTGTTCCTTCTCCTTGTACATTTGCTGATATCATAAGGTGTTATGGCTGTTGATAGCCTTGTTTACACCTGCTTTACTTTGGGTTCATGGGGATACCTTTTCTTCTAGTTTTGCTCAAGAACTGTTAATAAACTTTGGGTTTTGTTATCCTATTTTTTCTCCCCAGGTGGGAAGGGGAGAGTTCTGGGTGATTCAACTTCATTTTTATTTATTGTCTCCATTTCATTTACTTTTTATTATTTTTTTTCTTAATTGAAGTACGGTTAACATACAATAGTATATTAGTTTCAGGTATAATAGCACAGTGATTTGTCAATTATATATATTATGAAGTACTTACCTGTTTTCAAAGTATCCAAAACATGCTTTAAAATTTTAACTCTCCTATCTTTGGTCTTCTGTTATTCTTTACCTAGGATGTTATTTCTTGCCTCTACCCATCTAAATCCTATTCATTCTTGAGGTTGCCAGTTAAGCCTCCTCTACGGCATCTTTTCTTATGTCAGGCAACATGGTTTATATCCTTTTGAATTCCTAAGGTAATGTCTATCTCCTGTGCTTTATTGGGGCTTACCTTGTATTTATTAGGCAATGGTATCATAGCTGTGGCAAGAGAACACAGGATACACCAACTTTGCCAGACTAATAAGCACTCATTAAAATATTCCCAATGAAAAGTATCTAGATTTTGAAGGCTGTAGACTTGGGACTGAATCCTAGCTATGACTAGCTTTGTTATATAAGTCTACTTCATCGTCTGTATGAAGGAATATAGCTACATGCTTCAGAAAGCTCTAGGGACAGGCTTAAATAAATAATAAACAATAGGCACCTGAACAAACACATAAACTCTGTTGTGTTATAAAGGAAAAATATCACAGTGTTATGAGAAATAGAATCATGAGAAGGAGCCAGACATATAAAGAATAGGGGGAAATAATATTCTAAGAAAGAACAGAATGAGCAGAGAATTAGGGAATTATTTGGTGCAATCAGGGGTCTGAAAGAAGGCCTGTATGGTTAGAGCTTAAGGAGCAAACAAAGGAGCATGTGGTGTGCTGTGTTCAATCACACAGGGCCTTACAGGTGCTATATTAAAGGGTTTGGATTTTATTCATAGTATAACAGGAAATGTTTTAAATGGGAAATGATACCATCAGATCTTTGTATTTAAAAACATCATTTTGACTGATAAAGAGAATGGAGTGGAGAAAATCAAGAAAAAGGTAAGGAGACTTGTTTAACTATTAGAACATGTTCTGGTAAGAGATGGTGGTGGCTTTAGAGTGGTGGCCATGACAGAGAGGAGCCATTTACTGAGATAGTAATAGAATAGCTTCAGCCATGCTCAATTTCAGACACTAGGGAAAAATGCAGCTGGAGAAACAAAATAGGACATTCAAGTCTGGTGCTCAGGAGATGTTCCAAAATAAGACATATACAAGAGTAATCAACATAAGGGTGTAACCTAGAAACACAGAAGTTGTCTACTATACAGCACTTATTCAAGTAATCGAAGTAGAGTGCAAATTCTCCTCGAGACAAAGATGTCTCTATCAAGGCTAGAATGGCTTAAAGTTTCAAATACAGCAAGGAAAAAATATTAAATCAGATTCGTACAGTAGAAATGTATAGAAATCACAAAAAAGAACAACAGAAAGAAAGAAAACAGTAAACACAGAAAAAGATAAACTGAAAGGGAAATTCTGGGCTTATTCAATAAGTACCCCAGGAAAAGGATAGCCCACCCCTGCCAACCATCAGTGGCAAGTATATATCTAGTACATAACATTAGGCTTAATTAAGAGCCACTAACTTTTAATAGTACAATTAACTGTCCTAGTTTTGGTCTATGCTCAGCAAACATTGGAGCAGCTCTTCCTTCTATCAATCATTTTTATTTCCTTATTAATAACTTAGTATTTTCACGTGGTTCCCAGAAGATTCTTTCTTGATAAACATTAACTATTCTAAGTCTATTTTCTATCATTCTGTCTTTCAATATAAAGATTCACTTCCTTTTAATTCAGGAATGTTTTCTTGAATGTATTATAATTTCAAACATTTATTTTCTTAAAATTTTTTTCCAGAAAGTTTAATTATGCATATGTTGCATATATATAATTGTCTGTCTTCCACTAATGTTTCTGCTCTATAATCTTTAAAAATTTGCTTTCATTTTATTTACTTTTCTTATTGTATCCTCTATGTCCCCTATTGATTTTTCTGCAGTGTCTCTTTGCCATCGTGTTTCAATTTAAGTAACTGGTTTGCTTTCTTCTTTCCTGGTTTCTGCTAGCTCAAAATTAATCTTAAGCCATCTTTTCTTACAGTTCTTACATTTCCATTTTGTGGTTTTCTTCAAAGAAGTAAATGCCCAAACTGTTAAAAATATTAAGATCAAATTTTCATCTGATTTGTTAATGTTTTTTTTGTGTGTGTCTATGTGTACATGTGACTGACCTTTACCTGCTGCTAAGCTCTGCTGTTTGTTTCCACCTCTTCTTACTAACATTTAAATGCCAGGCTAGTTACTTTTAAATTACTTAGCACTGATTGAGTTGGATTTTGATGGATCAGCTACTCGGCTGGACCAGAAAATTTGTGGGTGCAGGACGAATTACCTTTGCAAGTTATCTGTACAGCCTTTAAAATCAAAAGACTGTCTGATGCTATCTAGACAGATTGCTTTGCCCAAACATTCACTAAACCAAATCACATAAAGGATGGCTTTTGCTTTAGCCTGTTCACTCCAATTCCCATGAGGCTTGCCATAAACAAGGTATACTGTTTTTGTACCTCAAAAACAAGCCCTTGACCTTTAGGAAGTGAAATTTTCTATTATATTCTAAGTTCTGCTACCACTGAGTATTCTCAACATTTCATGTTTTTACTCTTCCCCTCTTTCCATGTGGCTTCTGCCAGATCTCAGGCTGCTTAAGTAGCCTTTGCCTATATTTTGTTGTCTGGGCATTGTATCTGTCTTCTTAGTTCTACTTAATGTGGGGTGGAGTTGTATGGGTATGTTTTATTTTCCCTTGTTGCTTTTGTGTTCCTGGGGAGGTAAGGGACTTACCCTTAATCATAGCTAAATAGTCTACATTACTTATAAACATATAAATGAGAGGTACTCTATCATACTAAGCAGCATGTGATTATAACTTGTTATGATCAACATATAGTATACCTACAGGACAAGAATATGTTGGCCATAAAAGCATGTATAGTCCCACTAGCAGTTTGTTTCTCACAAAAATCAGTGAATTGGCACTCTAACTTCACACATTAGTCTGTTTGGTTAATGTGAATTTATTTGGAATTTTCCTTTAGTAAATGAGTTTACCTCTGTTCAATTACTGAACCTAAAATGCTGAAGCTTAAGACTGTATATATTATATGAGACAGCAAGCAATGCCCAAAATGCTACTTTGATCAGTTAAAAAACATAATTAAGTTTTGTTACAAAAATAAATTCCACTGCAAAGAGTGACAAATTTAACAGTGCTAAATTATAGAATGTTTCACTTGATTCCTTTAATCACATCATTCTTTCCTTCTTCACCTTTTTGTTTACCAACATTAACCAGTATGTGAGATATTCTTCTGGGTGTTTAAGCTTTTAAAATTCTACTGAGGTTTTATTGGAGAAGTGGTTATGCTGATGTACACTAGAGTCTGATATATGTTTAATATGGCATGACCTCAAATTTTCCATTACAACCTTCTTCCCCTAGGAACTTAGTAAGGTCATGTCTATGATACTTTACTTCCTAGAAACACATTACACCTCAAGCTTGTATAAAAAATAATAATAAAAAAATAAAAAAATCTTTATTTAAAATGGCAAAAAAACGCTATTAGAAACATATCTTAAACCATGATATTAATAAATATAATCTAAATCAAAAGTCAGAAAAAATTGCAATGACCTAATTTTCATTGGCAATATCACTTCCTTTGTTTCTGCTTTTTTAATGCTTTTGGACCACTGAGTTAGTAAAAGGCATGTGTTTGGTTAGAGGACAGATTTTAAAAAAGTAAACACTTGAAAATTAATCTAAATCATGATGAAATACTCAAATGAGTTGGCAGATACAAGTTCCTACATCCTATTAAAAACACTGTGATCTGGACAGTGAACTGGGTTCAGACTAAACAAATACTAGCTTAATAAATTAGAGCAAAACATAAAAAAGAAAGTTAAACTTGGAAAGTTAAACACTATTAAGAGGAAGTATTCTAAAAACTGAAGTAAATAAACATAAATAAAAATTTCATTACCTTCAGGTCGATATTGTGCAACAATTGTGACAGCCTGGCCTGCATTTTTCAAAGTGGCTGCTGCCTGCTCATGGCTGGCAGTTCTGAGGTCAACACTGTTTACCTGTAAATCAAACCAAATCTTAACTTAGAAAGAAAATTATCACACTGATTAGAAATCACAACAGCCTGTTCTTTGAGTAGGTGTAGATAAAAGAAAAACTATTTGCAATTACTTTACTACTAAGATATTTTCTTGTTCTGACTTACTGAAACTATATACTACATTAAAACAAAATATTACCATCAATCAAAGCAATTTTATCCACCAAAAATACTTTGCTTAATGTCAAGTGAGCAAAACTAAAATATTTTCTTCCAGGTTTTCCAGAAGGTCTATCAGTCTCTTAAGAAACACCTTAATTTAACAACCTGAAAAATCAGTATCTTCATTTTGTACATTTCATTTCATTAGTAACTCAAGCAATGGGATGGAAATTTGTTTTGTTTACAGCACCCTTTCAACTCCTGCCACATTTTCACACCTATTATCTTAATTCCAATTCTCTTCTTTTTCCAAACCAAGCTTCCATTCTTTTGTTGTAACAGGAAAGCAATTATTTAAGTGTATGAAAAATCGCTCAGATTTCAAGGACTGACATTTAACTACAGGAAGTATTATTAAATGAACAAGGGAGACATTTTTTAAATAAAGGACCACTGGGTGAAATTAGTACTGAAGCGATCAATCCCACTTCAGAATAATCAACTTAATTTTTTTCCCCAAAGGCTTCCAACAAACTGTATATATGGCAAGGCATACTATCTTAAGCGACTGCTGTACCTTTTCCACTATAAGAAAAACTTTATAGGACATTCACGGGAGCATTACACTAGAATATAATAAACTTTAAATATTTAAGCTAGTTTCTTCCCCCAAAGAACCAGCAATAGAATACAGCAATGTTTGGGACCTCCACTGACAATTTTTAGAAAGGAAGAAGAACCATCATGCAATTTGTATATGAAAGCCTGTTTTGCCGACATCAAATCTCAAATCTGTTGAAGTTAACATGCTAATTCTGGAAAATCTGACTATGAGCCCAGAAAGTCTTGGGATCTTAAAATTTAAATGAAAGAGCATTCTTTAGAACAGGTCTAAATATTGTTTTGTATTTTCTATAAAGGGTACCATTAGACAACTAAGTTAAAACAAATACACACTTCTTAATGAAAGCCAAGATCTAAAAGCCTTAATCCAAACAAAAAGAAAGTGGTTTTGAGAGAATATTTCTAGCTGAAGGCTGTAAAAAATACATAACATATAAATAGTTCTACTTTGAGTATAAAGAAAATACTCCCAGAAGAACAAATTAGGGAAGAAATATAAAGGAAGATACTCATAGATCATTGTAGAGAAGATTATAGTTTTTAATGACTTATTCCTGAACATCAAATCTTTTTGCTACAGAAAAGATATGAAGACAATTTACAGATTCAAAAGAGAGTAATTTGTTAACAAGACTATACTTGTTCTTTTTTATAATAGAAATGTCTACTGATATTCTCTGCTTTGTGAGAGACTGTTCCTATACTTACCTTTTATACTTTATATATGGTTTCCTTTAGTTAACAAATTTAAAATATCTGATTTAATGTCTGTCTAGTAAGTTCAGTGTTGGGCTTCCTTAAGGGTAGTTCCTAGTGATTGCTTTCCCCCCTATGTACAGAACATATTTTGTTTTTCTGCATGTTTCATAATTTTTTTGTTGAAACTGAACATTTAAAAAAATGTCTCAACCCTGGAAATCAGACTTATCATTCTACCCAGGGCTTGTTACTGTTCTTTGTTATGGTTGTTATTTGGTTGCTTTTCTGAATTCTATGAAGTTTGTATTCTTTGATGTGCATGCCACTGAAGTCTCTGCCTGGTTAGCTTAATAGTCAGTTAATGACTGGACAGAGATTTCCTTAAATGTCTGGACTTCTTGCTGAAGGGCTCTGGGTGCATGTTGATTAACACTATCAACACTCAGCAAGGCAACTGAGCACACTACCTTAATCTTCACTTTCTTGCTTGCATTGACTTTCATGGTCAGCCAGTTTAGGGCCTTTGCACAGGTGAGCATGCATACAGTCCAGAACATGCATGTGTCCTCCCAGATTTTAAGGAATATGTGCACCTCAAAGGTCCTATGGAAATCTCATCCCCCATTGTGTCCTTTTAAGCTTTTTTGATTAGTCCACTGTTCACCAATGTTTCAGGCAGCCATAGTGTGCCTTAATTGTTTTGACAATTACCCCAGGGGAAATGGCTTTGGCACTGGTGGAACTCTGAATCAGATCAGATACAGAGAGCTTTGCAAATAGGGTGTTCTAAGAACCACTAGAAAGGTCAAATTCTATTTATCTGGGAAAGAGACTCTAAAATTTCCATGCCCATTCTGCTTTCTCTAGTGGTTTGTCAGGGTATGGTTTTTACACTAAATGTGTGCTATTTATCAAGGATAATGTGGTGCTGGAGAGCAGGGTATGGGACTTGGGCAAGTTAAAACTCTACAAAGCTCACTGTTGCGAAGATTCAGCCATTTCTTGAATAAATACCTCCTGAATTACTGCGAGCCTTTGGTTGTTAATTTCCAGAGTCCTGAAAAAGTTCTTTCTGACACTTTTGGCCACTTTTGATTCTGATTTCATGATTCTAAATATTCAGTGAGTGACAAGTATATTTTCTACTACACTTGGCATCACTGGAAATAACAGTAATCCTCATTTATATCATACTGAAAAAATGTTTTCTACATGTGCAATAGATTTTGATTTCAGAAGATTCTTTCATTAACAAAATTAAATATATCAAAGGGATCTGTTATTTTATTAACTGTTACTTATTTCCTTGCTTTCCCAAATAACTTATTTATATTTTTCTCCTTAATGTGCGTTTTCATTAAGAGCATCAATAACATGCACTTCTTTAGAATGGTGGTTCACAAAGTTTGGTTCCAGGAGAAGCAAGGTCAGTATCTCATGGAAACTTGTTAGAAACACTTAACTTCAGAACCTACCCAAGTCATACTGAATCAGAAAATGGGGATGGGCATCTAGGAATCTTTCTAACAAGGTCTCAAGGTGATCCTCATAGAAGCTAAAAATTGAAAACAGCTAACTTTTGTGTAATGAGGTACTTAAGTTTGTGTCAGGATTTTATTTTTGTGCCAGGATTTTATTTTAGTGTTGAATTGTTTTTTCATGTTTTCCTGTTGCTCCTAAATATGTTCCTATTGCTTTCAGGGTATTTCCCTAGCAAAACTTAGATAAGCATTAAAAATTTAAGGTTATTGATGCATACTGCCAAACATAAGGCTGTATTTAACTTATATTCACATTAGGGTGAGCAAGTAGCCTGGACAGTCTGGGACTTTCTGTTTTAAAAATTGAGATGAACATGGCTTCCAAACATGGGGCTTTCAGTGCTAAAACTGGGAAAATACTGTGTAGACCAGATTGTGTTGGTCAGTCTAATATACTCTATGTCAATGTGTCTGTGTCAATGACCCATATAAAGTGTTCCCACGTGGACAGTTTGAAAAACATCTATTTCTGCGTTGAGTTTTTCACACCTAACTCTAAGCCAACTGAAAATTTATTTTGACATAGGTGTGAAGTGAGGCTGTAAGTTAATTTATTACCTTAAATAACTGATTTGTCCAACGTTTATTTTTAAAAATCCATTCCTTCCCACTAATTTGTCCTTATATTATAACTTATTTAAAACATTTACAGTATAACTTACAAGTGCAAATCTGAACGATTCAGTTGGCAGGATTTTCAACAACTATCCATGCCCATGAAATCACAGTCCAAAATTATATACCTTTTTTATCAACCAACTCAGAAATTTCCATTGTGCCTCTTTATAGTTAGTACAAAGCAATCACAAGCAACCACTTTCTGATGTTTATCAGTACAAATCAATGTTGCCAGCTCATGACTATCATATAACTTGGGATAATACAATATGTACTTTTGTAGTGTTTTTTTAACTCAATATGATGTTTTTTAGTGTCATCTTATGTTGTTTTGTGTTTCAGTAGTTATTTTTTATTGCTGAGAAGCATTATATCGCATAAACAAACCGTAGTTTAGCTATTTTATGGTTGATGGACACTTGAGTCATTTCCAGATCTGTATTATTATGAATGAAGCTGTTATAAACATTCCTGTTAACATTTTTTTGTAGAAATGATTTCTTGGGTAAAATCTGGGTGATAAGGTCAGATGCATGTTTAATTTCTTAAAAAGTTCCCAAAACTTCTTGGAGTGGTACAATTTAACACACCTGCCAGTAATAACTGAGAGTTAAAATTGCTCCACATCCTCACCAATATTTATTGTCATCAATCTTTTTTCTTTGGACACTTAACTGGGTGGGATATGTATTTCATAATGGCTTTAAAAACATATGTTTTTATTTAGGCATAATTTACATTCATTATATTAATAATTTTCAATTTACAGTTAAAGAGTTTTGACAGTTGCATACGTTGTATAACCACTGCCACAATCAAAATATATGTTAGATCACTCCCACCCAAATTCCGTCAAACCTCTTTTTCACAGTGTTTTTTGCATTGCCTTGATTCCTAAAGTTAAACACCTGTTTGTGTGCTTATAGGCGATCCATATATCTTGTTTTGTGAAATATCTGCTAAGTCTTTGGCTCATTTTTGAACAGGGTTGCTCATATTTTCATTGTTGATTTGTGGGAGATGTTTATATACATGTGCTGGATGGAAGTTTTTTGTTAGATACATGTGCTGAAAATATTTTTTCCCTCTGTATGCCTTGTCTATTTGATTTCTTAGTGGCACCTTTTTAATGGTGTTTTATGTAACTTGTCCAAGAAACTGTTATCTACCCCAAGGTTGCAAAGATACCCTCTTATGTTTTCTTCTAGGAGGATTACGGCTCTGGGCTTTACATTTAGATTTATAATCCCTCTAGAATTAATTTTTTTTAAGAATTAACTTTTATAAGTAAGATTGGGTTGAGGGTCATGTTTTTCTATACAGATATCCAGTTGTTTCAGCATCATCTATTAAAAAAACTTTTCTTAAGACATCTTCGTCTAATCTAAGTTCACTAAGATTTTCTTCTGAAAGTTTAGTTCTATAATCCATTTCAAGTTAATTTTTGTAGGTGAGGAGTGGTAAGGACCAAAGTTCTTTCCTTTTATGTACTTATTCTATCATGTATAGAAGAAGGTGTTAAAATCCCCAGCTGTAATTGTAGCTTTGTCCATTTTTCTTCTTAGTTCTGATAATTTTTGCTTCACATATTTTGAAAAGATTATTAGGCACATGCATATGGAGGACTTTTATGTCTTTGAAGAAATGATGCATTATCATTATGAAATCTATCAATAATAATACCATTTGTCTTGAAGTCTACTGTCTCTTACGAATACAGTCACGCCATCTTTTTGCATGTTGTTTATTTGGTATATTTTCTTCTTACTCTTAGTTACAGCATATGAGCTTTATATTTAAAGTGCATTTCTGATAAAGAGTATATAATTGGGTCCTAGATTTACTGAACCATACTGAAAATTTCTGTATTTTAATGGGACTGTTAACTGTAAGGTACATATTAGTTTAGTTGGATTTCAATCTCACATCCTGGTATTGCTTTCACACTGTCTCCTCCTTTCCTGCCTTTCTTTGTAGGATGCACATATTTTTTCACATTTCATTTTATCTCCTGTATTGACTTAAAAAAACGATGCCTTTTTGTGGTATTTTTAGTGCTTTCTCTAGACATTAAAACACGTAAGTTATCACAGCCTGCTTTCAATAATTTTATACCACTTGAAAAAGCTGTATAAGAGACAATAGTATAATTCCATCTTCCCTTTCAATTTGTCTAGTGGTCTTGTATAACTTAACATATGTTATAACCCCCAAAACACACTGCAATTATTTTTGTTTTAAACAGCCAATATTCTTATAATGAAATACGTAAAATAATTTAAGTTTAATAAGGTATTTTTATATTTATCCAGTTATTTACACTTTCTGTTGTTCTTAATTCCTTTCTGCAGATCTGGTTCCATCTGATATAATTTTTCTTTAACCAGAACAATATCTTGTATTATTTCTTGTAGTTCTGCCAGAGACAAATTCTCTATTGTCTGTTAGAAAATGTCTTTATGTCAACTTCATTTCTGATTAATTAATTTCATTGGATATAGGCTTCTAGGTTGACAGTATTTTCTTTCAGTACTTTAAAAATATTATTCAATTGCTTTAAGTCTTTTCATATTTCTAGTGAGAAGTCACTGTCATTTGTACTGTTTCTATTTATGTGACATGTTTCTATGTCTGCTTTTAACATGGGCTCTTTAGCATAGCTTTCTAGCATTTTAACTATGATGTACCTAGGTCTGGTTTGTCTTGCATATATTCTGCCTTGGGTTTGCTGAGCTTCATAGATCTGTGGGCTGACATCTTTCATCAGTTTTTGAAAGTTGTCATTATATCTTCAAAGTTTTTGTCTGCTCTTTACTAGACTGTCTGATATTGTTCCATAGATCTTGGATGCTCTGATCTGCTTTTCTTCCCAAATCTTCATCTGACCTATGTTTAAGTTCATGTATTCATTCCTCTGCTGATTCCAGGGTGCTATTAAGCCTTTAAAGATAAAATTTTCATTTGTGATAATCTTTTAAACATTTGTAGTGATTCCATGTGATTCATTTTGTCTTTGCTGAACTTCTTAAATCTTTCATCCATATTATCTACTTTTATTCCTATACCCTTAGTATTATCATCTTCATCATGATTTTATCATGATTATTTTAAAGTCCTTGTTTCATAAATCCAAATCTGAGCCTTTTCTTCATTTAATTCTACTGACTGCTTTCTGTTTGACAACTAATTTTCTGTCTTTTTTAGCATGTTTTTTAATTTTTTAATTATGAAGAAGACATTTTGGGTAAAATAACAGTAAAGGCTGAAATAAGTAACATTTAATTCCAGAATAAGGAAGAACCCTTGTACTAGGCCACTAGAGTTGAGAAGCTCTATCGATATTATGAAAAAAAAAACAAACTGAAAGAACAAAGGCTCCTACAAGGTGCATTTGGATATTTGGACAGTTTTGCTTTTAAAAATAACTAGGGAGTTCCAATTGCATGTAGAGAATGGGAGCTAAAAAGCTAAATTTTCTACAATGAACAGGACCTTTCTATAAAACAAATCCAATCCCAATGCTGTTAGTGGTTCACTGAGAAACACGTAAGAAAGAAGTGAGATATAAGAAGGGATAATGAAGAACAACAAAATAAAACATATGGATTAACTGTTAAAAAACAAAAATAAAAATGGCTGAGTTTGGGGTTATAAAAATGAAATAGAGGTAAAATAATAGAAATAGCACAATCAGAATAAAATATCCTGAAGTCTATGTGTCATTAGAAGAGAACTATTGATGAGTTTTACTCTAAAATTGTCCAGGTAATAACCACTTAAGCACATAAACTGAAAGCAAAAAGTGGAGAAAGGATAAGACAAACATCAAGCAAAAATAAGTCGGCACAGCCACATTAATATCAGGCAACACAGCTTCTAGGGTAAAACTACTATTATAAATAAAAGGATCATTTCATAACGGTTAGGAGTTCAACTCTACAGAAAGGAGTGATGATTCTAAAACTCAGATCTATCTAATAACATAGTTTCAAAGATATAAAGAAGTGCTGCAAGGACAAACTGCTAAACCCATCGTCATATTCAGACAGCTTAAAATAAAATCTCTTAATAATAGACCAAGCAGACAACAGATTAAAGTATAAAGATCAGAACTACACAAGGAACAAGGTTAACAGACATATAGAGAACTTTGCAGTCAACAAACAGAGAATATAATATCTCCTTCAAATACATTTATAAAGACTGATGCCTTTTAGGTAAGTCAAATACCAAGTGAAAATCTACCATACAGAACATGTTCTCTGACAACACTGTAATTCTACAATTAAGCTGTAAAATGGTAAGAAAATAACCAAAGTATCTCCCATAACTTCTAATAATTAATAGGTCTTATTTGAAATAATAAAGATACTGTTTTGATTTACATATCCTACCGATATAATTCGATCTCCTTTTCTGAGCTCTCCACTAAGATCAGCAGGTCCTCCAGCCAAGATAAAGGAAATAAATATTCCTTCTCCATCTTCACCTCCTACAATGTTGAAACCAAGGCCTGTTGAGCCACGATGAAGAACAACTTTTCTGGGTTCCCTAAAAATTAGAAATTTATTGAATATTATAGAAATTTTTATATAGAACTTGATATTCTATTGAGAATTTCCTATTGATCATTTATATTATCAAACTATAAAGGAAGCTAGGTGGAATTTAAAAGGATTTTCAAAACTCTGGGGTAGAAATTCTTTCTAAGCCTAGAAATTAGGCTTAAATTAAAAGGAAAAATCCCAATATTGTGTAAAAGCTAAAAACCCCATGTTATAAAACAAACAGGAAACTAAAACAAAAAGAGAAAACAATGTAGAAATTTAAAAAATGATATAGAAAGCCTGCTCAAGAAATATATATATACTTCTGTAAAGTTGGTGTTGTTTGTTCATTATTGCCTATGGAGCAGCCATTTCTGCTACTTCTTAGATGCTGCAAAAGATAGATAACCTTTTGTCTTAAAGCAAGTAGACTTTTTTTCAGTCCTAAAAGGATGTTAGCATGACTAACCTACACCAGTCATCCTGATCCCCTTTCCCCTTTGCTAATAAGGTGAGGCTATAACCCTATTTTGACCTCTGAGACATGAAAGGAAATTTTATTGTCACTTCCCAAACACAGACCCTGATAAGAATAATGCACATTTTGTCCCCATACAAAGCACATTTTTTATTCTCCTTACTGGAAACAACCCCCATACAAAAGAATGAAGAATGAAAAACCCTATTTACTGGTTTAGACAAATTACAATCATGCAAGTTAAAACCAAGAGTATCCCAGAGATACCATGGACCTAGGGTTGCTACACAAATGCTGCAATTGCCCATCTCCAGACTTTTTATATGAAATAATTAAATACTTTTATTAAGTCACATCCCTCCATCCATTTCTAAGATGCAGCTTTTTTGCCCCCCATCCTGCCATTTAAAATCTCTGAACTCAGAATACATCTTACCACTAGTAATATTTCACATTTGCTGCCAGTTATAGTTGTGTGAAAACTATTCACATCTTTTGGGAACACAATGAAAATTTCAGCAGATTATTTTAGATATGATAAAATAAAGAAATAGCATTTGAGATTAGAATGCATTATATTTGGTAAATATTTTTAAAATGTAGTCTGATTTTTCTGTGACACTGCAGAAAGCTACTGGTAACAAAAGATAACACAAGCAAATGATGTTTTAAAAATGAATTTTAGGGATCCTTCCACATATATGTGGAATTAACCTTAAATATTTATCTGTATAAAATTAAAAATGGTGTTTTCTAGTCAAACACAGCTATTCATTGTTAGTCAGTTTTGCCAGCTAACTTTATAGGGTTAACCAAATCATATGTTCTTGTCAAAAATAGCAAAACTAAACAACCTACTGTTTAGGAAATATTATAAACACGAATATATATATGAAATAAAAAAAGGAAATAACAAATCCAAAAGCAGTTAACTCAGTGGGGCAGTGTAGGAGGAGCAGGATAGAATCAGAGGCACAAGATAGGTTTCACTATACTGGTAATGTTTTATTTCTTTGTTAGATGGTAGACTTATGATTTAGGGTTTCTTTTATGCTGTAAAACATATACATGAATTATAAGTTTACATTAGCAAATAATAATTAAAAAATACCCTGATGAAATCCAACAGTATCTCAGGAAAAGAAATTCTGATTTTTCAAATAACTTAAGTACATGAAAAATGCTCATCATTAGTCATTAGGAAAATGTGTCAAAATTGCAATGAGATGCATCCTACCTACTATAATGGCTATAATACAAAACATAAAAAATTAGTGTTGGTGAGGATGTGGAGAAACTGGAACCCTCTTATACTGATAGTGGGAATGCAAAATGGTGTGGCTATTATAAAAAACAGCTGGTTCCATATAAACTTAAACACAGAGTCATTATATGACCCAGCAATTCTACTCCTAGATATATCTCCAAAGGAATTGAAAGGCACGGATGTAAGCACATATTTGTATGACAATGTTTACCTCAGCATTATTCACAATACCCAAAAGGTGGAAACAATCCAAGTGTCCATCAATAGATGAATGGATAAACAAAATGTCGTATGTACACATGCTGGAATATTACTTGGTCATAAAAAAGAATGGCATTCTGCTATATGCTACAACATGGATAAATCTTGAAAACATTATGCTAAGTGAAATAAGCCAGAAACAAAAGGATAGTGTTATAAGATTCCACTTATACGAACAATGTAGAACAGGCAAATTCGAGGAGACAGAAAGTAGATTAGAGGTTACAAAAGGACTGAGAGGACAAGGAAATGAGGAGTTATTGCTTAATGGTTACAGTTTGCCTGAGGTGATGAAAAGTTTTAAAAATAGTGGTGACAGTTGCATAACATTGTGAATGCAATTAATGCCACTAATTGCACATTTGGAAATGGTTAAAATAGCAAAATTTGTTACATATATTTCACTATAGTTAAAAAATAATAATATACCAAAAATCACTGATCTGTGTATTTTAAAATGGGTAAACCATATGGTATGTGGATCATATCTCAATAAAGCTGTTAAAAAATGAACTTTAGAATCATAAACTATTTCTATGTTGGGATTTCTTTTCTCTCTCCTTTTCTTATTGGTAATGTGGTATAACCTCCAAAAAGATTGCTTAGGATGAAATTGTGGAGAACTTATAACATAAGGGTAAAGATTTCTGTACTTCATTATCTGTGCAAAGTAGTGTCATTATCAAAAGGGAATGATAAGACACAATTTTAGGTAGGCATATGCAGTAATCGACCACCTGACTTTCACAGAGAAGTATAGAAAACAGACCTGTGTTTAGCACTATAAAGTCAATACAATATTCTAGACAAGAGACATATAGTGAAAAAAATAGGGAACAGCAATCAAGGTGCTTATATAACATATTTTTAACTTAGAAAATATGCAAAGATTAAAGACTAGATTAAGCCATGAACTATTTTTCCTCTTTACTTCTATAAATAGGGACTATTAGATATCAAAAACAACATGGCCATGACAGATCAGTATAGGAACACAGCCTAAAGACTAACAGCCTTAAAAATTCATATCACAAATAATCACAAACACTATTTTTTCTGTTTATTTTCATTCTAAATACAATTACTGAGCATCTTTTAAATTAAGTTCGCATTCCTAACTCTTAAAGAATAGGTCAATGACAAACATTCCTATCTGACTTTAAAGAGTTCACTTCCTCGAATAATTTTGATTATGAATTTTCTAAAATAATAATGCCAATAATAATGCAGTTAAAATTTAAAAATATATTAATTGGCTAAATGTTAAATGTTGTAACTGACATACAAATTACAAAGTAAGCTGTCAAGCATAATGTTTGAATACTGTGAAAAAGATCTAAAATACTTTTTCATTTATGTCTTTCCATCTAGTTTAGAGTTCTCTGGGAATAAAAAGACAGTTAATCTACAATGTTTAGTGCAGTTAGTAAGTAAAGTAAATTTTAGGTGATGATACTACTTATTGAATTCTGAACGTGAATCAATTAATTGTCATAATTAACTTTATGGTAGATACTAGATAAGGAGTATAGGAAAAGTTAGTTTTAAATGTGCAGAAGTATATTCTTAGTTTTACCAAAGCTAATTTCTAAACGCAATTTACTAATCCTTAAAAAAAAAAGCAGTATTAAAAAAAAGAGCAGTGACTTACTTGGATTATAAAATATTTTTACATTTCAGGCTCTTCAATGAAACTTCCAATGAAAAAAATTAAGGTTTAAGTTCATGTTCCATCAATAAAACTTTTTAGTTCTGAAAATTGTAGTTATCTTACTTGGCTGACAATAACTCCATCTAATATATTTGGCTTTATGTAAGAAGGATGAATATTCAGTTCCTTACCTTGTAATTTCATCATCTCCAAGCATTGCTTTTGAAATAGGGGAATATCTGACTGGTGATGCTGGTGTGTGGCCCAAGTAGGAAGATGAGCTTACATGGTTATCAACAGGCTGGGAGGAAGCTTCAGAACAGAGAGTGAAAAACATTTGAAAAATGAAACAAGTCATTCAACAACACATTTGTGAATTACCAATCTCAAAGTTAATATATAGTTCATATTCACTTATTTATATACTAGAATTTGATAGAGATTTATTTATCAGGTAAAAAAAAGTTAGACAAGCTGAAGTTTCAGGTAAAAACTAGTTTAGATATTCAGATCAGTAAAGCAAACTTATTCCATTTGGTTTCTTTTGACAAAATAGAACGAAAAAGGAGTTTTACATTAACTGATTTGCACAATGTAATTCAGGAAATGTAAAAGACTGTCATTAAAAAGACTAAAATAAAAAATCTGAAGTACAATAACTCTTTCTGAGAAGTTATCTTGCAGATTAGTAATTTTAAAAGTATATATGCTCAAAATTTGACTGTGAATAATGAAAACCACACGCTTAACAACAGGTGCAAAAAGACTATGCTAAACAAAGTTTTACAATAAACTAAAGGACTTCTGGTTTCTAGTTTGGCATATAAGAAACTTGAAGTCATTAAATGTCTGTCCTAAGAACTGAAAAGCTGAACAAACTGAAAAATCACAATTCCTCTTAGATCTCTAAGTTAAGGGAGGTCACAGAGCAAACCTTGCTAAGCCCCAAAATGGAGACTAACAGAGTATACAAAGAATCACAGTGTATCAGAGCAGAAACATCTGAGGGAACTAGTGCTGGGGTAGACAAACCTGAAATGTAACTGACAAACTGCTGAGGCTCAATTTGGACAGCTCTGAGGGTAAAAAACTTCAGGGGGACCCAGTTACTGGGGGACCCCACACTTCTGTGGATTTTACCCAGATCTCTAACAGGTTCTCACAGTGTATACTGGAGAAAAATCCCCTCATGCTTCTGGTAGGAAGGGAAAAGGAACCATTTTGAAATATACAAGAGCATTGTATTAACAGTCTGCCATAAGAAGAAACTATTTAACCAGCAGAGTCTAACCTGCTGAAGTTTTATCAGACCCCAGTTGCCTGGCAGAAGGGAAATAACCAACTCCAGTGCACTCTAATGGCACGTTTATGCATTTTTATGAACACCAGTGCCACCATGTTCCACCTAAGGGAGGCAGGGTGGGGGTGGGGGGCGGAATACTCAGCAAGCATTGTGAAGTTACCATTCCAGAGGCACAAGCTTACTAAAAGACTGAGACTTAATCACAGGTCTATAGAACACTTTCCCTCCCCAATACCTTATCACCACATTGCTAAAGATCTGTCTATACCAGTTCCTTAACCAGTACCTCATGCCTGGTTATCAAGACAATTATTACAGTACACACTAAAAGGCAAAAACACAGTTTGGAAAGATATAGCAAGCATCAGAACCGGACTTGGATATGGCAGCAATGTTGGAATTATTAGACCAGGAATTTAAAACGATTAATATGCTAACAGCTCCAATGGATAAAGTAGACAATACACACAAAAAAAAGATGGGCAATGTAAGCAAAGAAATGGGAATTCTAAGAGAGCAGCAAAAAGACATACTACAGATCAAAAACACTGGAACAGAAATGAAGAATTCTTTGGCAAGCTTATTAGCAGTCTGGACACAGCTAAGGAAAGAAGCTTGGAGCTTGAGAGTATCTCAACAGCAACCTCTAAAACTGAAAAGAAAAGAGAAAAAAAGAGTGAAAAAACAAAAACAAAATCAGAATGTCCAAGAACTGTGGGACAACTACAGAAGGTGAAACATGAATCATGGGAATATCAAAAGGAGAGAAGGAACAGAAGAAATATTTGAAACAACGACTAAGAATTTCCCCAAATTCGTGTCAGACACCAAACCATAGATCTAGGAACTCAGAAAACAGCAAGCAGGACAGAGGTCAAGAAAATTATATATGAGACAGGGGCCAATAACGGATTAGGAAGGCAAGGAGGAAACCTCCTCCCAAAAATGCATAAAAGAAGAAAATACAGCAAATACAACTAGACCTGAAAACAACCTGAAGACTGCAGAACAGACCACTTCCATCTGGGGAAGAAGAGAGGACCACACAAAAAGGGTAAAGGGTCCATGATCAAGCGGGACCCAAGTTCTCACCCCATCCCAGCCAACAGGTGGGATAAAGAGGAACAGAGTGGGAGAGGGGGTAGGAGTCCAGGAGTGCTGCACACCTGGCCCTGGAGATCTGCTCCAGGAGCATGAGCCCACATTACATTGGGTTCTGGTGATTAGCAGGGCTGGACACCAGGGACAGGTGCAACACTCTGGGGTCTGAGACTCCAGCTGCTTGTGGAGGACAGGCACGCTCAGACAGTCCTCAGACCCAAAGCAGAGGTGGCAGTTTGAAAGACTTGCCAGCAGTGGGAGGGGTACCAGAGGGGCAAGGGTTGGATGGAGCTCTCTCCTCAGGAGAAAGGGCATGTAGAGGATACCTTCTCAGCCCTCCCTCAGTCCAACAGGTCAGGAACTCTTGGGAGCCCCAGAAGCTCCATGCTCTTCACCTGCAACCCAGTCCTGAGGCTCCTCCTTGTGCATACTGCCAGCAGCCAACATACTTGGCCCAGCAGCAGCGTCACACTTTGCTACCTGGCAGGCAGAGGGAAACTCTCCCAGCTTTCTTGGCTCCATTTTAGCTCAACTGGAGAGGTGCCTGCAGAAGCTAGCCCAAGAGCAACTTCCTCCCCACAGGCATCCAAGCCTGGGGCTGTGTGTCTGGCCTAGGCAGAGCCACACACCAGCCCACCCACCCCATTAACCCTGCAGCCCTGCCATTCCAGCAGAGACTTCTGAGGTGATCACAAAGGCAGCGGCTGAAGCAAACTGCCAGCACAGATTGAGACCCCTACAGAAGACAGACAGAAAGGCAGCCCCACTCACCACACGCCAACAGCTGGGATTCCCACAAAGTAGAACCAAGCATTGGAGAGTAAAGAATCTTGAGATTCTGGACACCATAAAATGCCTCCTTCATAAACCTATCACTCTACAGGCAAGGAAGCATAGCAGAACCATCTAATACAAAGGGAGAAACACAGAAACCCTGACAAAATGAAGAAGCAGAGGAATATGTTCCAAACAAAACTACAGGACAGGACACCAGAAAGAGAGCTAAATGAAACAGATGTCACCAATCTTCCTGATAAAGATTTCAAAATAAAAGTCATAAACATGCTCACCCATGTACAGGAAAAATATTCAAGATCTTAGGGAGTACTTCAACAAAGAGATAGAAGACCTGAAAAACGGCAACTCAGAGCTGAAGAATACAGTATCTGAAATTAAACATGCAATGGAGAGATTTAAAAGTAGATTACTGCAGGTAGAGGAGACAGTGAATGAGATGGAAATTAGAGAAAGGAACACAACAAAGCTGAGGAACAGAGAGAGAAAAAAAGGATCTCTAGGAATGAAAGAATGTTAAGAGAACTATGGGATCAATCCAAACAATCTAGGAACTCGGAAAACAGCAAGCAGGACAGAGGCCAAGAAAATTATATATGAGACAGAGGCCAATAGCGGAGTAGGAAGGCAAGGTGGAAACCTCCTCCCAAAAATGCATAAAGTTTGTGACCAATCGAAACAGTACCAGAAGAAGAGAGAGACAAAGTGATGTTCTCTTTGAGGAAGTAAAATTGTTGAAAACTTCCCCCCAATCTTTCCTGGGAAGGAAACAGACACTCAGGTCATTGACATTCAGAGAGTCCTTAACTAAAGGAACCCCAGGAAGACAAAAGCAAGGCATATAATAATTAAAATGGCAAAGATCAAGGATAATGCGAGAGTACTGAAAGCAGCCAAAGAGAAAAAAAATGACTTAAAATGGAAACTCCATCAGGCTATCAGCAGAATTCTTAGCAGAAACTTTACAGACCAGAAGGGAGTGGCATGATGTTTGCAGATGATATGATATTATATGTAGAAAACCCTAAGGACTCCACCAAAAAATTGTTAGAACTAACTGAATTCAGCAAAGTTGCAGAATACAAAATACACAGAAATCTGTTGCATTCCTAGATACTAACAACAAATTAGCTGGAAGAGAAATCAGGAAAATGTCTCCATTTACGATTGCATCAAAAAAAAAATAAAACATCTAGGATTAAAAAGGAGGTGAAAGACCTATACTATAAAAACTCTAAGACATTCATGAGAGAAATTAGACACCAATAAATGGAAATCTATCCCGTGCTCATAGACAGGAAGAACTGATATTGTCAAAATGGCCATCCTACCCAAAGCAATTTACAGATTCAATGAAATCCCTATCAAAATACCAACAGCATTTTTCAATGAACTAGAACAAATAGTTCTAAAATTCATATAGAACCACAAAAGACCCAGAATAGCCAAAGAAATCCTGAGAAAGAAGAATAAAGCTGGGGGATTATGCTCCCTGAGCTCAAGCTGTACTACAAAGCTATAGCAATCAAAATAATTTGGTACTGGCACAAGAACAGACCAACAGATCAATGGAACAGAATAGAAAACCCAGATATAAACCCACACATAAATGGTCAATTAATATACGATGAAGGAGCCATAAAAATACAATGGGGTATTCAACACCTGGTATTGGCAAAACTGGACAGCTACATGTAAGAGAATGAAACTGGATTATTGTCTAACTCCATACAGAAAAGTAAACTCAAAATGGATCAAAGACGTGAATATGGTCATGAAACCATAAAACTCTCAGAAGAAACATAGGTTAAAACCTGTTGAATATAAGCATGAGCATTTTTTCCTGGACACATCTCCTCAGGCAAGGGAAACAAAATAAAAAATGAACAAGTGGTACTACATCAAACTAAAAAGCTTCTACAAAGCAAAGGACACCATAAGCAAAACAAAAAGGCAGCCTACAGTATGGGAGAATATATTTGTAAACTATTTCTCCAATAAAGGGTTAACATCCAAAATACATAAAGAACTCATATGACTCAGCACCAAAAAAAACCAATACCCAGTTAAAAAATGGGTAGAGGACCTGAACAGACACTTCTCCAAAGAAGAAATACCAATGGCCAACAGAATTATCATGAATAGATGCTCCACACTGCTAATTATCGGGGAAATTCAAATGAAAACCATGATGCAAAATCACCTCACACCAGTTACGATGACCACTATCCAAAAGACAACAAATAACAAAGCTGGCATGGATGTGGAGAAATGGGAACCCTCCTACACTGTTGGTAGGACTGTAAATTGGTGCTACTACTGTGGAAGGCACTATGGAAATTTCTCAAAAAACTCAAAACAGAAATACCATTTGATCCAGTAATTCCACTCCCAGTAATTTACCTGGAGAAAACAAATCCCTGATTTGAAAACATACATGCACCCCTATGTATTGCCACATTATTTGTAATACCCAAGATATGGAAGCAGCCTAAGTGTCCATCAATAGATGTGGTATATATAAACAATGGAGTATTATTCAGCCATAAAAATAAAACAAAACATTCTGCCATTTGCAACAACATGGATAGATCTAGAGGGTATTACGCTCAGTGAAATAAGCCAGGTGGAGAAAGACAAACATCACATTTCACTTGCTTATGGAATATAAAAACAAAGCATAACAGAGGAACAAAACAGCAGCAGATTTGTAGACACTGAACAGTGACTAATCGTTACTGGGGGAGGGGGGTTGCGGGGATAAAGGGGCACAATAATTCGCAATCACAGTATAAGCTGGTCAACATGGTGACAGTAGTACAGCATGGAGAATACAGTCAATGATTCCATAATATCTTTCTATGTTGATAGATAGTAACTGCACTAGAGGGGGTGAGGATTTAATAACAAGAGTAACTGTTGAGCCACTGTGTTGTACATTTGAAACCAACATAAGATTATATATCAACAATACTTCAAAAAGAAAAAAAAATTATATTCTAGGCATATCCTTTCAAAGTACAGGAAGAAAAGAAGGGGAGAGATCTTTAAAGAAGCCACAGGGAAAAAATCCAACATACTGATAGAGGTGCAAAGATAACAACTGCATCTGACTTCTCTTCAGAAGCCATTCAAGCAAGACAGTGGAGTGAAATACTTAGTGTTGAGAGAGAAAACCGACCCTTTACCCTATAAATTATCCTTCAAAAGTGAAGAAGAAATACTTCCTTATAGGAAGAAGAATTGAGAGAATTTGTTGCCAGCAGAAATGTTAAAGGAAGTTCTTAGGAGAAAAGAAAAGTTAATAGGTCTGAAACTCAGTTATACACAGAGAAAAGAAGAGCATCAAAGAAGGAATATGCAAAGGTAAAATAAAGCTTATTTTTTTATTTTGTTTTGATCTAACAGATAACACTTTATTCAAAATAACAATAGCAACACTATTTGCATGTGTATGTGCATGTGTATACACACATACATACACTTTTATATAAGTGAAATGAAGCCAGCAATGATACAGGGATGGGAGGGAGAAATTAGGATTATTTGTTATTATGAAGCATTCACACTACCTGTGAAACTGTATAGTATTATTTGAAAGGGGACTTAAATAGTAGTTGTACATATATATATACTGTAAAACCAGGGCAACGAGTAAAAAATAAAATAAAAATACAACTGATATGGTAAGGAAAAAAATGGAATCATATAAAATGGTGAGTTAAAACCAAAGAAGGCATAAAAAGAGTGGTTGACAAATACAGGAATAAAGAACAAACTAACAAATAGAAAACAGTAACAAATATATTAGATATTAATCCAACTACATCAATAATCACTCTGAATGTCAATGGTCTAGATGTACCAATTACACGACAGAGATTGTCAGAGTGGACCAAAATAAACAAGATCCACTTTCATACTGTCTACAGTAAACCCACGTTAAATATAAAGGCACATATAGATTAAAAAAATGAAAGGATGGGGAAAGAGATATCATGGTAACACTAATCACAAGAAAGCAGGAATAGCCATATTCATTTCAGACAGGTAAGACATCAAAGAAAGGAAAATTTATCAGGGATAAAGAAGGCATTTCACAATGATGAAGAGGTCAGTTCTCCAAGAAGACATAATTATCCTTAACATGGATTCACCTAACAGCAGAGTGTCAAAACTGTGTGATGACAAAACTGATAAAATTACAAGGAGACAGATAAATCCATATACTCCTTTACCATAAACAGACAGAGCAGGCAAAAAATTTCTATGGACACAGTGGAACTGAACATCATTGTTAATCAACTAGATATAGCGGACACCCATAGACTACTTCATTCAACAACAGCAGAACACACATTCTTCTTTTTCTTTTTTTTAATAAGGCATTATTGATATACACTCTTATGAAGGTTTCACGTGAAAAAACAATGTGGTTATTACATTCACCCATATCATCATGTGTCCCCCATATCCCATTGCAGTTGCTGCGTATCAGTGTAGTAACATGCCACAGAGTCACTATTTGCCATCTCTGTGCTACAGTCTTCCCCAAGATGCCCCCCACACCATGTATGCCAATCATAATGCCCTTGAATCCCTTTCTCCCACCCTCCCCACCCACCCTCCCCCACCCCTCCCCTTTGGAAACTGCTAATCCCTTCTTGGTATCTGTGAGTCTGTTGCTGTTTTATTCCTTCAGTTGTGCTCCATTGTTATACTCCACAAATGAGTGAAATCATTTGGTACTTGTCTTTCTCCACCTGGCTTATTTCACTGAGCATAATACCCTCTAGCTCCATCCATGTTGTTGCAAATGGTCAGATTTGGTCTCTTCTTATGGCTGAATAATATTCCATTGTGTATATGTACTAACTCTTCTTTATCCATTCATCTGCTGATGGACACTTCGGCTGCTTCCATTTCTTGGCTATTGTAAATGAATAGTGCTGCAATAAACATAGGGGTGGATATGTGTTTTTCAAACTGGGATGCTGCATTCTTAGAGTAAATTCCTAGGAGTGGAATTCCTGGATCAAACGGTATTTCTATTTTGAGTTTTCTGAGGAACATCCATACTGCTTTCCACAATGCTTAAACTAGCTTACATTCCCACACTGTAGGTGGGTTCCCCTTTCTCCACATCCTCGCCAATATTTCTTCTTCCTAGTTTTTTTTGATACTGGCCATCTTAACTGGTGTGAGGTGATATCTCATTTGTGGTTTTTATGTGCATTTCCCTCATGATTAGTGATGAGGAGCATCTTTTCATGTGCCTGTTGGCCGTCTGAATTTCTTCTTTGGAGAACTATCTGTTCATACCCTCCACCCATTTCATTTATTTATTTATTTATTTTCTATTTTTATTTTGGTATCATTAATATACAATCACTTGAACAACATTATGGTTACTAGACCCCCTATTATCAAGTGCCCCCCACATACCCCACTATAGTCACTGTCCATCAGTGTAGTAAGATGCTATAGAATCATTACTTGTCTTCTCTATAAATACTGCCTTTCACATACCACTGCCACGGCATTACATGTGCTAATCATAATGCCCCTTTTCCTCCCTTATTCCTCCCTTCCCACCCATCCTCCCCAGACCCTTTCCCTTTGGTAACTATTAGCCCATTCTTGGGTTCTGCGAGTCTGCTGCTGTTTTGTTCTTTCAGTTTTTCCTTTGTTCTTATACTCCACAGATGAGTGAAACCATTTGATACTGGTCTTTCTCCGCCTGGCTTATTTCACTGAGCATAATACCCTCTAGCTCCATCCATGTTGTTGCAAATGGTAGGATTTGTTTTCTTCTTATGGCTGAATAATATTCCATTGTGTATATGTATCACATCTTCTTTATCCATTCATCTACTGATAGACACTTAGGTTGCTTCCATTTCTTGGCTACTGTAAATAGTGCTGCGATAAACATAGGGGTGTATATGTCTTTTCCAAACTGCGCTGCTGCATTCTTAGGGTAAATTCCTAGGAGTGGAATTCCTGGGCCAAATGGTACTTCTATTTTTTTTAAATTTATTTTGGTATCATTAATCTACAATTACATGTGCAACATTATGGTTACTAAGCTACCCACTTCATCAGGTTCCCCCACCAACCCCATTACAGTCACTGTCCATAAGTGTAGTGAGATGCTATAGAATCACTACTTGTCTTCTCTGTGTTGTACCGCCGTCCCTGAGCCCTCCCAACATTATGTCTGCTAATCGTAATGCCCTCTTTTCCCCCCTATCCCTCCCGTCCCACCCATCCTCCCCAGTCCCTTTCCCTTTGGTAACTGTTAGTCCATTCTTGGGTTCTGTGAATGTGCGGCTGTTTTGTTCCTTCAGTTTTTTTTTCTTTGCTCTTATGCTCCACATATGAGTGAAATCATTTGACACTTGTCTTTATCCGCTTGGCTTATTTCACTGAGCATAATACCCTCTAGCTCCATCCATGTTGTTGCAAATGGTAGGATTTGTTTTCTTCTTATGGCTGAATACTATTCAATTGTGTATTTGTACCACATCTTCTTTATCCATTCGTCTACTGATGGACACTTAGGTTGCTTCCATTTCTTGGCTATTGTAAATAGTGCTGCAGTAAACATAGGGGTGCATATGTTTTTTTGAAACTGGGCTGCTGCATTCTTAGGGTAAATTCCTAGGAGTGGGATTCCTGTGTCAAATGGTATTTCTATTTTGACTTTTTTGAGGAGCCTCCATACTGCTTTCCCCAATGGTTGTACTAATCTGAATTCCCACCAGCAGTGTAGGAGGGTTCTCTCTTCTCCACATCCTTGCCAACATTTGTTGTTGCTTGTCTTTTGGATGGCGGCCATCCTCACTGGTGTGAGGTGATATCTCATTGTGGTTTTAATTTGCATTTCTCTGATGACTAGTGATGTGGAGCATCTTTTCATGTGTCTGTTGGCCATCTGAATTTCTTCTTTGGAGAAGTGTCTGTTCAGTTCCTCTGCCCATTTTTTAATGGGCTTATTTGCTTTTTGTTTATTGAGGTATGTGAGCTCTTTATATAATTTGGATGTCAACCCCTTATTGGATATGTCATTTATGAATATGTTCTCCCATACTGTATGATGTCTTTTTGTTCTATTGATGGTATCCTTTGCTGTACAGAAGCTTTTTAGTTTGATATAGTCCCATTTGTTCATTTTTGCTTTTGTATCCCTTGCCCGGGGAGATTTGTTCATGAAGAAGTTGCTCATGTTTATGTCCAAGGCATTTTTGCCTATGTTTTTTTCTAAGAGTTTTATGGTTTCATGACTTATATTCAGGTCTTTGTGTATGGGGTTAGACAGTGGTCCAGTTTCATTCTCTTACATGTAGCTGTCCAGTTTTGCCAACACCAGCTGTTGAAGAGGCTGTCATTTCCCCATTTTATATCCATGGCTCCTTACTCACATATTAATTGACCATATATGCTTGGGTATATATCTGGGCTCTCTAGTCTCTGTCACTGGGATATGGATCTGTTCTTGTGCCAGTACCAAATTGTCTTGATTACTGTAACTTTGTAGTAAAGCTTGAAGTCAGGGAGCATCATTCCCCTGCTTTATTCTTCCTTCTCAGGATTACTTTGGCTATTCGGGGTCTTTTGTGGTTCCATATAAATTTTAGACTATTTGCTCTAGCTCACTGAAGAATGGTGTAGGTATTTTGATAGGGATTGCATTGAATCTGTAGATTGCTTTAGGAAGGATGGCCATTTTGACAATATTAATTCTTCCTAGCCAAGAGCATGGGATGAATTTCCATTTATTAGTGTCCTCTTTAATTTCTCTTAAGGGTATCTTGTAGTTTTCAGGGTATAGGTCTTTTACTTCCTTGGTTAGGTTTATTTCTAGGTATTTTATTCCTTTGAATGCGATAGTGAATGGAATTGTTTTTCTGATTTCTCTTTGTTAGTTCATCGTTAGTGTATAGGAATGCAACAGATTTCTGTGTATTAATTTTGTATCCTGCAACTTTGCTGAATTCAGATATTAGATCTAATAGTTTTGGAGTGGATTCTTTAGGGATTTTTATGTACAATATCATGTCATCTGCAAACAGGGGCAGTTTGACTTCTTCCGTGACAATCTGGATGCCTTTTATTTCTTTGTGTTGTCTGATTACCATGGCTAGGACACCCAGAACTATGTTGAATAAGTGTGGAGAGTGGGCATCCTTGTCTTGTTACCGATCTTAAAGGAAAAGTTTTCAACTTCTCGCTGTTAAGTTTAATGTTGGCTGTGGGTTTCTCATATATGGTCTTTATTATGTTGAGGTACTTGCCCTCTATACCCATTTTGTTGAGAGTTTTGATCATGAATGGATGTTGAATTTAGTCGAATGCTTTTTCAGCATCTATGGAGATGAGCATGTGGTTTTTGTCCTTCTTTTTGTTGATGTGGTGGATGATGTTGATGGATTTTTGAATGTTGTACCATTCTTCATCCCTGGGATGAATCCCACTTGATCATGATGGATGATCTTTTTATGAATTTTCGATTTCGGTTTGCTAATATTTTGTTGAGTATTTTTGCATCTATGTTCATCAGGGATATTGGTCTGTAATTTTCTTTTTTTGTGGTTTCTTTGCCTGGTTTTGGTATTAGAGTGATGTTGGCCTTGTAGAATGAGTTTGGGAGTACTCCCTCCTCTTCTACTTTTTGGAAAACTTTAATGAGGATGGGTATTAGGTCTTCACTAAATGTTTGATAAAATTCAGCAGTGAAACCATCTGGATCAGGCATTTTGTTCTTCGGCAGTTTTTTTGATTACCAATTCAATTTCTTTGCTGGTAATTGGTCTATTCAGATTTTCTGTTTCTTCCTGGGTCACCCTTGGAAGGTTGTATTTTTCTGGAAAGTTGTCCATTTATTCTAGGTCATCCAGTTTGTTACCACATAATTTTTCATAGTATTCTCTCATAATTCTTTGTATTTCTGTGGTGTCCATAGTGATTTTTCCTTTCTCATTTCTGATTCTGTTTATGGGTGTAGACTCTCTTTTTCTCTTGATAAGTCTGGCTAGGGGTTTATCTATTTTGTTTATTTTCTCAATGAACTGGCTCCTGCTTTCATTGATTCTTTCTATTGTTTTATTCTTCTTGATTTTATTTATATCTGCTTTAATCTTTATTATGTCCCTCCATCTACTGACTTTGGGCCTCATTTGTTCTCCCTTTTCTAGTTTCATTAATTGTGAGTTTAGACTATCCTTTTAGGATTGCTCTTCTTTCCACACAGTTCTCTCAGTATTCTTTCATTCTTAGAGATTCTTTTATCTCTCTGTTCCTCAGCTTCTTTGTATTCTCTAATTTCTATGCCATTTACCATCTCTTGTCCTACATCTAATCTGCTTTTAAATCCATCTATTGTAGGTTTCATTTCAGATACACAATTTCTTAGTGATTGAATCTCTGACTTAAATTCTTTCCTGAATTCTTGAACAATTTTCTGCACCTCCATAAGCATGTTTATAATTTTTATTTTGAGCTCTCTTTCAGGAAGATTGGTGAGTTCGGTTTCATTTGGCCCTTTTTCTGGGGTTTGTGAGATTTTGGTCTGAACCATATTCTTTTGACGTTTCATGTTTTTGTGTAGTGCCCACTAGTGTGCAGAAACTCCAGTCTCTGGAGCTGCTCAGCCCCTAGAGTGAGGCTGGGAGTTGTAGGGGAGCAGAGCTGGTGCCTGGGGGGAGGAAAGATCTGTTTCCTGATTCCCGTCTGCAGTGCCTGTTTCCAGCGTCAGAGCCAGTGGGCCAAGCACACACGTGTACACCTCTATGCTTTGCATCTCTAGGTGTTGTAGGCAGGGCTCCCTGTGGCCGGCCTGATGCCTTTGCAGTGACTGCTGTTTTGTGAGCTGTTGTGTCAGGCCAGTAGGAAGGCTCAGCAGTCTGTGTGTCACAGTGGGGGTCCTTGGAGCTGAGTAGGCAGCCAGGGGGATGGAGCACCTGAAGTTCCTCAAAGTTCCCAACCAGCTGGTCAGAGTGCACCCACAGAACCCTGTCCAGCTCTCCCTTCTCCCGTGCAGCAAGCTCCTTGCAAACCCCGCCCCTTCTGCAGCCCTCTCGCTGCTAGCAAGCCTGTCAGACCACCCCGCCCGCCCTTCCTCTGACACAAAGTGGCCAGGTGTGGATCTTCTCCTCCACAAATGGTGTGAACATCAGTCTCCAAGCACTCCGCCCATCCGAGCTCCCTAATGCCCAGAGCACAACACAATATAGGCTTCTCACAAACAGATCTCCAGGGCTAGGTGTTCAAAAGTCCCAGGATTCCACTGCCTCCCCCACTCCGATTCTTTTCCTCAGGCCAGTGAGCTGAGTTAGGGGAAGCGCTTGGGTCCTGCCAGATTAAGGCTTTTCTACGTTACCCTGTTTCGTGAGGTCTGCTCTGTTCATGAGGTCTGTATGCAGTCTGGTTCAGCCTTCTTTCTTGTTGCTGTTTTAGGGTTAGTTGTATTAATTAACTATATTTTTGTACTATTTGTGGTTTTGCAAGGAGTTCTCTGTGTCACCTCTCACACTGCCATCTTGAACTGTTCCTCCTCCGCCGATTTCTTAATCGGGTTATTTGCTTTTGAGTGTTGAGGCATATGAGTTCTTTATATATTTTAGATGTTAACCCCTTGTTGGATATGTCATTTACAAAGATATTCTCCTATGCTGTAGGATGCCTTTTTGTTCTGTTGATAGTGTCCTTTGCCGTACAGAAGCTTTTTAGTTAGATGTGGTGCCATATGTTTATTTTTGCTTTTGTATCCCTTTATTGAGGAGAAGCGTTCAGGAAAAAGTTGCTCATGTTCATACTCAGAATATTTTGGCCTATGTTGTCTTCTGTGCGTTTTACGGCTTCATGAGTTACATTCAGGTATTTGATCCATTTCGAATTTACTTTTGTATATGGGGTTAAACAAGAATCCAGTTTCATTCTCTTGCATGTAGCTATCCAGTTTTGCCAACACCAGTTGAAGAGGCTGTCACTTCCCCACTGTATATCCATTCCTCCTTTATTGTATATTAATTGACCATATATGGTTGGGTTTATATCTGGGCTCTCTAGTCTGTTTCATTGGTCTATCATTCTGTTCTTGTGCCAGTACCAAATTGTCTTGATTATTGTGGCTTTGTAGTAGAGCTTGAAGTGGGGGACTGTAATCCCCCTGCTTTTTTCTTCCTTCTCAGCATTGCTTTAACTATTTGGTGTCTTTTGTGGTTCCATATGAATTTTAGAACTCTTTGCTCTAGTTTGTTGAAGAATGCTGTTGATATTTGATAGGGATTGTATTGAATCTGTAGATTGCTTTAGGCAGGATTGCCATTTTGATAGTATTAATTCTTCCAATCCATGAGCACGGGATGTATTTCCATTTATTGGTGTCTTCTTTAATTTCTCTCGCAAGTGTCTTGCAGTTTTCAGGGTAAAAGTCTTTCACTTCCTTTGTTAAGTTTATTCCTAGGTATTTTATTCTTTTGATGCAATTGTGAATGGAATTGTTTTCCTGATTTCTCTTTCTGCTAGTTCATTGTTAGGGTATAGGAATGCAACTGATTTCTGTGTATTAATTTTGTATCCTGTAACTTTGGTGAATTCAGATATCAGATCTAGTAGTTTTTGAGTGGATTCCTTATGGGTTTTATATACAATATCATGTCACCTGCAAACAGTGAGAGTTTAAATTCTTCTTTACTGATCTGGATGCATTTATTCCTTTGTGTTTTCTGATTGCTGTAGCTAGAACCTCCCGAACTATGTGGAATAGAAGTGGAATAGAAGTGGAGAGAGGGGGCATCCTTGTCTTGTTCCTGATCTTAAAGGAAAAGCTTTCACTTTCTTGCTGTTAAGGATGATGTTGGCTGTAGGTTTGTCATATATGTCCTTTATTATGTTGAGGCACTTGTCCTGTATACCCATTTTGTTGCGAGATTTTATCATGAATGGATGCTGAATATTGTTAAATGCTTTTTTGGCATCTATGGAGATGAGCATGTGGCTTTTGTCCTTTTTGTTGATGTCATGGATGATGTTGATGGATATTCTAATATTGTAGCATCCTTGCATCCCTGGAATAAATCATACTTGAGCATGATGGATGATCATTTTGATGTATTTTTGAATTCGGTTTGCTACTATTTTTTTGAGTATTTTTGCATCTGTGTTCATCAGTGATATTGGTCTGTAATTTTCATTTTTTGTGGTGTCTGCCTGGTTTTGGTATTGGGTGATGCTGGCCTCATAGAATGAGTTTGTAAGTATTCCGGCCTCTTCTACTTTTGGGAAAACTTTAAGGAGAATGGGTATTAGGTCTTCACTAAATGTTTGATAAAATTCAGTAGTCAAGCCAACTGGTCCAGGGTTTTGTTCTTAGATAGTTTTTTGTTTACCAATTCAATTTTATTGCTAGTAATTGGTCTGTTCAGATTTTCTGTTTCTTCCTTGGTGAGTCTTGGAAGTTGTATTTTTCTGGAAAGTTGTCCATTTCTGGTAAGTTACCTAATTTTTCAGAGTATAATTTTTCATAGCATTCTCTAAGAATTCTTTGTATTTCTGTGGTGTCCATAGTGATTTTTCCTTTCTCATTTTTTATTCTGTTTATGTGTTTAGACTCTCTTTTTTTCTTGATAAGTCTGGCTAGGGATTTATCTATTTTGTTTATTTTCTTGAAGAACTAGCTCCTGCTTTCATTGATTCTTTCTATTGTTTTATTCTTCTCAAATTTATTTATTTCTGCTCTAATCTTTATTATGTCCCTCCTTTTACTGACTTTGGACCTCATTTGCTTTTCTTTTCCTAGTTTTGTTAATTGTGAGTTTAGACTGTTCATATGGGATTGTCTTTCTTTCCTGAGGTAGGCCTGTGTGTAATATACTTTCTTCTTAGCATGACCTTCACTGCAGCCCACAGATTTTGAGGTGTTGAATTATTGTTGTCATTTGTCTCCATATGTTGCCCGATCGGTTTTATTTGGTCATTGATCCATTGGTTATTTAGGAGCATGTTGTTAAGCCTCCATGTGTTTATGGGATTTTTTTTGTTTTCTTTGTATAACTTATTTCTAGTTTCATACCTTTGTGGTCTGAGAAGCTGGCTGGTACAATTTCCATCATTTTGAATTTACTGAGGCTCTTTTTGTGGCCTAGTATATGATCTATTCTTGAAAATGTTCCATGTGCTCTTGAGAAGAATGTGTATCCTGCTGCTTTCAGATGTAGGGTTCTGTAGATGTCTATTAGGTCCATCTGTTCTAATGTATTGTTCAATGCCTCAGTCTTCTTATTTTCTGTCTGGTTGTTCTGTCCTTTAGAGTGAGTAGAGTGTTGAAGTCTCCTAGAATGAATGCATTGCATTCTATTTCCCCTTTTATTTTTGTTAGTTTTTGTTTCACATATGTCGGTGTTCCTGTGTTGGGTTCATAGATATTTATAATGGTTATATCTTCTTGTTTGATAGACCCTTTATCATTATGTAATGTCCTTCTTTGTCTCTTGTGACTTTCTTCGTTTTGAAGTCTATTTTGTCTAAGTACTGTAACTCCTGCTTTTTTCTCCCTATTAGTTGCATGAAATACCTTTTTCCATCTCTTCACTTTTAGTCTGTGTATATCTTTGGGTTTGAAGTGAGTCTCTTGTAGGCAGCATATAGTTGGGCCTTGTTTTTTATCCATTCAGTGACTCTTATATCTTTTGATTGGTGCATTCAGACCATTTACAGGGTGATTATTGATAGGTATGTACTTATTGCCACTGCAGGCTTCAGATTTGTGGCTACCAAAGGTTCAAGGGTAATTCCCTTACTATCTAACAGTCTAATTTAACTGACTTAGTATGCTGTCACAAACACAACCTAAAGGTTTTTTTTTTCATCCTTTTTCTTTCTCCTCCATTCTTTAAATATTAGGTATCATATTCTGTACTCTGCCTATCCCTTGACTGACTTTGGCATAGTTAATTTGATTTTACATCTGCTTAGTAATTAATTGTTCCAGTTGCTTTACTGTGGTTTTATTTCCCTCGGTGTCAGCTCTTTATTTAGCCTTAGGAACATGTCTGTCTATAGCAGTCCATCCAAAATACACTGTAGAGGTGGTTTGTGGGAGGTATATTCTCTCAGCTTTTGCTTATCTGAAAATTGTTCAATCCCTCCTTCAAATTTAAGTGATAACCTTGCCAGGTAGAGTATTCTTGGTTTGAGGTCCTTCTGTTTTATTGCATTAAATATATCATGCCACTCCGTTCTGGCCTGAAACGTTTCTGTTGAGAAGTCTGATGATAGCCTTATGGGTTTTCCTTTGTATGTGATCTTTTTTCTGTCTCTAGCTGCTTTTAAAAGTCTGTCTTTATCCTTGATCTTTGCCATTTTAATTATTACATGTCTTGGTGTTGTCTTCCTTGGGTCCCTTGTGTTGGGAGACCTGTGCATCTCCAAGGCTTGAGGGACTACTTCCTTCCCCAGATTGGGGAATTTTTCAGCAATTACCTCCTCCATGACATTTCTATTCCTTTTTCTCTCTCTTCTTCTTCTGGTACTGCTATAATGCAAATATTGTTGCATTTGGTCACACAGTTCTCTCAATATTCTTTCATTTCTAGAGATCCTTTTTTGTCTCTGTGCCTCAGCTTTTGTGTATTCCTCCTCTCTAGTTTCTATTCCATTTACCATCTCTTCTACTACATCTAATCTGCTTTTAAATCCCTCCACTGTATGTTTCATTTCAGATATGGAATTTCTTAATGATTGATTCTCCATCCTAAATTCGCCCCTGAGGTCTTGAATATTTTTCTGTACATCTGTAAGCATGTTTATAAGTTTTATTTTGAACTCTCTTTCAGGACGACTGGTGAGTTCAGTTTCACTTGTCCCTTTTTATGGTCTTTGCAAGATTTTGGTTTGAACCATGTTCCTTTGACGTTTCATATTTGCATGTGGCATCCTCTAGAGTCCAGAAGCTCTAGTTTCTGGAGCTGCTCAGACCCTGGAGTGATGTTGGGGGTTGCAGGAGAGCAGCACTGGTGCCGTTTCATGAGGTCTACTCTGTTCTCCAAGTATATGCAGTCTGGCGCAGCTTTCTTTCCTGTTGGTCTTTTAAGATTAGTTGTATTAACTATATTTTCGCATTATATGTGGTTTTGGGAGGAGTTATCTCTCTCATCTCTTACACCGCCATCTAAGTTCAAGCCAAGCCGAGGCCCACTACCTCCAGGCACAGGGGCAAAAGCTTTCATTTTTTAAATAACACAAACACATAAAAAATATATTTAAATATCACCTCCGATTGTACATTAAGAGAACTGGAAATCAAATAGGAGAGTTAAGATTACATAAGTACTTTTAAAAGTAGGCAACACAATTGTTTTGTACACAAATATAGTTAGGCAATACACTAGGAGCTTGAAGTACAAAGATAATATCGGTGTTTACATAGTTGAGAACATAGAAAAGCCAAGTTTTTGAAATATTTTAAATCAGTGTTTCTCAATGTTCTGTCCAACCAGCAGCACCAGAAGCATAAGAATTACCTCGCTTGTTAAAGTAGATTTCTGTGTTCCATCTCAGAGCTATTAGAATAATACAGGAATCTGCATTTTTTGCAAACAGTTTTGGTTACTATTACTTACACAAACGTTTGAAAATCAGTGCCTTAAATGTTAATAGTAATTACTACTATAAAGTAGTAAAGGTGAAAAAGATCCACTCTTATTATGAATATTGACTTAAAATTGACTTAAAAACTATTAGGTTAAAATGATTAATAATTCCTTTGAAAATATTTGTCTTATGCTTAAATTTTCATTAAACTACATCACATCTAAAGTAAGAGAGGCTTAAGCAAACAGACTTACAGTTGGTGATATCAGGTGGTGCATAGCCATCATTCATATACATACTTGTGGGTTTTGCCACTTTCAAATAAACAAAATCAGACGTGTTCTTTAAGGCAGTTACTGCTTCTTCATGAGTAACTTCTTCTAAACACACACTATTCACCTACAAGGAAATCCCAAAATATATTTAAGACATTTTCATTTGTTTTCTGCTTCTTGGTTATAAACAATCATACTAAAAGTGGGAAAAAGTGTGACTTAATGAATATAAAGATTGGTAGAAAGACCCATTTTTATTTTTTGTGATATCAGGAAGTTGTTTAGAATGGTAAGTTATTTATGTATGTTAATGAAATAGTCAACTTTGATTCCAGCCCCTGTTCCTCCCAATGCCCAAGGCCTGAACCTCCCTGCATTCTTAGGCAGTTAGGAATGTGTGTGGCTATAATTTAGTTCATTTGCTTTTATTTAAAGAAAATGAGATGTGATTAAGCTTTTGTTGTACAATTAGATTTTTAATGTAAAGTATCTTTTAGATCTTTTCATGTTGGGACACACAGAATTACCTCATTTTTAAAAACTGTTGCATGTACCCTATTATAATTATGGTTACACCATAATTTATTAAGCTATTCCAATATTAAGAAATATTTAAGCTGGTTTTCTCAATGAATGGTTTTAGTAAATTTATATTTACTACCACAGAATGAGAGTGCACATCTACTCAGACCTTTGCCAACATTGAATATTATCAGTTTATTAAAAGAGCCTATGAAACAATGCATATTTTAAGTTGTATGTCAATTATAATTTCAAGAAGTTGTTTATTGGTCATTCATCTATCTTATGTATAGAAACAGAATTGATTTTTTTAGTGATGTTGTATCCTGCAACCTTGTTAAACTTGTTTATACGTTCTATGAGTAAATTCTTTAGAATTATCTATATTTAGTATATCTGCAATCAATCAATAATCTGCAAATATACTTTTGCTTCTTCCTTCCTTATTTGAATGCCTCTTTTCTCATTGCCCTGGCTAGACTCTTCAGCACACTGCTGTATTTAAGTAGTAGTTTGTGCTTTTGTAGGAATCTATTTCATTTAAGTTATCTAATGTGTTGGCATATAGTTGTTCATAAATAAAAGTATTCCCTTTTCCCTTATGTCATTCTTTCATTTCTATTTTTAGAAATTTGGGTCTTCTTTTTTTTTTGGCTTAGTCTAGCTAAATGTTTGTCAATTTTGTTGAGCTCTCAAGAACAGGGTTTTGGTTTCATCTTTTCTATGGTTTTCCTATTCCTATTTCATTAATTTCTGCTATTTCCTTCCTACTGCTATGCTTTAGGTTTAGATTGTTTCAGTTTTTTGGGGGAAAAAGACATTATAAATATATAATATTTTAAATTAAAATTACAGTGTACTTTTAAACAAATCTTCATTTTAGTATATTTTTCATTTCCCTAATTTGTACCTTTATCATTGACAATAGGAGACTTTTTAATGTTTTGACCAAAATTTCCAAAGGTCACAGAAAAATAGTAACTTTCCCCATTGATTAGTATTTCTTTGCTGGGTATCAGCTAAACGGTTATTTTCATGGTTGCACACTACCTATTGTATAGTGAGGGCTGCCTGCATTTTGAAATACATAGCTATATTGTATTGTTCCTTTGATGGCCTGGAATGAGTCATGCATCCTGGTATTCACACCCTTATAAAATTTCTTCCCACACTGAATCTGAATCTTGCTTGGCCATGTAACTAGCTTTAGCCAGAGCCTATAGTAACTGGTGCAGAGAAGATTGATAAATGCCATATATTGGAACTTGTCTTCTTGGAAAGCTTACTCTTGGTATGTCCCTCCTGGAACCTGGCCACCATTTTGTGAGAAGCCCAACTCAGCCATGTGGTGAGGCCATTGGAGAATTCAACACCTGGCTAACAGCCCCATTTGAGCTCCCTGTTGTCCCCAAACACCAACTTGCCCACCATATGTGAGTCAGTTTGGAAGTGGATTCCTGGCCCTAGCTGAGCCAGGCTGAGCCACCCCAGTAGACAGAGTGCCCTGGCTAAACCCTACCTAAATTAGAGAAGTGTAAGCAAATAAATGATTAAGATTGTTTTAGCTACTAATTTTTGCATTTTCTTATGCAGCATTAGTAGCTGATAAAAAATGACAAACTTTGCTGAGGGATTCAATGTGGAGGATGAAAGAAAGGGATGATCTTAAAATTTTGGAACTGGGCAAACAGAATGATAAAGTTCCCATTTTATAAGATGTGAAAATTGTGCAAGGAGCAGGATTTGGGGTTGGGGGAATAACAAGACTCATTTTTAGATATATTAAATTTGAGATGACTCTTGAGACATGCAAAAGGAGACTAGATGAAATCTCTTAGGGCTTTTCAACTGCTTTGACAAGAATTATTGTTAAAAATTTCTTATATTTAAACCAAGTGTGAAAGGTCTGCATGTATAAAAATAAAACTAAAGTTCAGAAAACAATATTTATCCCTATAATGTACAATGAGACCCTTATATGACCACCATCAAAGAGAAAAGAGAAAATGTACAAGGACCAAGTCCTGGATCATTTCAACATTTAGAGGTCAAGGAGAAGATGCACCAAAGAGAGAATCAGGAGTGAGACAAGAGAAACCCAAGAAACTGAGTGACTGTTAGACAAAATGGAAAATGTGTTTGGAGAAGAAAGTGTGTCAAATGCCTGATACATCAATTAAATAAAAATGAGAACTACGAATCTGATAATTTCAGTGGACTTACAGTAACAAAAGCCTCACTAAATGGAAAATCAGCATAAATTGATGGCTCCCTACCACACTGATTTTTAAGAAACCATAAAGGAAAAAATGGTATCCAAGAAATTAAAAAATAAAGTGAGAAACCCAGTGGATAAAGAAGACTATTTTGAACTGCTGTAGTGTGTACAGGTGATGTGCGGGTAGTGGTTGTAGCTTGGGCAAAAGAGTGGCAAGTCATAGCTGTCAGAGAGTAAGTTAGAGAAAAGCAGTGCAGGGCCAGCTCCTTCCTTTTCACCATCATTAAATACAAAATAATGAGTCTATCTCTTTGCTGCAACAAGAAGCAGTAACAGACAGCATGTAGAACAAAGAAACTGTTCATACTTTGCTGATAAGTGTGTAAATTTTTTATTAAAAAGCAAAAGAAGTCTTTATTTTTGAAATGTACTTTATGGATACAAAGTTGAAATAGGAGACTCTGGCAGCCACAAATTGAAGAAGCACATTATCAAACAGATCTTTTTTGTTTTTTTGCATTTGCTCTTCTACATATATATATATTTTTAGCTTTACTGAGATATAATGACATATAGCATCATACAAGTTTAAGGCATACAGTGTGAACTGATACACATATATGTTGCAAAAAGATTATCACAGTAGGTTAATTAACATTTCCACCACCTCACATAATTACCATTGTTTTTTGGTGGTGAGAATATTTAATATTTACTCTCTTAACAACTAAGTACATAACGTAGTGTTGTTAACAACAGGCACTATGCTATTTTAAAAAATCTATTCAACCACTCTATGACTCTTGATTGGAGAATTTAATTCATTTATACTTAAAGTAATTATTGATAGGTAAGGATTTACTAATGCTATGTTAATAGTTTTCTAGCTGTTCTGTTAATTGCCTTGTTTTTTTCTTCTTCACTTGCTGTCTTCCTTTGTGAATTGATGATTTTAAGTAGTGGTGTGCTTTGATGCCCATCTCTACCTTTTGCTTTACAGTTACCATGAGTCTTACGTAAAACATCAGACAGATAGAACAATCTATTTTATATGGGTACTTTCAATCACATACAAAAATTCTACCATTTTACTAACCTTCGGACATTTTTTGTTTTTGATGTCACAATCTACCTCTTTTTTATTGTGTATCGTTAACAACTGTAGCTATAAATATTTTTGAAACTTTTGTCATTTAACCTTTAAATTAAATTATTAACATACCACTGTTTTACAGTATTAGAATATTCTGAATTTGTCTACTGTACCTTTACCAGTTGTGTATTTCAACGCTTTCATGTTGCTAATTAGCATCCCTTCATTTCAGCTTGAAGAATTCCTTTTAACATTTCTTGTAAGGCAGCTCTAGTGGTAATGAACTTCAGCTTTTGTTTGTCTGGGAAAGTATTTATTTTTCCTTCTTAAGGACAACTTTGCCAGGTAAAGTATACTTGGTTGGTAGTTTTAACATTTCATTGCTTTTTATCATCCCACTCTCTCCTAGCCTGCAAGGGGTCTGCTGAAAAATCCACTGATAATCTTATGAGGATTCCCTTGTTTGTAAGGAAATTTTTTTCTTGCTGCTTTAAAAATTCTCTTCATCTAGACAGTTATATTATAATGTGTCTTGAAGAAGATAGATTTGGGCTAAAATTCTGGGGAGAATCTATGAGATTCATGATCTTGGATGTCTAAATCTCTTCACAGATTTGGGAAGTTCTCAACTATTATTTCTCTAAATAAACTTTCTGCCCTTTTCTTCCCCTCTTCACCCTCTGGGAGCCCTATAATTCATAGATTATTTCTCTTTAATAGTATCCCATAGCTCCATGGGCTTATTTTACTTTTTCTTTCTTTTGTTAAAACTGGATAATTTCAAATGACCTGTCTTCTCCTTGGCATATTCTTTCTTCTGTTTGATCCAGTTTACTGCTGATGTCCTCTATTGCATTTTTTTTTATCTCAGTCTTCTGTTTGATCCAGTTTGCTGTTGATGTTCTCTATTGCTTTTTTTTTTCACCTCAGTCAAACTTCAGAATTTCTTTGGTTATTTTTATGATTTCTATCTCCCTGTTAAACTTTCTAATTTCTTCATGTATCTGTTTCCTTACTTTGTTGACTTGTCTTTCTGTGTTTTCATATAGCTCACTGAGTTTCCTTCATACACCTACTTTGAATTCTTTATCAGGCAAATCTCAAATCTCCATTGCTTTGAGGCTGGTTATTGTGTTGAAAATTGTGTTCATTTAGTAGTGTCATGTTTTCTTCATTTTTCATGATCCTTCCAATCCTGTATTGCTGTCTTTGCATCTGAAGAAGCACTCACCTCCTCCAGTCTTCACTGACTGGCTTTTGGGGAGAAATACCTTCCATCAGTTATCCTACGAATTCTGAGGCTTTCTCAGAACTTTTCTATGGGTACACATCCTCTATGCTTTTCTTCTGTCTTCTGGTGTCTTTTGTTCTGTATTCTGAACATTGTATGTCTTTTCTTTATAATGCAAAGACAGACCAAGTGCTGGCAGCCTCTTTGTTTGCTTGTTTTCCCTAGGGTGGTCCTGAGTGCTCAAGTTTGTGTGCTTTCTCCCAATTTCACAGTCAAGCTGGCTTCTGCACATGCTCACTACCTTTCTGCAAAGGTTTGTTTGCTCTTGCCACCATCAGGGTGGGCAAGTTTTTTTTTGAAGGAGTTTTTTTTCATATTATTAATATAAAATTACAAGAACATTATATTTACTAGACTCCTCCAATTATCAAGTCTGCATCACATACCCCATTGCACTCACTGACCATAGCGTAGTAGGATGTTATAGAATCGCTACTTGTCTTCTCTGTTATACTGCCTTCCCCATATCCCCAAACCCCACCCCACCCCCGCTACATTATGTGTGCTAACTGTAATAGCCCTTTTTCCCTCTTATGACTCCCTTCCCACCCATCTTACCCAGTCCCTTTCCCTTTGGTAACTGTTAGTCCATTCTTGGGTTCTGTGAGTTTGCCACTGTTTTGTTCCTTCAGTTTTCTCTTTGTTCTTATACTCCACAGATGAGTGAAATCTGTGGAGTGAAATTTGATTACTTCTCTTTCTCCGCCTGGCTTATTTCACTGAGCATAATACCCTCCAGCTCCATCCATGTTGTTGCAAATGGTATGATTTGTTTACTTCTTATGGCTGAATAACATTCCATTGTATATATATATACCACATCTTCTTTATCCATTCATCTACTGATGGACACTTAGGTTGCTATCATATCTTGGCTATTGTAAATAGTGCTGTGATAAACATAGGGGTGCATATGTCTTTTTCAAACTGGGCTACTGCATTCTTAGGGTAAATTCCAAGGAGTGGGATTCCTGGATCAAATGGTATTTCTATTTTGAGTTTTTTGAGGAACCTTCATGATGCTTTCCACAATGGTTGAAATAATTTGCATTCCCACCAGCAGTGTAGGAGAGTTCCCCTTTCTCCACATCCTCGCCAACATTTGCTGTTTGTGTTTTGGATGTTGGCCATCCTTACTGGTGTGAGGTGATATATCATTGTGGTTTTAATTTGCATTTCTCTGATGATTAGTGATGTGGAGCATCGTTTGATGTGGCTGTTGGCCATCTGAATTTCTTCTTTAGAGAAGTGTCTATTCATATCCTCTGCCCATTTCTTAATTGGATTATTTGCTTTTTGTTGGTTGAGGTGCATGAGTTCTTTATATATTTTGGATGTCAACCCCTTATCAGATATGTCATTTATAAATACATTCTCCCATACTGTACAATGTCTTTTTGTTCTACTGATGGTGTCCTGTGCTGTACAGAAGCTTTTCAGCTTGATATAGTCCCACTTGTTCATTTTTGCTTTTGTTTCCCTTGCCCGAGGAGATATGTTTATGAAGAAGTCACTCATGTTTATGTCCAAGAGATTTTTGCCTATGTTTTTTTCTAAGAGTTTAATGTTTTCATAACTTACATTCAGGTCTTTGATCCATTTTGAGTTTACTTTTGCGTACGGGGTTAGATAGTAGTCCAGTTTCATTCTCTTACATGTAGCTGTCCAGTTTTGCCAACACGAGCTGCTGAAGAGGTTGTCATCTCCCCATTGTATATCCAAGGCTCCCTTACCATATATTAACTGACTGTATATGTTTGGGTTAAAGTCTGGATTTTCTATTCTGTACCACTGGTCTGTGGGTCTGTTTTTGTGCCAATACCAAATTGTCTTGATTACTGTGGCTTTGTAGTAGAGCTTGAAGTCAGGGAGCGTTATTCCTCCTGTTTTATTCCTCCTTCTCAGGATTGCTTTGGTTATTCGGGGTCTTTTGTGGTTCCATATGAATTTTAGAACTATTTGTTCCAGTTCATTGAAGAATTGAATCTGTAGATTGCTTTAGGTAGTATAGCCATTTTGACAATATTTATTCCTCCTAGCCAAGAGCATGGGATGAATTTCCATTTCTTAGTATTCTCTTTAATTTATCGTAGGAGTGTCTTGTAGTTTTCAGGGTATAGGTCTTTCACTTCCTTCACTAGGTTTATTCCTAGGTATTTTATTCTTCTTGATGCGATTGTCAATGGAATTGTTTTCCTGATTTCTCTTCCTGTTAGTTCATCGTTACTGTATAGGAAAGCAACAGATTTCTGTGTGTTAATTTTGTATCCTGCAACTTTGCTGAATGCAGATATTAGTTCTAGTAGTTTTGGAGTGGAGTCTTCAGGGTTTTTTATGTACAATATCATGTCATCTGCAAATAGTGACAATCTGACCTCTTCTATCACAATCTGGATGCCTTGAATTCTTTGTTTTGTCTGATTGCCGTGGCTAGGACCTCAAATACTATGTTGAATAACAGTGGAGAAAGTGGGCATCCCTGTCTTGCTCTCGGTCTTAGATGAAAAGCTTTCAGCTTCTCGTTGTTAAGTATGATGTTGGCTGTGGGTTTGTCAGATATGGCCTATTATGTTGAGGTAACTGCCTTCTATACCAATTTTTTTGAGAGTTTTTATCATGAATGGATGTTGAATTTTATCAAATGCTTTTTCTGCATCTATGGAGATGATCATGTGGTTTTTGCTCTTCTTTTTGTTGATGTGGTGGATGATGTTGATGGATTTTCGAATGTTGTACCATCCTTGCCTCCCTGGGAGGAATCCCACTTGATCATGATGGATGATCTTTTTGATGTATTTTTGAATTCGGTTTGCTAATACTCTGTTGAGTATTTTTGCATTTATGTTCATCAGGGATATTGGTTTGTAATTTTCTTTTCTGGTGAGGTCTTTGCCTGGTTTTGGTATTAGAGTGATACTGGCTTCAGAGAATGAGTTTGCAAGTATTCCCTCCTCTTCTATTTTTGAAAACTTTAAGGAGAATGGGTATTATTTCTTCTCTATATATCTGGTAAATTTTAGAGGTGAATCCAGCTGGCCTAGGGGTTTTGTTCTTAGGTAGTTTTTTGATTACCGATTCAATTTCTTTGCTGGTGATGGTCTGTTTAGGCTTTCTGGTTCTTGCTTGGTCTGTCTTGGAAGATTGTAAATTTCTAAGAAGTTATCCATTTCTTCTAGGTTTTCCAGCTTGTTAGCATATAGATTTTCATAGTATTCTCTTATAATACTTGTATTTCTGTGGGGTCCGTCATGACTTTTCCTTTCTCATTTCTGATTCTGTTTATGTGTGTAGATTCTCTTTTTCTCTCCTAATATGTCTGGCTAGGGTTTATCTATTTTCTTTATTTTTTAAAATAACCAGCTCTTGGTTTCATTGATTTTTTGGATTGTTTTATTCTTCTCAATTTTATTTATTTATTCTCTAATCTTTATTATGTCCCTCATTCTGGTGACGTTGGGCCTCATTTGTTCTTCTTTTTCCAATTTCAATAATTGTGTCTTTAGACTATTCATTTGGGATTGTTTTTCCTTCTTTAAATAGGCCTGGATTTCCATATACTTTCCTCTTAGATCTGCCTTTGCTGTGTCCCATGGAAGTTGTGGCTTTGTGTTGTTGTTGTCATTTGTCTCCATATATTGTTTGATCTATGTTTTAATTTGGTTGTTGACCCATTGATTATTTAGGAGCATGTTATTAAAACTCCATGTATTTGTGAGCCTTTTTGTTTTCTTTCTACAATTTATTTCTAGTTTTACACCTTCATGATCTGAGAAGTTGGTTGGTAGAATTTCAATATTTTTGAATTTACTGAGGTTCTTTTTGTGGCCTAATATGTAGTCTATTCTGGAAAATGCTCTATGTGCACTTGAGAAGAATGTGCATCCTGCTGCTTTTGGGTGTAGAGTTCTGTAGATGTCTGTTAGGTACATCTATTCTAGTGTGTTGATCAGTGCCTCTGTGTCTTTACTTATTTTCTGTCTGGTTGATCTGTCCTCTGGAGTGAGTGGTGTGTTGAAGTCTCCTAAAATGAATGCATTGCATTCTATTTCCTCCTTTAATTCTGTTAGTATTTGTTTCTCATATGCCGGCGCTCCTGTGTTGGGTGCATATATATTTATAATGGTTATATCCTCTTGTTGGACTGACCCCTTTATCATTATGTAATGTCCTTCTTCATCTCTTGCTTCTTTCTTCATTTTGAAGTCTATTTTGTCTGATACAAGTACTGCAACACCTGCTTTTTTCTCCTTGTTTGCATGAAATATCTTTTTCCATCCCTTCCCCTTTTGTCTGTGTATATCTTTGCGTTTGAGGTGAGTCTCTTGGAAACTGCATATGGATGGGTCTTGCTTGTTTATCCATGCTATTACTCTGTGTCTTTTGATTGATGCATTCAGTCCATTTACATTTAGGGTGATTATCGATAGATATGTACTTATTGCCATTGCTGGCTTTAGATTCGTGGTTACCAAAGGTTCAAGGGTAGCTTCTTTACTATCTAACCGTCTAACTTAACTCTTTTGTTAAGCTAAAATAAACACAGTCCGATGATTCTTTATATCTCTCTCTTCTTCTTTTTCCTCCTCCCTTTATATACTAGGTGTTTTATTCTGTACTCTTTTACATTTCCTTTGACTGTTTCTGAGAATAGTTGATTTTACTTTTTGCCTTTAGTTAGTATTTAGATGGTCTGCTTTCTTTGCTATGATTTTATTTTCTTTGCTGACATCTTTTTAGCCTTTGGAGTGCTACCATCTAGAGCAGTCCCTTTAGGATATCCTGTAGACTTGGTTTGTGGGAGGCAAATTCCCTCAGCTTTCGCTTGTCTGGGAATTGTTTAAATCCTCCCTCAAATTTAAATGATAATCATGCTCAATACAGTATTCTTGGTTCAAGCCCCTTCTGTTTCATTACGTTAAATATATCATGCCATTCTCTTCTGGCCTGTAAGGTTTCTGTTGAGATGTCTGATGATAGTCTGATGCGTTTTCCTTTTTAGGTGATCTTTTTACTCTCTCTAGCTGCCTTTAATACTCTGTCCTGATCTTTGATCTTTGCCATTTTAATTATTATGTGTCTTGGTGTTGTTTTCCTTGGGTCCCTTGTGTTGGGAGATCTGTGGGCTTCAGTGGACTGAGAAACTATTTCCTTCCCCAGCTTGGGGAAGTTCTCAGCAATTATTTCTTCAAAGACACTTTCTATCCCTTTTTCTCTCTCTTCTTCTGGTACTCCTATAATGTGAATATTGTTCCATTTGGATTGGTCACACAGTTCTCTTAATATTCTTTCATTCTTAGAGATCCTTTTATCTCTCTCTCCCTCAGCTTCTCTGTATTACTGTTCTCTGATTTCTATTCCATTAACAGTCTCTTGCACCTCGTCCATTCTGCTCTTAAGCCCATTGATCGCTTGTCTGATTTCTGCATTGTCTTTCCTCACTTCCTCCCTTAGCTCTTGCATGTTTCTCTGTAGATCCATCAGCATGGTTATGACTTTTATTCCGAATTCTTTTTCAGGAAGATTGTGTAAGTCTATCCTAACAGGCCCTCTCTTTGAGGTTGTCTGGGTAATCTTTGTACCATATTCCTCTGTCTTTTCATGGCGATAGAAGTGGCCGCTGGTATATGCAACGTGTGTCAGCTGGAAGAACAAAGTCCTTTCTTCCTTGTTGTTCTCCTTGCCATTCTCAGGGGCCTGGACTGGTTTCTTGCACACCGGGAGGCTGTCTCTGGGATAATCTCTGGAGCCGCCTCTGTGCGCGGTAGCCCTCAGCTGAGCCTATAGCACTGCGGGGGTTTGAAGTCTCGCTGGGTGCCTCCTAGTCCGCTTGGTGCTTTCCAGCACTTGTTGTGGGTTCTGAGGTCCTTCCCGCTTACCTGCGTGCCAGCCGGGAGTAGGTTCTGTGAGGTTGCTTTGGACAGGGCCGCCCCTCCGCTGTTCCACAGCAGTGGCGGATCCCAGAACCTTTGGGGCGCTGGCCGGTGGGAGAACAAATGTCAGGCTGCTGATCTCTGTGGGAAGCCTTGGTGCGGCTGCTTTGCCCGGCCGCCTGCCAGGGGGTCCGAAATTCCCCAAGACTCCCAGCCTGCTGGCGGAGTGAGCTGGGACAATTTTGTTCCGCTATTGGGCCCTCGTCTCTTTAAGACTTAGAAAAACAAAAGCACCTGCTTTTCTTTTGTCCCGGGGAGCCGGCAGAAGGGACCTGCTTGCAGTCTCCATCTCAGATCCTGCCTTTCTGTTTCTCTAATCTCTGATACACCACACGATGTGTGTCAGTGCTCCCAGTGCATATCACCAGGGCTGGTTATGTGGCGGGCCTGTGCTTCCACTCCCTCCCCACTCTGAATCTTTTCCTCCTGCCGGTGCACATAGGTGGGGGAGTGCTCAGGTCCCACCGGTCACGGCTTTGTATCCTACCCACTTCGTGAGGCCCTGAGTTCTTGCAGGTGTAGCTGTAGCCTGGCTGTTGTACTGTATCTTCTGGTCTCTTTTTAAGGAATAGTTGTATTTGTTGTATTTTTATAAATATATATGGTTTTGGGAGGAGATTTCCGCTGCCCTGCTCATGCCACCATCTTCCCAGAAGCGTATTTTGAGTTTTTTGAGGAACCTCCATAGTGCTTTCCACAATGGTTGAACTAGTTTACATTCCCACCAGCAGTGTAGGAGGGTTCCCCTTTCTCCACATCCCCGCCAGCATTTGTTGTTCCTAGTCTTTTCTATGTTGGCCATCCTAACTGGTGTAAGGTGATATCTCATTGTGGTTTTAATTTGCATTTCTCTGATGACTAGTGATGTGGAGCATCTTTTCATGTGCCTGTTGGCCATCTGAGTTTCTTCTTTGGAGAAGTATCTGTTCAGCTCCTCTGCCCATTTTTTAATTGGCTTATTTGCTTTTTGTCTGTTAAAGTGTGTGAGCTCTTTATATAATTTGGATGTCAACCCCTTATCAGATATGTCATTTATGAATATATTCTCTCATACTGTGGGATGTCTTTTTGTTCTACTGATGGTATCCTTAGCTGTACAGAAGCTTTTCAGTTTGATATAGTGCAATTTGTTAATTTTTGCTTTTGCTTCCCTTGCCTGGGGAGATATGTTCATGAAGAAGTTGCTCATGTTTATGTCCAAGACATTTTTGCCAATATTATTTTCTAAGAGTTATATGGTTTCATGACTTACATTCAGGTCTTTCATCCATTTTGAGTTTACTTTTGTGTATGAGGTTAGACAGTAATCCAGTTTCCTTCTCTTACATGTAGCTGTCCAGTTTTGCCAACACCAGCTGTTGATGAGCCTGACATTCCCCCATTGTATATCCATGGCTCCTTTATCATATATCAATTGACCATGTATGCTTGGGTTTATATCTGGGCTCTCTATTCTGTTCCACTGGCCTATGGGTCTGTTCTTGTGCCAGTACCAAATTGTCTTGTTTACTATAGCTTTGTAGTAGAGCTTGAAGTCAGGGAGCGTAATTCCCCCTGCTTTATTCTTCCTTCTCAGGATAGCTTTGGCTATTCGGGGTCTTTTGTGGTTCCATATGAATTTTAGAACTATTTTCTCTAGTTCATTGAAGAATGGTGTAGGTATTTTTATAGGGATTGCACTGAATCTGTAGATTGCTTTAGGCAGGATGGCCATTTTGACAATATTAATTCTTCCTAGCCAAGAGCATGGGATGAATTTCCATTTATTAGTGTCTTCTTTATTTCTCTTAAGAGTCTCTTGTGGTTTTCAGGGTATAGGTCTTTCACTTCCTTGGTTAGGTTAATTCCTAGGTATTTTATTCGTTTGGATGAGATTGTGAATGGAACTGTTTTCCTGATTTCTCTTTCTGCTAGTTCATCGGTAGTGTATAGGAATGCAAAACGTTTCTGTGTATTAATTTTGTATCCCGCAACTTTGCTGTATTCAGATTTTAGATCTAATAGTTTTGGACTGGATTCTTTAGGGTTTTTTATGTACAATATCATGTCACCTGTAAACATGGACAGTTTGAGTTCTTCCTTCCCAATCCGGATGCCTTTTATTTTTTTGTGTTGTCTGACTGCCGTGGCTAGGACCTCCAGAACTATGTTGAATAAAAATGTGGAGAGTGGTCATCCTTGTCTTGTTCCCGATCTTAAAGGAAAAGCTTTCAGCTTCTCATTGTTAAGTATAATGTTGGCTGTGGGATTGTCATATATGGCATTTATTATGTTGAGGTACTTGCCCTCTGTACCCATGTTGTTGAGAGTTTTGATCATGAATGAATGTTGAATTTTGTCCGATGCTTTTTCATCATCTATGGAGATCATCATGTGGTTTTTGTCCTTCTTTTGGTTGATGTAGTACATGATGTTGATGGATTTTCGAATGTTGTACTATCGTTGCATCCCTGGGATGAATCCCACTTGATCATGATGGATGATCTTTTCGAGACATTTTTGAATTCAGTTTGCTAATATTTTTTTGAGTATTTTTTCATCTACATTCATCAGGGATATTGGTCTGTAATTTTCTTTTATTGTGGTGTCTTTGCCTGGTTTTGGTATTAAGAGTGATGTTGGCCTCGTAGAATGAGTTTGGAAGTATTCCCTCCTCTTCTACTTTTTAGAAAACATTAATGAGGATGGGTATTAGGTCTTCACTAAATGTTTGATAAAATTCAGCAGTGAAACCATCTGGTCCAGGAGTTCTGTTCTTCGGTAGTTTTTTGATTACCAATTCTATTTGTGTGTTGGTAATTGGTCTATTCAGATTTTCCGTTTCTTCCTGGGTCAGCCTTGGAAGGTTGTATTTTTCTCGAAAGTTGTCCATTTCTTCTAGGTCATCCAGTTTGTTCCCATATAATTTTTCATAGTATTCTCTCATAATTCTTTGTATTTCTGTGGTGTCCATAGTGATTTTTCCTTTCTCATTTCTGATTCTGTTGATGTCTGTAGACTCTTCTTTCTTTCTTGATAAGTATTGCTAGGGGTTTATATATTTTGTTTATTTTCTCAAAGAACCAGCTCCTGCTTTCATTGATTCTTTCTATTGTTTTGTTCTTCTCATTTTTATTTAGTTCTGCTCTATTCTTTATTATGTCCCTCCTTCTACTAACTTTGGGCCTCATTTGTTCTTCCTTTTCTAGTTTTATTAATTGTGAGTTTAGACTGTTCATTTGGGGTTGTTCTTCTTTCCTGAGGTAGGCCTGTATTGCAATGTATTTCCCTCTTAGCATGGCCTTTGCTGCATCCCACAAATTTTGTGGTGTTGAATTATTGTTGTCATTTGTTTCCATATATTGGTTGATCTCTGTTTTTATTTGGTCATTGATCCATTGATTATTTAGGAGCATGTTATTAAGCTTCCATGGGTTTGTGGGCTTTTTCGTTTTCTTTGTAATTGATTTCTAGTTTCATATCTTTGTGATCTGAGAAGCTGGTTGGTACAATTTCAACCTTTTCGAATTTAGTGAGGTTCTTTCTGTGGCCTAATACATGATCAATTCTTGAAAATGTTCCATGTGTACTTGAGAAAAATGTGTATCCTGTTGCTTTTGGATGGAGTGTTCTGTAGATGTCCGTTAGGTCCATCTGTTCTAATATGGTGTTCAGTGCCTCTGTCTCTTTACTTATTTTTTGTCTGGTTGATCTGTCCTTTGGAGTGAGTGGTGTGTTGAAGTCTCCTAAAACGAATGCATTGCATTCTATTTTCCCCTTTAATTCTGTTAGTATTTGTTTCACATATGTAGGTGATCCTGTGTTTGGTGCATAGATATTTATAATTGTTATATCCTCTTGTTGGAGTGACCCATTTATCATTATGTAGTGTCCTTCTTTGTCTCTTGTGACATTCTTTTTTTCAAGTCTATTTTGTCTGAATCAAGTACTGCAACTCCTGCTTTTTCTCTCCCGATTGGTTGCATTAAATATCTTTTCCATCCCTTTACTTTCAGTCTGTGTATGTCTTTGGGTTTGAAGTGAGTCTCTTGTAGGCAGCATATAAATGGGTCTTGTTTTTTTATCCATTCAGTAACTCTGTCTTTTGATTTGTGCATTCAGACCAATTACCTTAGGGTGATTTTTGATGGGTACGTACTTAGTGCCATTGCAGGCTTTAGATTTGTGGTTACCCAAGGTTCAAGGGCAATTCCCTTACTATCTAACAGTCTAATTTAACTTACTTCGTAAACTATTACAAACACAACCTAAAGGTTCTTTTTTTTTTCTCCTGTTTCTTCCTGCTCCATTCTTTGTATTTTATGAATCATATTTCTGTACTCTTTGTCTTCCCTTGGCTGACATCTTTTTAGCCTTAGGAATCCTTCCATCTATGGGAGTCCCTCCAAAATGCACTGTAGGGGTGGTTTGTGGGAGGTAATTTCTCTCAGCTTTTTCTTATCTGAAAATTGTTTAATCCCTCCTTCAAATTTAAATGATAACCTTGCTGGGTAAAGTATTCCTGGTTCAAGGCCCTTCTGCTTCACTGCATTAAATATATCATGCCACTCCCTTCTGGTCTGAAAGGTTTCTGTTGAGAAGTCTGATGGCAGCCCAATGGGTTTTCCTTTGTATGTGATGTTTCTTCTCTCTCTAGCTGATGTTAAAAGTGTGTCTTTATCCTTCATCTTTGCCATTTTAATTATTATATGTCTTGATGTTGTCTTTCTTGAGCCTCTTGTGTTGGGAGATCTGTGCACCTCCATGGCTGGAGAGACTATCTCCTTCCCCAGATTGTGGAATTTTTCAGCAATTACCTCCTGCATGACATTTCTATCCCTTTTTCTCTCTTCTTTTTCTGGTACCCCTATGATGCAAATATTGTAGCGTTTGGATTGGTCACACAGTTCTCTCAATATTCTTTCATTCTTAGAGATCCTTTTTTCTTTCTGTGCCTCAGCTTCTTTGTATTCCTCTTCTCTAATTTCTGTTCTATTTACCGTGTCTTCTACTACATCTAATCTGCTTTTATATCCCTCTATTGTATGTTTCATTTCAGATATAGTTTTTTAATGACTGATTCTCCAACTTAAATTAGTTCCTGAGATCTTGAATATTTTCCTGTACTTCCATAAGCATGTTTATAATTTTTATTTTGAACTCTCAGGAAGATTGGTGAGTTTGGTTTCATTTGGCCGTCTTTGTGGGGTTTGTTTGTTTTTGGTCTGAACCATGTTCTTTTGACGTTTTTTATTCGTGTGCGGTGCCCACTAGTGCGCAAAAACTCCAGCCTCTGGGGTTTCTCAGCCTCAGAGTGAGGTTCGCGGTCATAGGGGAGCGGAGCTAGTGCCTGGCGGGGGAAGAGATCTGTTTCCTGATGCCCGTCTACGTCGCCTGTCTCCAGTGTCAGAGCCAGTGGACTAAGCACACACGTGTAAACCTGTGTGCTTTGCATCTCTAGCTGTTGTACGCGGAGCCTCCCTCTGGCTGGCCTGACGCCTGGGCAGTGACTGTGAGTTTCCGAGCAGGTGCCTGCAGGCCAGTAGAAAGGCTCGGCAGGTGTGTGTCACAGTGGAGGGCCTCAGAGCTGAGTAGGCAGCCAAGGGGGTGGAGCACCTGAAGCTCCCCAAAGTTCCCAACCAGGTAGGAAGAGTGTGCCCAGACAACTTGTCCAGCTTTCCCTTCTCCTGCACAGCATGCTCCGTGCAAACCCCGCCTCTTCAGCAGCCCTCTGGCTGCTAGGAAGCCTCTCAGACTGCCTGCCTTTCCTCTGACACAGAGCTGCTGGGTGTGGACCCCGTCCTCCACAAACGGCCGGAATGTCAATTTCTCAAGCACTCTACCTGTCTGAGCTCCCCAGCGTCTAGAGCACCATACAATATAGGACTCTGCTCACAAAGCAGGTCTCCAGCGCTAGGTGTTCAGCAGTCCCAGTGTTCCACCCCTTCCCCCGCAGGTGAGCTGGTGTGGGGGATAGGCTTGGGTCCCGCCAGATTAAGGCTTTCCTACGTTACCCTGTTTCGTGAGGTCTGCTCTGTTCTTGAGGTCTGTTTGCAGTCTGGTTCCGCCTTCTTTCTTGTTGCTGTTTTAAGGTTAGTTGTATTAATTAACTACATTTTTGTACTGTTTATGGTTTTCGAAGGAGCTCTCTGTCTCAACTCTCACACCGCCATCTTGAATTCTATTTCAAACCAAGTGTGTAAATTTTTATTATCAGTTTGGGAAACAGTATGTTTCTGTTATAATATTACCATAGGATACCCCATGATTCATTAAATTCCATGCTAAGGTAAATAGGTGAAACTACTGTACATGCTCACCAGGGCACACAGCAGTATTTTCCAATAAAATTGTTCATAAAACCAAAAAAAAAAGGGAAAATATCAGACGTTGTTTATGTGCCTTTACAGTTTTGTTTAACGTATCTGTTCACTTGGCTTTGGTGGCTCTTAGTGGAAAGTCCTGACTACCCTCACCTCGTTTCCTCTCCTATTATACCAGCTCTTTCAGTCTCTTCTGGAGTAAGGGCTACGTGTTGGCATGGCTGACATGTTCCACACAGTGAGAGCTGTAACATGTCCAAAGCTCATGTCTGACCTTTCTAGACTACTGAGGCTCTAGCTCTTCCCAACACTTCTGGGTTCAGGGAAAGTGCTGTGCCATAGAGTATGGGACCTGGCCTCCCTAGCATGTGACCATAGGAGCTGGGTAACCCAGCCCAGAAATTTGGGACAGTTAACCCCCATGATGTAGACTCTAACAAGAGACAGGAGACTAAGGGAGTCTAGCAGATAAACTTTTCTTTTCCCTGGATGGTTGGATCTAAGGTTTAGTAGTTCCTTATCACCTGCCTGAAAGATTGACCTACATGACAAGCAATTAGCTACATTTTCTTATAAAAATATAGCCAGCTCAGAAACATAACACCTTGTACTGGCCTTCTTTCATGCTCTCCCTCACTTTACATTTTCCTTCACTCCAGCTTCTCTGAGATTACACTTCCCAATTATACCTTAGCAAAGTAGCTTTTCTTCAGGTTTTGTTTTTATAGGGAATATGGCCTAAGACAGTTATTGATGAAGAATGGATAAATACATGTAGAACAGTCCCAGAACAGAATATTATATAGGGGTGAAATGAATAAATTTCAGCTCTAGGCAACAACATGGTTAAGTATCAGTAAAACATTACTGAATAAAAACAGTACTGAAAGACTACATATAGCATAAGAGACTTAAAATTTTCCACAACAAATACTATATAAGACGTTTAAGCATATTCATGTGATTAAGTAATTTTTAAAAAGCAAAGGAAAGAAAATGCAAATTGTTGGTATGTTGGTATTTTAGTTCTTGGATTGGGTAATGACTTCAGCAGTTTTCTTTATATAATAAACAAAATAAGTAAAAAAAAAAAAAAAAAGAAAATGAAAAAGAAGGCCACACATGAATGGCACTGTGATATGAAGCTAAGGATTCTGATTAAAGTATCCTCTGCATCCAAGCCCCTAACTCTTCAATAAAGGAGACAAAAAAAAAAAAAGAAGAAAAGAAAAAGAAAAGGAAGCTGGCAGAGGAAATAGAAATGGTAAATAAAAATAATCATTTTTCAGGTTTTGACTAAAGCAAGGCTAGTATTCATGCATTTAAATATCATTTAAACATTTTTGGCATGTAGAAATTCCAAAATCTGTCAGAAAAAGACAAGACATAAAAATGATTTTTAAAACACTGTATCTCTTATACTTACTGCTAAAAGTTTATCTCCAATCTGAAGTTTACCATCTTTATGGGCTGCACCTCCTTCAATGATTTTGGTGACATAGATGCTATTATCCCCAGGAATATGTTGATTTCCAACACCTCCAGCAATGCTGAACCCAAGACCTGTTTGGAAAACACTAGTTTTATAATCTCATTAATAAATGTGAGTTAAGTCCAGAAAGAAATGGTTGAAAGCCAGAAGGTGATCATTTCATCGAACTAATGCTTTTTAAAACAGAGAAGAATCTATTTACCTACTTGTAAAAATCCCAAGTATTCGTTCCACAATCAGGGACATTTATATATATCGGTGCTCCTATAGTAAAAGTAAGTTCCTATTATCTCCCTCAGGTTACTTGTTAAAGTGTTTTTTGTAAATGCATTTGTCTGTTCAAAATAGTACTGTAAAATTATGTTTTGCATTTGTTTCCATCATAATCGTGCTTGTTAGTAACACTTAATACTATCACAAGATTAAAATAATTGAGAAAAAAACAATAAAATTGGTGGTGGGTAGAAGTAATAGGCTTCAGAAATGTAGGTAATTTTGTTCTTTTTCAATATTCTATGAATTGTTTTTAAATAATGAATTTCTATAATTCATAAATTCAATAGCTTTAATACCAGCCAATCTGTAGCTCTCTATTCTTTTTTTCATGTGTTGGAATACTACCTCTTCCATGAAGCCATAAATTAGAATTAATATTTCCATTTATTCTTAATCCCATCAATGTTTTCAAAACTCATAAATCACATATTAATAGTCCTCCCTCCCTGCAGATGTACTGCTAATGACACACTCATAAATATTTGTTAGCATGTATCTGCATTTAATGTGCTTTGTAGATTAATGATTATACATTAATATTAAAATATACATGTCTTAATAGTGGCTAAGTACAATTCTACTTAAGACAAAAATTAGTAGAAATAAGAAATTCTAAATATTCACACAAGTTCTGTAGATTACCAGTATTATTAATCCTAGAATGTATGTCTTAAATAATTTCATTATTACATTTAACTCCAAAGTTCTTAATAACTTGTCTTAGTTTAATTTATCTCATACCTTTAGGACCTTTAATGAGCTTTATTTCCATTATTTTTTCTGATACTGGTTTCCTTCTTTTTACATACAATCGTACAACAGACCCCGCTTCTTTCAACGCTTCAACAGCTTTACTATGTGTTACATCACGAACGTCTACTTCATTTACTCGCAATATACAGTCATTGACCCTGAGGAAAAAATATTAAAAATGAAAAGCTAAAAATCTAAATGTCCATTTTTCACTTTGCCAATTTTTCTTGTCATTTCCATTTTTAAGGTAAAGAGATATATTAGAGGAAATATAAATGATGAAACTGCATGTTAAATTTCAATATATCAAATACTCAAATAAACACTTTATCCCAAGTGCCGGCAAAAGAAACAGGGCAAAAAATAGCAAATATTTATTTAGCACTAACTACATGTACTTTGTGTTTTAACCTTTAAAACTTTAAAGGCAGATACATATCCCTATTTTAACAGATGGAGACACTGAGGCACGAGTTTAGATGACTTTCCCAAGGCTACCCAGGCAGTGACTGATAAGAGTTTTGACTCAAAGAAAACTGAGATTCAGACTGAACAACTAGCATAAAGTCACAGAGATAATAAGCGGCAAAACTGAGATAAATTCACTGATTTATCCAAAAATATTTTTTGAATGCCTTTTCCAATTTAGATACCAGATTTTAAGAAATGAAGTTATTTCTTTAAATTTATGTGAAGTTAAAACAGCAGCAGACTCACAGACTCCAAGAAGGGACTAGTGGTTACCAAAGGGAAAGGGGGTGGGAAGAGTGGGTGTGAGGGAGGGAGAAGGGGAGTAAGGTATATTTTGATTAGCACATACAATGTAGAGGGGGCATGGGGAAGGCAGTATAGCACAGAGAAGACAGTAGTGACTCTACAGCATCTTACTACACTGATGGACAGTGACTGCAACGGGGTGTGTGTGGGGGACTTGATAATATGGGTGGATGTAGTAACCATAATGTTGCTCATGTGAAACCCTCATAAGATTGTGTATTAATGATTCCTCAATTAAAAAAAATTCATGTGAAGTTAGAGATTATGTCTGTAAAAAAAGAACTTTTAAATAAAAGGTTTCTCATGTACAAAACTTATTTCATTTGACATTGTAATATATATTTTTAAAGGCTTATTTGTTCCTATTCCTAACTTTTCCCTTAGCTGCTCTCAGTTTTAATTACCTGGAATGCCATTAGGAAAAAGAAAAAAAAAAAGACTGGTCATCTGAAATTGGGCAGTGAAGGGGAACAAAAGACAATTAAATATTAAAATTGATCCTGATAAGCTTCTCTATCAAATTAACTTTCTTTAAAGAAGAAATTCTATATTCAAAGATGTGATACCTTAGAATTAGTACTATGTTATGTTCTTTGTGAAATAAATGTAACATACTAATTTTCACATAAGAAGCACAAATAAAAAGCCAGTAACCGAATTAGGAAGTAAATGTCTACATTTACGTGAATGGCCAAATTATTAACCTTATATATAACTAATTTCACAAATACACTATCTGACATATCCAGTTAGAAGGAATGTTTAAGAACTTTAAGAAAAAGTTGTTTTTAACAGGGCACATATAAATCCTTAGACCTAAAATGTCAGACTACCACCATATATAAAAACAAAACAACAAACAAGGGAATAGGAAAAGTGCCATAATTATGGCCATAGGAGGCAAGAAGGATGCTAAAGGTATCTTCTGAATAGAATATTAGATTTAAAAAAGACTAACGTTACTTTCACCTATTCAATAAGAAAATATATTTAGATAAAAAATTTAAACTTTGCATAATCTTTACTGTGTGTATGAGATACAAACTCTTACATATATGATCTCTTCCACTTTAAATAAGTTTATATGTTTCCCACAGAGAAAATAAATGAAAAACATTTTGTAAATACATCAAAAAAAACAAAGGGAAATTTAGGATTCCTATAAATTTGCTTATAACTGTTTAAACTATCAACCAAATTTATTATTCACAATGTTGTAATATCTAAGATGAAACTGAGTTCCTAAATTTAAAGAGGGAACAATGCTTGGAGCACAATTATCTTATTCATTTGTTATTTGAGCATCTAACTCATGTTAGTTGTTATGATAGTGTTTCTTATTTGTATTTATTCATTGTTCAAGAAAAAATGAAGTGGATACAGTATGACAACATGAAGTAGAAAACATACCTCAATCTTCCATCTTGGGCAGCTGCGCCCCCTGCAATAATTTTGGTAATGAAAATACTTGAGTCATCTCCAATGTGTGGGTTGTCTGTACCTCCTGCAATGCTGAAACCAAGCCCTGAATTTCCCTAGGGACAGAGGGAAAAAAAGGGACTAAATGAGTAAGAATTATCTTTATTTATAGCCTCCTTTACTTATAGGACCTAGAAACTACTGATAGGGGGAATACATAAAGGTATATAAAAAATGAAGATTCTAAATTAAGAAATACAAGGAAAGCCTTTTTCTCTGTCAAGAATTCGGAGGCCTTACTGTTGAGTAGGTAAGGCTGAAGAACACATACTGCGTACTTTTGTTCTTTCTTTCAAAATGTATGTGCAGTTTGTCCTTGGATTAGTCACCCAAGTGCAGAGGTATCTCTATTAGGTCTCTTTCTTTTAGAATGCATCTCATTCATGCTTAGTGAGGCAAATGTCTCCTAGAGAAAAAAACCTTGATCTTTCTGCTGCTATGCTTATTACTTGATTGTAGGTGAAACTAATAAATCACTTCAGATTTTTAAGAAAGGGGTAGAAGGTAGTGCTTTTCTTGTACTAACTTTGCCATCAGCTTTTAATAAAATGACCAAATTGCATCTGCTAAGTAACAGTTGCCATCCTTTGTTTAAAAAAGATACCTGACCCTCAAAAGGCATTTTTAGTACTGAAAGCCCAGCCTGAGAACTTAACATTGGTGTGATAGCAGTCCATTTTGCCAAAGTAGCACTACTTTTTGATTGCTTTACATCCTGGATCTCTGAATATTTTCTTTGAAAAAAGGTTCTACCACTACAAGAAGTGTTTAAGGACAACTGTTCTAAGCAATAGTATTAAAAAACATTTATGTTTGCAAGAACGTCCCAATTATGACTCTTAGGCAACTCAAAGAAGCAGATCTTATCTGGACCAATTACTTAATTTTTAGTATTAAACAGCTTAAATCATTCACTCTACTATGATGTGTCATGAAGTTTTATGTTAACCACATATACATTTTTTCAGTCTAAACTCTTAAGAGTTCCTAGAGTCTCAGTAACAGTATCAACAGGTTATGTGAGGTTACCAAGTTACTCAGGTGCTCAAGTTTTTTTTATTTGCTTTTTAAAAACTGAGGTATAATTGACTTATAACATTGTGTAAGTTTAAAGTATACACGTTTAATATATTTATATATTGCAATGTGATTATCACTGTAGCTTTAAGTAAACACTGCTATCATGTCTTTCATTTCATTTTTTGTGTTGAGACTATTTAAGATCTCATCTCAGCAATTCTGAAGTATATAATACAGTACTGTTGACTACAATCACGATGCTGTGCATTAGATCTCAGTGACTTCATTTTGTAACTGCAAGTTTGTATTCTCTTCCCTAATTCCTGGTTCTCAAGTTCTTTAATCAGTGAAAAATAAAATACGTTCTTGACCAAACAAGGAATTTAAAAGGTACTGGAAAGGATGAAATAATAATAAATAAATAAATAAATAATAAAAAGTGAGGATTGTATGTCAATTACATCTCAATAAAGCTGGAAAAAAAACCCAAACAAAATACCATATTAAAATATATACAATATATTAATAGTGTGATTAGTTGAAGGTTACTCAGTCATCCATCTTACTTGAACGGGTGACCCAAATTCAGGTAATAGGCAATACAGATCTATTATACATGTTAAAGACCCTTTCAGGTCTATTTTCATGCAGAGTCTGCTCTGGTGTCAAACATAAGCAAATCTAATTATCTAGGATTTTAGTCTTAAACATACAGACATTCAGTTACTTAGGAAACTGACTTGTGTAGAACACTTCATTTCCCAAAAATGCTGGTCAGACACGGTTGTATTACTAAAATACAGCATCAATTGAATGCAGTGTTCTTAAGGGGAAAACATATCAAGAAAATTTATACATCTGAACTGTACCCTTTAAGTTACTTTCTTACTGGGGGAGTGCATGATAATAAATTTTCAGTAAGTTCTTGTCAATTGGAACTATGGTTATTATTTTGCTACCAAAGCAAATTGATAAAATGACCGTATTATAGGGATACTAAATACTCATTTAAGATAGTATTATATGAAAAATAAAGTAAAATTAAAAACTGAAAGATCTAAGAAACTGTTCATCTAGAGGAGCAAAGGAAGATATGATAACTAAATGTAATGTGGTATCCTAGATGGGATTCTGGAAGAGAAATACATAAAAATTAAGGAAACCCAAAGTATAGACTTAATAATAATGTATTAGTATTGGTTCATTAGTTGAAACAGATGTATTCTAGTAATGTAAGATGTTAGTAACAATAGAGGAAACTAAACTGATCCCAGGGTAAATGGAAATTCTCTGTATAACTTTCTTGTAATCTGAAATTATTTTAAGGAAAAATTTTATTTTAAAAAAGTGTTATTAAAGAAAAGCAACATGTTTTGAAAATATCATGGCCAATTTTATGATACGTGATAAAAGAAACTGATATTAGATGGTTCTGTTTTTGAAATATCTTGTCCCTTGTATTCCATATGAAAGAGCAATATATTTAAAAGGGTTCTTTAGAGCAACAGATTTATGCATAAAAACAAGATAATTAATGGTTCTTACCCTTTCAAGTGTGATTTCTTCATATTCATAATCTGCATCAGTGCCATTAACCTAATGGGGGGAAAAAGTAGCAGCACAGAAATACAGACTATAAAATTTGAAATGGCAAGGCATAATTTTTGCGTGATTTATTAATGAAAACCTGTTACATGGGATATAATCAAATAATGCAGCTTCATTTAAATAATTTTAGGGAAGATTTTCAAGGAATGTAAAAGTGCAAATGTGATTAATAAGCTGACATTCATGGCATTACTTTCAAATATAGAAAGGGTACATTCAGCTTTTAGTATTATTCAACTCTTGACAACTCTGGACATTAGATGTGATCCACACATCTAATCTGTTGCCAATTCTGTTTTAAATATCTCAATTTTTCTGAAAACCATCACCACTTCTTTCTCATTTCTATTACTTTGGTTCAAGTCTTTGTTGATCTCCTTTGGACTACTGCCCATGTAATCTATCCAATCTCTTAGACGCTAGTATTCTTCACTGTCCAAATCATTCTAACGTGTTTTACACAGATGGATCTTTTTGAAGACTATGTCTAATAATATACTCCCTCCAAAACTTTCATGAACTCTCATACAACTGACCCCATCTCATATGAATTGACCCCAATCCATCACTCAGCTTCATTCTTAATATAGATATCTCACCTTTTCATGAGCTTTACCTACCATCAAATTGGAATGACTTGCTTTTTTCCTTTACATATCCTGCAAGTTCCCACCTCTATATCTGTTACTTTAGTGCTTTCTCTGTCACAAATTTCACTTACTCATTTCATGTCCAAATTTGATTCAGCACTCAAGTTCTTGCTCACATCTCACACAACAAGTATGTTCTCTGCTTCCTACTAATTTATTCCCTTTACCTTCCTGGAAAGACTTAATTCCTACAGTGAAGGCCACTGGTGAGGGTAATAGTCTTTGGAATCAGATTAACTTGGGTTCAAATCATTGCTTTACTACTTCTGGTGATTAAGAGGCTCTGCAAAATACCTGATCAAATAAAGCCAATAGGGATTGTGATAAACTGCATTTTTCTACATGCCTCCAATCTTTCACCCTACCGTTTTTCATTTGCAATATGACTAAACCAGCCTACCATCAAAAGATGTTGTTCATTTCCCCTCCCCTCGGAATTTAGGCAGGTCTAAATGAGCTTTGTTAAAAAGAATCCAGCACAAATGATTCTGTGTGGTTTTTGAAGCTAGGTCATGTGATGTCTTGTAATGCTTGCCTTTGTCTTAGAAAGTACTTCTTAGAACGCAGCAGCTATAAAGTGAAGAAGCTCCAACAGCCTAAGAGTGAGGTGGGGCAAGGACATGGAACAAGCATCATGATTAAGTTTTCCTGCCTATGATGAAAAATGCTAAGATATAAACAATATAGTAAGAACAGGAGGGACCCCATCTTAAAGCTAAGATTCCATTTTAAAAAGCAGAGAGTTGAAAAGTAAGATTCCTAACATATTCTCTGGCAATCAGGCAATAACCCAACAGCCTATCTTAATTTAAGGCAGGGCAGGCAGTCTTAACTAGTATGTCCCCCACTATCTTGGAGAACAGGATAAATAAATCCCTTGTGTTGGGTTTATTTAGCAGAATTAGCTGGAGGACTGATAATAAAGGAAAGGAGATATGGTATCTCTCACCAGAGGTAAGTACCTTGAGACCACAAGTCAAGTCTACACCCAACAATCTCCCCTCTGCCCCATTCCTGAAAGCCTTAAAAGACCGAATCCCCAAACTTTCAGTGCGCCTCTTCTCTGAGGATGCCTGCACTTTCCTTTCTTTAAGTGTGTACTTTCAAATACAGCTTTCTCACTGCTCAGATTATTGTGGTTTGTCTCTTTGATATTTCATTTTATTTTCAAGTCTTCACTCTGTCTCTGCTTTACTCCTAATAAAGTAGGAAGGGGCTGCTAAGAGCTCAGATTTGGGCCTGCATGTTTCCGTCGCCTGGGTGACCTGGACAGAACTGCTGCTGTACAATCTGCTCTTAGTAGCCTGCCTGAAAATCTCTTTTCTTTGGGAAGTTCTCACTCCATCCTGTGCTCCATGGCTCCCCCAAATCCTAGGGCTGTAGGGGCTATTCCCCACGCCGTGTTGATCCAAGTGGACACAAGATGCCAGGTGGCCCTGGTTTCAGGAGTTGGCAAGGGAATCAGCCCTAGGCTGAGAACTTTCCTTCTTTCCCTCTGCTCTTACCTTTTCTCTGCTGCCTGCACAGCAACTGCCATTCCCCGATACTCTTGTTTTAATGAATTCCTTCCTTACCTACATTCGTCTGACCTGTTTGAGAATTCTTTTTTGTCCAGAGTCAAGAACACTCCCCATCCAGGCTGAGGTTTCTCCCAGTACTTCTTCACCTAGTGTGCAGGGAGAGACCTCCCCAGATGCAGCTGCCTGGCAACATGAGGAGATTCGAAAAAGAGAATAAAGGCCCTTAGCCCAAAGCCCCAGCTGCACTCCTAACTAGCAACCAGCACCGCCACCAGCCATGTGAATGAGGCTATTTTGGATCTTCTGGGATTTTCCAGTGCCTCAGCCAATACCACATGAAGCAGAACAAATTTCTAGTTAACCTAGAAAAATGATGAGAAATACTGAATTGTTTTTTAAGCCACTAAGTGTCAGGATGATTTGTTATACTGTAATAGAATAATAAAATTTATATAAGCTACTTTGCTTTCTTCATCATACTATAAGAAAGTAACCTTAATTCAGGTGTAATTTAGGGGCTAGGAGTCTTTCTTGAGTGCTTTTGAAACCCATCTCTACCACTTTTTTGAGTTCTTAATTCTTATGATTCTAATGGATTCAAACCCAATTGCTACTTGGTTTCTTCTTTCTCACCTGAAGAGATTTTCCTCTTGTTTTTGAGATATTTTAAGTAAAAGACATTTTAAGTAAAATCCGTATCTGCAGCAACGCCACTTTTCTTATTCTAAACATATTTGTGTCATCTTCATTTTTTTCTTACTCAGACTTGGTGGAAGTCTATCAGTCTTCATCAAAGCAGTAGTTTTAACACTGATTAATCTATTACATTCTATGCTATTACTTTCTGCTTTTATTTTTACCAATTCTTTTATTCTATCTTTAGACTTTTTTTTAAGGCTTCTTGAGTTGAATGTCCAGTTTATTCTGCTAATTAATTTTTTCTATTTTAAAAACATCCATTATAGTTAATAAATTTTCCTTAGCGTATTTCTTTGGCCTAATTCCAAAACTGCTACACTGGACTCTTTTTTCATTTGTTTATTTCTGAATAGTCTAAAATTTTATTGTGGAAAACATTTCCAAGTGAATATGCTTACATGGCCCTTTTGGTGTTAATATGTAAAATTCTTGACCTTATGATTTCTGGTTTAAGGAATCTGAGATTTCACCATTATGTCTTCTCAAAAGAAGGTACTTAGTTAACATACTTGGTGCTTAATTTAATGTTATGATGTATTGTTATCTGGTGACAATTCCAGGTAGCACAGAGTGATTTAAAAAGGTGAAAAACAAGAAGGCCATACAGACCCCCAATGACTTTATTCCTAAACCCTCAATGACTTGAAATTGATAATTTCATATAAAGATAGTGCAACAATATCATTAAACACTTTCAAACTGGGCTTCTAAATGCCAATAGTACATTACCAAAAACACAAATTACAAGTACTACCTCATTAAAAGTGAAAAAACAATGGCTGTGTAATGTTTTCAAAAACTACAGGATGGTCGGTTGCTTAGTTTTCTCATATTATTTTTATAAAATATGGCTGCTAATTGGAAAGAAATGCTCATCTAATCAAGTTTATTACAATTTACAGGATAGGGTGAGAGGTAAGGTGGGAACAAAATTAGACATCAATCTTTAGACAAAATGAATGTATTATAGACAAAACATTTTTCCTCTTTAAAAATATGAGATGATAGATTTAGAATACTTCTTGCAAACTGTCATTGCTAGTATTTTCTAGGTTTTGAATTTAGTCCCATCAAGAAACTGGGGCTTCCTGAATGCTTTCCTAAGGAATGAGAATTATCATTAAAGTTCCTTAAAGTTACTGGGCATTAAGTAGTTTTAGTAGTTTTTCCAGAAAAAAACTGTGGCACTATGGAACAGAAATGGAGAATAACTGGAGAAAAGTAAACTGGTAAAGGTATGGCAATAGCCTGGGTAAAAGGCAAAAATTCCAAAGACATTTAAGAATAAGTGGTAAATTCATATGTATCTCCTAATATTATTGGGAGAAAAACCCCACAAAGGCCTAACTAAGAACAACTAATCTACAATAAACCTGACCAGGAAAAAAAAAAATCAGATTATACAACATGTATCAAAGGCAAATTATATTTATCTGGTTTTGGACCAGAACTATGCTGCTTTAATTAATAATGTTTTATATTTTATTACCTGGTAGGGAAATTCCCCACAATTACTTTTATTTTAAAATTTACTTGGCTATTCTTGAGCTTTTAACTTTTCTTTATCAATACTGTCCAACACAAGTTTCTGCAACTATGGAAATGTTCCATAAATACAGGAGTTACTATCCACATATGGTTACTGAGCACTTGAAATGTGTTTTGTGCAATAGAGAAACTAAATTTTAAATTTTACTGCATTTTAATCAACTTAAACACTAACATGTGACTAGTGGCTACTATACTGGATGATACAGCTCTAGATGAATCAGTAAGTCCAACTCCATCCCTCCAAAACACATGTATACATTCTATTTCTTTTTTATCTCTCTCCTTTTTCCCCCTCTCTCCCCATGCCTACCCCTAAACTTTCATTCTCTTTTTTTGGGCTATAACTGGTACTACACCAAACTTAAAGATTAATCTGAGGAAAATGATGATTTCTACATTATCATCCTGCTCAGCAACAAGATATGCTCTTTATTTAGGTACTCTTTTATGCCATCAGTAAAATTTTATAATTTTTTTACTATAAACTCTATACATCTCCTTTATGCATGTTTAGCTGATTGCTAGGTATTGCATATTTTTGTTGATAGAATTAATGGACTTATATTTCCAACTGGTTGTTGGTAGTCTACTAGGGTAGCATTTATTGCTTAACTTTTAAATTGTGTAAGTTCTTAAATGTGATTTAATTATAGACACACATATTCCATGAAGAAACAGAGGATAATTTATAACAGATATCCTTAGTCGCACAAAGATTTTAATTTTCTAGTCAGGTGACATTAATATATCCAAATAGGACAGACAAATTCTATTACATAATAGGTGTAAGACTTGTCCAAAGGAAGATAAAAAGAAGCCTAATTAACTACTTCCCTGTTGTTTAGGTTCAATTCAACAATACCTTTTGAACTACAGAGTTATGATGTTGAAATTCAAGGTTTTATCTATCAACATTCATATGACTCACTTGTCATATTAATGCACAATCGTAGTCAATTAAAGACCTCAAAGTCTATACGATCACAAGGTAAGGATTTAAAAATAAAAATACACTGGAAAGAAGAAAATGTTCTTCCTAATGAAACATTAACATATTAAATACAAAATATTAATCCCTAAAGAATTTATTTAAAGGTTTTCATAAGTAATGAATAGCCATTTAGACTGACTTAAAAATACTGCAATTAGCAATTACTCTTTATATGGAAAAACTAAGCTTTTAGTATTAAAGAAAACTACTAAAGTCAAATTGAATGAATTTTCCTAACCTTCACTGTTCATGGTCAGTCTTCTGGAAAATAAAGAAAGAGGAACAGACAGGAATTATTTCAACAGATTACCTCATTTCCATCTCATTACTGAAACCAGTCAGAGTTCTAAAACTTTTGTCTTTAATTTTGTCTTCCCTTAAAATTTTACTATTTAAAGGAAGAACAGCGATTCCTGGAAAGAAGGATAGATATGGGAATAATTTAAATTAGATACAAAAAATGTAAGCAAGTGGATAGATACACTGGCCCATCAATAGCTAAATAAGATATGATACTTTCCCACTATAAAACGTTATACAACTATATATTAAACAAAATGGTGGTATGAGAAGGTTTTGGCAGAAACCTTCTCCCGAAACAACATATAACACGAAAATACAGAAAACCAACTAATCCTGAAAAAGCAACCAGAAAGAAGATTGCAAAAGATGGCCTACATCTGGGGAAAAGAGATCTTACGGAAAAGGGTAAATTAGGAAAGCTGTGATCCAGCGGGACCCGTGCCCTTCCCCACCCCAGCTCACAGGTGGGAGAAAGAGAAACGGACCCCAGAGAGAGTAGAAGCCCAGGACTGCTAAATACCCAGCCCTGGAAATCTACTCCGGGAGCAAGAAACCACATTACATGGTTCCCTGGAGATTAGAGGGGTTGGAAAGCAAAGGCACGTGAAATACTCAGAGAGACTGAGATTCCAGGCGCTTGTGGAGAATAGGTAACCACACTGGACGCTCCAGGACAGAAGAAAGGCAGGCACACTGAAGGACTTCACAACAGTGAGAGGGCTGCTAAAGGGGCAAGGATTGCACAGAGCTCGCCACTAAGGAGAAAGGGCAGGTGGACAAAATCATACCAGCACATTCAGCCCATCAGCTTGGGAACTTGCAAGAGCTTCATGTGCTCCATCCCCCTGGCTGGCAATGCAGCGCAGAGGCCTCCCATTGTGATACCTAGCCTACCGCTCCATCCTCCCGGCTGGCACCATTTGCAAACCTGCTGCTCCTGCCATTGCGCCAGGCCAGCAGGAGGGGAGCCCAGCCTACGGCAGCTACAAGGGCACAGTATAGAGGCTCGTTCATGCGTGTTCAGCCACTGACCCTGACAGTGGAGGAGGGCACTGCGCCCAGGAAGCAGGAAAGAGCTCTTTCCTCCTGGCCGGCATTGGTGCCACTCACCTGTGACCCCCTGCCATGGCTCCAGAGGCTGGGCAGCTCCAGAGAGTAGCGCTTCTGGGCACTAGAGGGTGCCGCCGACACGAAGTTATTATTCCACAGAAATCATTACTAATATGAAATGGCAAAAGAACCTGGTACAAACCAAAATTCTTCAAACACCAGAAAGAGAGCTAAGTAAAACTGAAATCACCAATTTCCTGATAAAGATTTCAAAATAAAAATCATAAACATGCTTATGGAGCTCCAGAAAAATATTTAAGACCTCAGAGAGGACTTCAAGAAAGAGACAGAAACTTTGAAAAATATCTGAAATGAAACATACAATAGGGGGATTTAAAAGCATATTAGATGAGGTAGAGGAGATGGTAAATGAAATAGAAATAAATTAGAGAACAGGAATACATAGAAGCTGAGGCACAGAGAGAGAAAAAAGGACCTCTAGGAATTAAAGATTTTTAAGAAAACTGTTGACCAATCCAAAAAGAACAATATTCACGTTATAGGGGAACCAGAAGAAGAAGAAGAGAGAGAAAGAGATGGAAAGTGTCCTTGAAGAAATAATTGCTGAAAATTTCCCTAATCTGGGGAAGGAAATAGTCACTCAGGCCATGGAAGTGCACAGATCTCCCAACACAAGGGACCCAAGGAAGACAACACCAAGACATATAATAATTAAAATGGCAAAGATCAAGGACAAGGACAGACTATTAAAAGCAGCCAGACAGAGAAAAAAGAACACTTATAAAGAAATACCCATCAGGCTATCATCAGACTTCTCAGTAGAAACTTTACAGGCCAGAGAGAGTGGCATGATATATTCACTGCAATAAAACAGAAGGGCTTCAAACCAAGAATACTCTACCTGGCAAGATGATCATTTAAATTTGAAGCAAGAATTAAACAATTTTCAGATAAGCAGAAGTTGAGGGAATTTACCTTCCACAAATTGTCTCTACAGTGTACTTTAGAGGGACTGCTATAGATGGAAGGGCTCCTAAAGCTAGATAGCTGTCACCAGAGAAAAAAAACCACAGTAAAGGAAGTAGAACAATTAATTGATAAGTAAATGCAAAATAAACCCAAAAGGTAGTCAAGGGATACACCAAGTGTACAGAATATGAAAACATATAAAGAATGGACAAGGAAGAAAAAGAAGGGAGGGAAAAAAAAGAACTTTTAGATTGTGTTTGAAATGGCATAATAAGCAAGTTAAGTTAGACTGTTAGATAGTAAAGAAGCTGCCCTTGAACCTTTCGTAACCATGAATCTAAAGCCTGCAATGGCAGTAAGTACATATCTATTGATAATCACCGAAAATGTAAATGGACTGAATGCACCAGTCAAAAGACATGGAGTTACTGAAGGGATAAAAAAGTAAGACCCATCTATATGCTACCTACAAGAGATTCACTTCAAACCTAAAGACATACACAGACTAAAAGTGAAGGGATGGAAAAAGATATTTCACAATACTAACAGGAAAAAAAAGCAGGAGTTGCAGTACTTCTATTACACAAAATAGATTTCAAAACAAAGAAAGTAACAAGAGACAAAGAAGGATATTACATAATGATAAAGGGGTCAGTCCAACAATAGGATATAATCATTGTTAAGTATCTATGCACCCAACATAGGAGCACCGAAATATTGGAAACAAATACTAATAGAATTAAAGGGAGAAATAGAATGCAATGCATTCATTTTAGGAGACTTCAACACCACTCACTCCAAAGGACAGATCAACCAGACAGAAACTAAGTAAGGAGACAGAGGCACTGAAGAACACATTAGAACAGATAGACCTAACAGACATCTACAGAACACTCTACCCAAAAGCAGCAGGATGCACATTCTTCTCAAGTGCACATGGAACATTTTACAGAATAGATCAGATACTAGACCACAAAAGAGCATCAGTAAATTCAGAAGGAATGAAATTGTACCAACCAGTTTCTCAGACCACAAGGTATGAAACTAGAAATAAAGCATGCAAACAAAACAAAAAAAACCCCACAAACACATGGAGGCTTAACAACACGCTCCTAAATAATCAATGGGTCAATAACCAAAACTAACACACAAATCAAGCAATATGTGAGACAAAAAAACAAAACCCCAAAATCTGTGAGACACAGAGAAGGCAGTTCTAAGGAAAGTACATAGCAATACAGGCTTACCTCAAAAAAGAACAATAACAAATGAACAGTGTAAACTCACAATTAATGAAACTAGAAAAAGAATAATAAATGAGGCCCAAAGTCAGTAGAAGGAGGGACATAATTAAGATCAGAATATAAATAAATAAAACCGAGAAGAATAAAACAATATAATCAATGAAACCAGGAGCTGGTTCTTTGAGAAAGTAAACAAAATAGATAAACCCTTAGCCAGACTTATTAAGAAAAAAACAGAGAGTCTACACAAATAAACAGAATCACAAATGAAAAAGGAAAAATCACTATGGACACCATGGAAATAAAAAGACATTCATGAGAGAAATTAAAGAAGATACCAATAAATGGAAAATACATACCATGCTTATGGATATAAAGAATTAACATTTTCAAAATGGCCATCCTGTCTAAAGCAAACTACAGATTCAGTACAATCCCTATCAAAATACTGAGAGCGTTCTTCAATGAGCTAGAACGAATAGTTCTCAAAATCATATGTAACCACAAGACACTGAATAGCCAAAGTAACCCTGAGAAAGAAGCTTCTTCTTCAACTGCATTAATAAAGCACTCCCCTACTTCAAGCTCTACTACAAAGCCACAGCAATCAAAACGATTTGGTAGTGGCACAAGAACAAACTCATAGATCAATGGAACAGAATAAAGAGCCCTGATATAAACCCACACATATATGACCAATGAATATACGATAAAGGATCCGTGGATATACAATGGGTAAATGACAACCTCTTCAACAACTGGTGTTGGCAAAACTGGACAGCTACACATAAGAGAATGAAAATGGAATACTATCTAACTCCATACACAAAAGTAAACTAGAAATGGATCAAAGACCTGAATGTAAGTCATGAAACCATAAAACCATCAGAAGAAAACATAGGCAAAAGTCTCTTGAATATAAACATGAGCAATTTTTTCCTGAACATACCTCCTCAGGCAAAGGATGAACACATGGGACTACGTCAAACTAAAAGATTCTGTACAGCAAAGGAAACCATCAGTAGAACAAAAAGGCAACCTACAGTATGGGAGAATATATTTGTAAACAACATATCCAGTAAGGGGTTAACATCTATATAAAGAACTCTTATGCCTCAATACCCGAAAAGCAAATAACCTGATTAAAAAATGGGCAGAGGATCTGAACAGACACTTCTCCAAAGAAGAAATTCAGATGGCCAACAGGCACATGAAAAGATGCTCTGTATCACTAATTATCAGGGAAATGCAAATTAAAAACCACAATGAAAAATCACCTTACACCAGTTAGGATGGCCAACATCGAAAAGACAAGGAACAACAAATGCTGGTGAGGATGCAGAGAAAGGGGAACCCTCCTATACTGTTGGTGGGAATGTAAATTAGTTCAACTATTGTGGTAAGCAATATGGAGGTTCCTCAAAAAACTAAAAATAGAAATACTGTTTGATCCAGGAATTGCACTCCTAGGAATTTACCCAAAGAAAACAACATCACAGATTCAAAAAGACATATGCACCCCTATGTTTATCGCAGCACTATTTACAATAGCCAAGATATGGAAGCAACATAAGTGTCCATCAGATAAGATGAATGGATAAAGATGTGGTACATATACACAATGGAATATTATTCAACTGTAAGAAGAAAACAAATCCTACCATTTGCAACAACATGGATGGAGCTAGAGGGTATTATGCTCAGTGAAATAAGCCAGGTAGAGAAAGACAAGTACCAAATGATTTCTCTCATTTGTGGAGTATAACAGTGAAGCAAGACTGAAGTAGCAAAACAATAGGAGACTCACAGACTCCAAGAAGGGATTAGTGGTTACCAAAGGGGAGGGTGTGGGAAGGGAGGGTGAAGAGGATTAAAGGACATTATGATTAGCACACATAATGTAGGGGGGTCACAGGGAAGGCAGTACAACGTGGAGAAGACAAGTAGTGATGGTATATCATCTTACTATGCTGATGGACAGTGACTGCAATGGGGTGTTGGGTGGGGAACTTGATAATATGCGTGAATATAATATCCACAATGTTGCTCATGTGAAACCTTTATAAGATTGTATATCAATGATACCTTAATTTAAAAAAAAGCGTCTTATCCTGTAAGAGACGTTTTCTTTGTTCTGCTCACCAGAACAGAGAGGTCCCTTTCAGGTTTAGCAATAAACCTGCTTGGACTGTTAAAAAAGAAAAAGAAAAAAAGAGAATAAATTCAAGCCTTAAAATTGGGACAGAAATCATGTGGACTGTACATAAAATTAGATGTGTGACTTATTGGTGGTGTATGTGAAAATACTTTGGGAAAACCTGAAATCATCTAAATATCCAGATGGTAGTTAAATAAATCATGGCATATACATACAGAGAAATACAATGTGCACAAATAGGCATGCTTTCAAAGCATATGTAGTGACATGGGAGCCTGGGCATGTAAAATACAACTCAGAAAATGTTTGTGTTAAAATATAACTCAGTAAATGGTCAGAATGGTCATCTCTGTGAGGCTAGAGATTATTTTCCTTTTCTTCATGATGTTAATGTTTACTACATTTTCTATCATGATCATAAATTTTGTAATTACAATAAATATTAAACACTTTATATTCCTTTAAAAAAATCATTGAACAAAATTATGTAGAGGTTGACAAGCTGATCTTAAAATTCATATGAAAATGCAAAGAACATGGAATAGCCAAAACAAACTTAGAAAGTTGGAGGACATATAGTTCTGATTTCAAAACATATTACAAAGTTACAGTAATCAAAGCCTGTGTGGTACTAGCATAAGGATACATATTTAGATCAATGGAAGAGAATTAAGAATCCAAAAATAAACCCATATACTTGTAATTAACTGATTTTCTACAAGGGTGCCAAGAGTACTCAAAGAAAACAGTCTTTTCAGCAAATGGTTATGGGACAACTGGATATCCATATGCAAAAGAATGAAGTTGAACCCTTACCTCCTACAATAAACAAAATTAACTCAAAATGGATCATAAGAATAAAAACTATAAGTCTAAGAAAAAAAAGAAAAGTTTTTTGACCTTGAATTTGGTAACTGTTTCTCAGATACGACATCAAAAGCATGACAAAAGAAAAAAAATAAACTGGACTTCTGTGCCTTAGATAAGATTATCAAGTAAGTGAAAAGGTAATCTACAGAAAGGGAGACAATCTTTTGCAAATCACTTATCTGATTAAAGGACTTGTATCTAGATCATATAAAGAACTCTTATAGATTACTAGTGAAAGACAGTAAGTTAATTAAAAAATGGCCAAAGGATCTAAATAGACATTTCTTCAAAGAAGATAAACAAATGTCAATTAGCACATGAAAAGATGCTCAACATCATTAGTTGAAGTAAATGCAAATCAAAGCTTTAATAAGATATCCCTTCAGACCCTTAGGGTAGTTATAATAAAAAGGACTGAAACAATGTTGATAAGGAATAACAAGATTAGTGAAGATGTGAAGAAACTGGAACCCTCACACACTATTTGTGGGAATGTAAAATGGTGCAGCTGCTATGGAAAACGGAGGTTCCTCAAAACCCTAAATATAAGAGTTACCATATGACCGAGCAATTCTACATCTAAGTATATATCCAAAGGAATTGAAGGCAGGGACTTGAATAGATACTTGTATGCCAATGTTTACACAACATTATACAAAACAGCCAAAAGGTGGAAACAGCCCAAGTGCCCATCAACAGAAGGATGAATAAATAGAATGTGCTGTGTGTGTGTGTGTGTGTGTAAAATGGAATATTATTCAGTTTTAAGAAGGAATGGATTTCTGATACATGCTAGAATGTGGAAGAATCTTGAAAGCACTGTTAAGTGAAAGAAGCCAGACACAAAAAGCCACATTATCATGTGATTCTAGTTATATGAATGGTCCAAAATAGACAAATCAAATAGTGAAAGAAAGTAGATTTAGTGATTGCCAGTGGCTGAGAAAAGGGCAGGATGGGGTCTGATACTAATGGGTACAGGGTTCCCTTATAGGGTGATTAAAAAATGTTCTGGAATTAGAAAGTGGTCGTGATGGCACAACACTGAATAAATGAAAAACCACTGAATTGTATGCTTTAAAAGGGTAGATTTTGTGGTATGTATTTCAACATAAAATTTTTTTAAGGTGGAAAGGTAGAAAAAGGTGAGATGATATGAATGCAAATTAAAACAATGAGTTAATACATTTTAAGTATTAGTTAACAAAAGATCAAAAAGTTCACAGTGCTGGTGACACTATGGGGTAAAAACACTGATACTTTTGATTAAAGTATAAATGGGAAAAATTATGAACTGCCACTTGACAATTATGATCAAATATAAAAACTAACACATGCTTTGAGCAATCTATGTATATGTTCGGCTATATACTTGTGTGTATATATATATATATATATGTATATATATATATATACACACACACACAAAAAAAAAATCTATATAAAAATTGTCAGTAGCCCAATGATTTTTTTTATGTGGTAAAAGCATGGTTAACAATAATACATATATGCTTGCATAGATATAGAATGTTTACAGAAGTATACTTATATATGAAACTACTAAGACTTCCTTCCATAGGGAAGGAAACTGGAAGACTGGGAGCAGGGTAGATGATTGATTTACTTCTCACTGGACATTCTTCTGTATCTTTTTAATTTTGTACAATGTTTATGCATTTTCTCTTCAATTAGTTACTTAATTTTGAGAGTGTGAGGGCTATACCCGGAAAAAAAAAAGTGATATAAGGGCAATATTTTTTATTTTTATTCATCAATACATAGTATTAAATGATCAGGAAATTAACAGAGGAATAACAAACAAGTTGAAAAAGTATTCTGAATAAACTTTATATTTCAGAATTAAATTCCTTAGTGACGCAAAAGCTTATTAAGGTTGTATAACCGAAATAAAAATTTAGTCTTGTTTATATGAAGCAAGAGCCACAGAGCATAGTCAGTATCAAAGCATTTCACACAGGATTTAAAAAAAATTTTTATTAAGGTATTATTGATGTACACTTCCTATGAAGGTTTCACATGAAAAAACAATATGGTTACTACATTTAACCATATTATCAAGTCCCCATGAAAACCCCATTGCAGTCACTGTACATCAGTGCAGTAAGATGCCACAGATTCACTATTTACCTTCTCTGTGCTACACTGTTTTCCCCGAGAACCCTCACACCATGTGTACTAAACATAATACCCCACAATCCCCATCTACCTCCCTCCCGACCTGGGCTTCCACACCACTCCCCTTTGGTAACTACAAGTCCCTTCGTGGAGTATGTGAGTCTGCTGCTGTTTTGTTCCTTCAGTTTTGCTTCGTTGTTATACTCCACAAACAAGGGAAATCATTTGGCACTTGTCTTTCTCTGCCTGGCTTATTTTACTGAGCACAATACCCTCCAGCTCCATCCATGATGCAAATAGTAGGGTTTGTTTCTTTCTTATGGCTGAATACTATTCCATTCTGTATATGTACCACCTCTTCTTTATCCATTCATCTACTAATGGACACTTAGCTGGCTTCCATATCTTGGCTATTGTAAATAGCGCTGTGATAAACATATGGGTACATGTGTCTTTTTGAATCTGAGAACTTGTATTCTTAGGGTAAATTCTAAGGAATGGGATTACCGGGTCAAATGGTATTTCTATTTTTAGTGTTTTGAGGAACCTCCATATTTCTTTCGAGAATGACTGAACTAGCTTACATTCCCACCAGCAGTGTAGCATGGTTCCCCTTTCTCCGCATCCTCGCCAGCATTTGTTGTCTTTGTCTTTTCGATGCTGGCCATCCTTACTCGTGTGAGGTCATATCTCATTGTGGTTTTAATTTGCATTTCCCTGATGATTAGTTATGTGGAGCATCTTTTCATGTGTCTGTTGGCCATCTGGATTTCTTCTTTGGAAAACTGTCTCTTCATATACCCCGCCCATTTTTTAATTGGGTTATTTCCTTTTTGGGTGTTGAGGTGTGAGAGATTTTTATGTATTTTGGGTGTTAACCCCTTGTCGGATATGTTGTTTACAAATATATTCTCCCATACTGTAGGATGCCTTTTTTTTTCTGTTGATGGTGTACTCTGCTGTACAGAAGCTTTTTAGTTTGATGTACTCCCATGGGTTCATTATTGCTTTTGTTTCCCTTGCTTGAGGAGATGCGTTCAGGAAGAAGTTGCTCATGATTATATTCAGGAGAATTTTGCCTATGTTGTCCTCAAAGAGTTTTATGGTTTCATGAGTTACATTCAGGCCTTTGATCCACTTCGAGTTTATTTTTGTGCATGGGGTTAAACAATAACCTAGTTTCATTCTCTTGCATGTGGCTGTCCAGTTTTGCCAACACCAGTTCTTCAAGAGGCTGTCATTTCCCCATTGTATGTCCATGGCTCCTTTCTCATATATTAATTGACTATATATGGTTGGGTTTATATTGGGCTCTCTAGTCTGTTCCACTGGTCTATGGGTCTGTGCTTGTGCCAGTACCAAATTGTCTTGATTACTGTGGCTTTGTAGTAGAGCTCTAAGTCAGGGAGTGTAATTCCCCCTGCTTTATTCTTCCATCTGAGGATTGCTTTGGCTATTCAAGGTCTTTTGTGGTACCATAAGAATTTTAGAACTATTTGCTCTAGTTCATTGAAGAATGCTGTTGGTATTTTGAAAGGGATTGCATTGAATCTGTATATTGCTATAGGCAGGATGGCCATTTTGACTATATTAATTCTTCCTAGTCAAGAGTATGGGATGAATATCCATTTATTAGTGTCCTCTTTAATTTCTCTTAAAGGTATCTTGTAGTTTTCAGGGTATAGGTCTTTCACTTCCATCGTTAGGTTTATTCCTAGGTATTTCATTCGTTTGGATGTGATTGTGAATGGAATTGTTTTCCCGATTTCTCTTTCTGCTAGTTTATCGTTAGCGTATAAGAATGCAACAGATTTCTGTGTATTAATTTTGTATCCAGCAATTTTGGTGAATTCAGATATTGGATCTAATAGTTTTGGAGTGGATTCTTTAGGGTTTTTTATGTACAATATCATGTCATCTTCAAACAGGGACAGTTTGACTTCTTCCTTGACAATCTGGAGGCCTTTTCTTTGTCTTGTCAGATTGCTGTGGCTAGGACCTCCAAAACTATGTTGAATAAAAGTGGGGAGAGTGGGCATCCTTGTCTTGTTCCCAATCTTAAAGGAAAAGCTTTCAGCTTCTTGCTGTTAAGTATAATGTTGGCTGTGGGTTTGTCATATATGGCCTTTATTGTGTTGAGGTACTTGCCCTCTATACTCATTTTGATGAGAGTTTTTATCATAATAGAATGTTGAATTTTGTCCAGTGTTTTTCAGCATCTATGGAGATGATGATGTGGTTTTTGTCCATCTTTTTCTTCATGTGGTGGATGATGTTGATGGATTTTTGAATGTTGTACCATCCTTGCATCCCTGGGATGAATCCCACTTGATCACGATGGATGATCTTTTTGATGTGTTTTTGAATTTGCTTTGCTAATATTTTGTTGAGTATTTTTGCATCTATGTTCATCAAGGACATTGGTCTGTAATTTTCTTTTTTTGTGGTGTCTGCCTGGTTTTGGTATTGCACTTAAGTTGGCCTTGTAGAATGAGATTGGGAGTAGTCCCTCCTCTTCTACTTTTGGAAAACTTTAATGAGGATGGGTATTAGGTCTTCACTAAATGTTTGATAAAATTCAGCAGTGAAACCATCTGGTCCAGGAGTTTTGTTCTTAGGTAGTTTTTGATTACCAATTGAACTTCTCTGCTGGTAATTGGTCTATTCAGATTTTCCGTTTCTTCCTGGGTCAGCCTTGGATGGTTGTATTTTACTAGAAAGTTGTCCATTTTTTCTAGGATATCCATTTTGTTACCATATAATTTTTAATAGTATCATCTCATAATTCTTTGTATTTCTGTGGTGTCCATCATGATTTTTCCTTTCTCATTTCTGATTCTGTTTATGTGTGTAGAGTCTCTTTTTTTTCTTGATAAGTCTGGCGAGGGGGTTATTTATTTTGCTTATTGTCTCAAAGAACCAGCTCCTGCTTTCATTGATTCTTTCTATTGTTTTGTTCTTCTCATTTTTATTTACTTCTGCTCTATTCTTTATTATGTCCCTCCTTCTACTGACTTTGGGCCTCATTTGTTCTTCCTTTTCTAGTTTCATTAACTGTGAGTTTAGACTGTTCGTTTGGGATTGTTCTTCTTTCCTGAGGTAGTTCTGTATTGCAATATATTTCCCTCTTAGCATGACCTTCCCTGCATCCCCAGATTTTGTGGTGTTGAATTATTGTTCTCATTTGTCTCCACATATTGCTTGGTCTCTGTTTTTATTTGGTTATTGATCCATTGATTATTTAGGATCATGTTATTAAGCCTCTATGTGTTTGTGGGCTTTTTCGTTTTCTTTGTGTAATTTATTTCTAGTTTCATACCTTTGTGATCTGAGAAGCTGGTTGCTACAATTTCATCCCTTTTGAATTTACTGAGGTACTTTTTGTGGCCTGATATATGATCAATTCTGGAAAATGTTCCATGTGTACTTGAGAAGAATGTGTATCCTGCTGCTTTCGGATGTAGGGTTCTGTAGATGTCTGTTAGGTCCATCTGTTCTAATATGTTGTTCAGTGCCTCTGTCTCTTTACTTATTTTCTGTCTGGTTAATGTGTCCTTTGGAGTGAGTGGTGTGTTGAAGTCTCCTAAAATGAATGCATTGCATTCTATTTCCCCCTTTAATTCTGTTAGTATTTGTTTCACATATGTAGGTGATCCTGTGTTTGGTGCATAGATATTTATAATAGTTATATCCTCTTGTTGGAGTGACCCATTTATCATTATGTAGTGTCCTTCTTTGTCTCTTGTGACTTTCTTTGTTTTGAAGTCTATTTTCTCTAATACAGGTACTGCAACTCCTGCTTTTTTCTCCCTATTGGTTACATGAAATGTCTTTTTCCATCCCTTTACTTTCAGTCTGTGTATGTCTTTGGGTTTGAAGTGAGTCTCTTGTAGGCAGCATATAGATGGGTCTTGTTTTTTTATCCATTCAGTAACTCTATGTCTTTTGATTTGTGCTTTCAGACCATTTACATTTAGTGTGATTATTGATAGGTACATACTTATTGCCATTGCCGGCTTTAGATTTGTGGTTACCAAAGGGTCAAGGGCAATTCCCTGACTATCTAACAGTCTAATTTAACTTACTTTGTATACTATTACAAACACAACCTAAAGTTTCTTTTTTGTCCCCCGTCCTTTTCTTCCGCCTCCATTTTTTGTATATTATGAATTATATTCCGTACTCTTTGTCTTCTCTTGGGTGACATTTATTCAGTCTTAGGAATACTTCCATCTATAGGAGTCCCTCCAAAATGCCCTGTATGGGTGGTCTGTGGGAGGTAAATTCTCTCAGCTTTTGCTTATCTGAAAATTGTTTAAGCCCTCCTAAATGATAACCTTGCCTGGTAGTGTATTCTTGGTTCAAGGCCCTTCGGCTTCATTGTATTAAATATATCATGCCACTCCCTTCTGATCTGTGAAGTTTCTGTTGAGAAATCTGATGATGGCCTTTGGGTCTTCCTTTGTATGTGATCTTTTTTACCTCTCTAGCTCCTTTTAAAAGTCTGTCTTTATTCTTGATCTTTGCAATTTTAATTATTATATGTCTTGATATTGTCTTCCTTGGGTCCCTTGTGTTGGGAGATCTGTGCACCTCCATGGCTTGAGAGACTATCTCCTTCCCAAGATTGGGGAACTTTTCATCAATTACCTCCTCAATGACACTTTCTATCCCTTTTTCTTTCTCTTCTTCTTCTGGTACCCCTATAATGCGAATATTGTTGTGTTTGGATTGGTCACACAGTTCTCTCAATATTCTTTCACTCTCAGAGATCCTTTTTTCTTTCTGTGCCTCGGCTTCTTTGTATTCCTCTTCTATAATTTCTATTCTATTTACTCTCTCTTTGACTACATATAATCTTTTAAATCCCTCCATTGTATGTTGCATTTCAGATATGGAATTTCTTAATGATTGAATCTGCGACTTAAATTCGTTCCTGAGATTTTGAATATTTTTCTGTACCTCCATAAGCATGTTTATACTTTTTATTTTGAACTCTCAGGAAGATTGGTGATTTCGGTTTCATTTGGCCCTCTTTCTGGGGTTTGTGAGATTTTGGTCTGAACCATGTTCTTTTGTTGTTTCATATTTCTGTGTGGTGTCCACTAGTGTGCAGAAACTCCAGTCTGTGGAGCTTCTCAGCCCCTAAAGTGAGGTTCAGGGTCGTAGGGAAGCAGAGCTGATGCCTGGGGGAAGGAAAGATCTGTTTCCTGCTTCCCGCCTATGGTGACTGTCTCCAGTGTCAGAGCCAATGGGCCAAGCACACACATGTAGTGTAAGCCTCTGTGCTTTGCGTCTCTAGCTGTTGTAGGCAGGGCCTCCCTCTGGCTTGCCTCACACCTGTGCAGTGACTGTCGGTTTGCGAGCAGGTGCCTCCAGCCAGTAGGAAAGTTGGCAGGGTGTGTGTTACAGTGGGGGGCCTCGGAGCTGAGTAGGCAGCCTGGGGGATGGAGCACCTGAAGCTGCCCAAAGATCCCAACCAGGTGGGCAGAGCGCCCACGCTACCTTGTCCAGCTCTCCCTTCTCCCAAGCTCTGTGTAAACCCTGCCCCTTTAGCAGCCCTCTGGCTGGTACGAATTCTCTCAGACTACCTGCCTTTCCTTTGACACAGAGCTGCCGGGTGTGGATCCCCTCCTCCACAAACAGCCGGAATGTCAATTTCTCAAAAACTCTGGCTATCCGAGCTCCCCAACGTCCAGAGCACCACACACTATAGGATTTTGCTCACAATGGAGATGTCCAGGGCTAGGTGTTCAGCAGTCCCAGGTTTCCACCCACTCCCTGCTCCATTTCCCTTCCCCCTGCTGGTGAGCTGGGTTGGGGGAAGGGCTTGGTTCCCGCCAGATTATGGTTTTCCTATGTTACCCTGTTTCGTGAGGTCTGTTTGCAGTCTGGTTCAGCCTTCTTTCTTGTTGCTGTTTAAAGTTAGTTGGATTAATTAATTATAGCTTTGTACAATTTGTGGTTTTGGGAGGAGATCTCTGTGTCACCTCTCATGCCGCCATCTTGCAAGTCTCTTCAGGTTTTTTTATGTACAGTATCATGTCATCTGCAAACAGGGACAGTTTAACAATAATCTTCCTTGCCAGTCTGGATGCCTTTTATTTCTCTGTTTTGTCTGATTGCTGTGGCTAGGATCTCCAGAACTCTGTTGAATAAAAGTGAGGATACTCGGCATCCTTGTCTTATTCCCAATCATAAATGAAAAGTGTTCAGCTTCTCGCTGTTAAGTATAATGTGGGCTGTGGGTTTGTCATATATGGCCTTTATTATGTTGAGGTACTTTTCCTCTATACCCATTCTGTCAAGAGTTTTTATCATGAATGGCTGTTGAATTTTATCAAATGCTTTTTCAGCATCTAAGGAGATGATCATGAGGTTTTTGTCCTTCTTTTTGTTGATGTGGTGGATGATGTTGATGGATTTTCGAATGTTGTACCATCCTTGCATCCCTGGAATAAATCCTACTTGATCATGATGGATGATCTTTTTGATGTATTTTTGAATTCGGTTTGCTAATATTCTGTTGAGAATTTTTGCATCCATGTTCATCAGGGATATTGGTCTGCAGTTTTTGTTTTTTGTGGTGTCTTTGCCCGGTTTTGGTATTAGAGTGATGCTGGCCTCATAGAATGAGTTTGGAAGTATTCTCTCTTCTTCTACTCCTTGGGAAACTTTAAGGATGATGGGTATTAGGTCTTCACTATATGTTTGATAAAATTCAGCAGTGAAGCCATCTGGTCCAGGAGTTTTGTTCTTAGATAGTTTTTTGATTACCAGTTCAATTTCGTTGCTAGTAATTGGTCTGTTCAGATTTTCTGTTTCTTTCTGGGTCAGCCTTGGAAGGTTGTATTTTTCTAGAAAGTTGTCCATTTCTTCTAGGTTATTATGTTTTTTAGCTTATACTTTTTCATAGCATTCTCTCATAATTCTTTGTATTTCTGCGGTGCCCATAGTGATTTTTCCTTTCTCATTTTGATTCTGTTTATGTGTTCAGACTCTCTTTTTTTCTTGATAAGTCTGGCTAGGGGCTTATCTATTTTGTTTATTTTCTCGAAGAACCAGCTCCTGCTTTCATTGATTCTATTGTTTTATTCTTCTCGATTTTATTCATTTCTGCTTTAATCTCTATTATGTCCCTTCTTCTACTGACATTGGGCCTCATTTGCACTTGTTTTTCTAGTTTGGTTAATTGTGAATTTAGACTGTTCATATGGTATTGTTCTTCTTTCCTGCGTTAGGCCTGTATTGTAATATACTTTCCTCTTAGCATGGCCTTTGCTGCATCCCACAGTTGAATTATTGTTGTCATTTGTCTCCATATGTTGCTTGATCTCTGTGTTTATTTGGTCATTGATCCATTGGTTATTTCAGAGTATGTTTTAAGCCTCCATATGTTTGTGGGATTTTTTTGTTTTCTTTATGTAATATACTTTTAGTTTCATACCTTTGTGGTCTGAGAAGCTGGTTGGTACAATTTCAATCTTTTTGAATTTACTGAGGGTTTTTTTGTGACTTAGTATATGATGTGTTCTTGAAAATGTTCCATGTGCACTTCAGAAGAATGTGTATCCTGCTGCTTTTGGGTAGAGAGTTCTGTAGAAGTCTGTTAGGTCCATCTGTTCTAATGTGTTGTTCAATGCCTCTGTCTTTTTATTTGCTATCTGTTTGATATGTCCTTTGGTGTGAGTGGAGTGTTGAAGTCTCCTAGAATGAATGCATTGCATTCTATTTCCCCTTTTATTTTTGTTAGTATTTGTTTCACATATGTAGGTGCTCCTGTGTTGGGTACATAGATATTTATAATGGTTATATCTTCTTGTTTGATTTACCCCTTTATCATTATGTAATGTCCTTCTTTGTCTTTTGTGCCTTTCTTTGTTTTGAAGTCTATTTTGTCAGATAAAAGTACTGTAACTCCCGCTTTTTCTCCCTATTAGTTGCATGAAATATTTTTTTTCCATCCCTTCACTTTTAGACTGTGTATGTCTTTGGGTCTAAAGTGAGTCTCTTGTAGGCCGATATAGATGGTCTTGTTTTTTTATCCATTCAGTACCTGTATGTCTTTTGATTGGTGCATCCTGACCATTTACATTTAGGGTGATTATCAGTAGGTATGTACTTATTGCCATTGCAGGCTTTAGATATGTCGTTACCAAAGGTTTAATGTTAACTTCCTTTTCCTCTAAGAGTCTAACTTAACTCAGTATGCTATTACAAATATAATCTAAAGGTTCTTTTTTTCTCTTCCTTTTTCTTCCTCCTCCATTCTTTAAATAGTAGGTATCATATTCTGTACTCTTTATCCCTTGATTTGCTTTCAGGGTAGTTGATTTAATTTTGCATTTGCTTAATAATTAACTGTTGTTTCTTTGCTGTGTGTGTGTTTTTTTTACCTGTTGTGACAGGTATTATACCTTCAGAGCACTTCCATCTATTGCAGTCCCTCCAAAATACACTGTAGGGTTGGTTTGTGGGAGGTAAATTCTCTCAGCTTTTGCTTATCTGAAATTTGTTTAATCCCTCCTTCAAATTTAAATGATAATCTTACCAGATAACACATTCTTGGTTTGAGACCATTTTGCTTCATTGCATTAAATACATCATGCCACTCCCTTCTGGCCTGCAAGGTTTCTGCTGATAAGTCTGATGATTGCCTAGTGGGCTTTTCTTTGTATATGATCTTATTTCTCTGACTGCTATTAATAGTCTGTCCTTATCCTTGATCTTTGCCATTTTAATTACTATATGTTTTGGTGTTTTTTTCCTTGGGTCTCTTGTGTTGGGAGATCTGTTCTTCTCCATGGCCTGAGAGACTATCTCCATCCCCAGACTGGGGAAGTTTTCATCAATTACCTCCTCAGTGACACTTTCTATCCCTTTTTCTCTCTTCTTCTTCTGCTACCCCTATAATGCAAATATTGTTCCATTTGGATTGGTCACACGGTTCTCTCAATATTCTTTCATTCTTAGAGATCCTTTTTTTTCTCTGTGCCTCAGCTTCTTTGTATTCCTCTTCCCTAATTTCTATTTCATATATCATCTCCACCGCACCTACTCTGCTTTTAAAACCTTCCAATGTATGTTTAATTTTTGATACTGTGTTCTGTAATGATCACATCTCTGACCGGAATTCATTCCTGAGTTCTTGAATATTTTTCTGTACCTCCATGAGCATGTTAATGATTCATATTTGTGTGTGGCGCCCTCTAGTGCCCAGAAGGTCTACTCTCTGGAGCTGCTCAGCCCCTGGAGCAATGTCGGGGGTTGCAGGGGAGCGGTGTTGGTGCCTGGGGGGAATAAAGAGCTGTTTCTGCTTCCCGGCTGCTATGCCTGTTTCCACTGCCTGAACCAGCTGGCTGAGGACACAAGTATAAACCTCTATGCTTTGCGTTTGTAGCTGCTTTAGGAGGGTCTACCCTTTGGCTGGCCTAATGCCGCAGTAGGGTTTGCCGGTTTGCTAGTCAGGTGTGGCTGGCAGGAGAAAGATGCAGTAGGCTGCATATCACAGAGCAGGGCCTTGGAGTTGCACAGCTAGCTACGGAGCTGGAGCGCCTGAAGATTGTGAAAGTTTCCAGTCTGCTGGGCAGAGTGCACACCTCGGCAATTTTGTCTACCTGTCCTTTCTCCTGAGCAGTAAGCTCTGTGCAATCCTTGCCCCTTTTGCTGCCCTCTCGCAGTTAGGAAGTCTCTCAGCCTGCCCACTTTTTTTTTGTCCTAGAGCAGCCAGATATGGATCCCTGCTTTCCACAAGCAGCTGGAATCTCAGTCTCTCCAGGTATTCTGCCTGTCTTAGCCTTCCAACCCCCCTAATCATGAGAGCACCATGCAATGTAGGTTTGTGCTCCCAGAGCAGATCTCCAGAGCTAAGTGTTCAGAAGCCCCAGGCCTCCACTCCCTACCCACTCTGCTTTTCTTCCTCCTGCTGGTGAGCTGGAGTTGGGGAAGGGCTTGGTTCTCGTCGGACCACAGCTTTGGCATGTTACCCTCTTCCGTGAGGTTTATTCTTTTCTCCAGGTGTATGCAGTCTGGTGCAGCCCTCTTTTCTGTTGCTCTTTCAGGATTAGGTGTATTAATTATATTTTCGTATTATATGCGGTTTTAGGAGGAAGCCTCTGTCTCACCTCTCATGCTACCATCTTTAATCCCCAGAGTTCTTTAAATATGATAAAGTTCACACTCTGACAAATCTTGCTCAAGGAACTGGAATTTATCTTATTTTTCTTATGTATAGAAAAGGCTGCTATCCTAGAAGGGTCTTAGCAGAGATTTAGGAAATTGATTTTGGTAATGTTTGCACCATTCCCTAACTGAAAAGGTCTTTTACTGTGTGTAGACTTTGTAGAGACAATGCATTTTAAGGTGAACACCTCCTTTCCTTCTAGGAATCTGGAAATTTGGTATACGCTGGACATATCAAAGGGTGCCTATGTGACCATGGTTTAGTGACCCAGCTTTAATAAACTACTGCACTGGGTCCATAATGGGCTTCTCCAAACAGAAACACTGCATGTATATATATTACTGCATCTTCCGGAGGAAAAGAGTGCTTTGTGTGACCCCTCGTGAAAGGAAGAAAGTGTAAGGATATCCAAACATGGGTTCCTGGAACCCATGTTTGGATATCCTTACATTTTAATCTGACTTATCTTATAATCTGACTGCAGATACTTGCTTACCACGTGGCTGTAATAAATCTTAGCCATGAGCACAATATGCTAAGTCTTGTGAGTTCTAGCAAATTCCCAACGTTTGTAATAAGCTGTTTTGGGGACCCCCAGCATACCTTGCTAAGCAGGAAAAATATTTTTTGAATAATATGTCATATAAACTCGAAATTACATAACTTTTACTCTAAGTTTGCTGTTTAGTATGCTAATCTTGCTTTTAATTTGTTGACATTTCCCCTAGGAGGCATGTGTATTTATTTTCTTTGTTGATACCATCATTTTTTCTGCTAGTTTTTGTATATTAACCTTTTAGTTGAAAGGATTTTAAATTAAAATGTTTAATCACCAACTTAACTTTAAGTAAGAACAAAGTCAACAAAGAGAACAAGAAAGGGAGAAAGAAATGTGAAGAAAATGTACTACAAAGCACAAATTCTACTTGATTAAGTATTCTACATCAGTGGGAAATGTTAACACTAACTGAAAAGAATCTGAAAGGAAATACAGAAGAGCATTTTTGGTTTGTATTAAGTATTATTTATTTGGGGTTTTCCAAAATCCCCAAATATTTGATACACCCATATACATGTAAACACAGAATATAAAGCCAAATAAAATGTCTTGAAGTACAGACTGAAATCAACTACAGTTCAAAAATGGGAGGAAAGGATTTTTACTGTCTATGAAATTACGCACCATTTGATTAAAAAAAAAAAACCGAAAAAACGTAGGCACTACTACTTCTACTTAATATTCCAAAGACTTTTCCTTTTGGATAAAAAATGTTGGGTCAGTTTCTGTTGTTCTGGCTATATATCTTGAAGGGAAAGATGGCTTTTTAACTAAGTTTAGATAGAAGCACTATCAATTTAAAGTTACAAAGTTATAATGAATTATTTTAATATATGAATACACACATAAATCTGGTTACTAAAAATAAGTTACTCAATTAGACTTCTAATTAGTGACTCTGAATACCTGGTGTTGTCTAAGTGGCCATTGGTCAGAGACAGCCTTAGTGAAAGTTAATCATCTTAATTTAAAGTAAAATCGTAACCAATATAAGATTGTATATGAACTACAATAAAAAAAGTAAAGAAAAAATAAAATCTTAAATTTCTATTTCAACACTTCTGCTTTGGAAGTATGCAGAATAACAACCAAAAGAGGACAGAATCGCTTCCTTTACTTTTAACAATTACAGCTCAATGGCTGAACTTCATAAGTATAATGTGTTAGAGAAAATAACACTATGATATTTGTATCTGTATCAAAAACTGAACAGGAAAACCAGAATTATTAAAATGTGGAGAGGAAATGGAACTCACATAATTCGGTGTTTCCAAGCTATCTGTGTTGACCAGTACTGGAGGAGGATTTGCCTTAAAGAAAGAATTGTAAATATGTTAGCTTAACAGGAAAATCAACACATTACTGACTAATGTTCACAAATGTTAGAAGCATATAAAAGATTTGCTATTTCTTAAATTATATACAGTTTTGTATGAGATTTTCATGTTAACCAATGTATCCAGTTTTTAGCGTGAAATGGAAAGAATTAGATATAAGCAGTTAATCTGCTTTTGAGAAATTGTTATTTCTGCTAAAATAGACATACTTTTCTTAAGATCTGTTACATTCACCAGCCTTCTCAAAAAAATCCAGATATTCTTTAGTATAGAATAAACAACTCTTCCTGAATTGTTCAGAAATCATTAATTTTTCTATTTCAAAGATCCAGTGAAGATTTCAATCATTTTATCACCAAGAAAAGAGATTCTCCCCCATACTGAATTGTGTTTGAACATGAAAAATTAAGTCTGCAGCATAAATTAATTGCAAACTTTTAGAAAACTGTATATACAAACTTAATGTAAAAGTATATTATTTTCAGCTGCTTTCCATTATTATTATTGCTTTCCACCTGTTATTCTACATTACTCACAGAATAACAACTCATAAAAACAAAAGTGAAAAACAAGTAGAATAGCATATGTCTAAATTTGGATTGAAAAAAGCTTGGTTTTCAGGTTGGAAAGTGATTATTAGGTAGGTGAGACAAAATTTAAAGAATAAAATGCAATTAATACCAAATGAAAAACCTATCAGAACATATCAGAAACACACCAGAAAAATGACATGATCCACTCAAAATTAATTTCTTTTGCACAGTTAAAAGTAAAAAAGTAGCGAAATCAATTTCATATAATCAAAAAATAACTATCTTTTAAACACATTTTTAGGAGATATGTTTATAAACATTAATAAGTCTACTCCAATTAACTAAAGAATTACACATAAAAGCTGTATGAAAGAAACATGCACAAAAATAACTTTTTTCCAAGTGTCTGGGTTTTTCTAAAAGATAAATATTCAGAGTTGAGATGTTTTACATTATATTCAATGAAATACTATATCAGGATGATCATGATAAAATGCTTAAAGACAACATAGTTACATACACGGTTAAGTAATTTTATGGTATGTATTTGGGCTACATGAGGCAGCAGGTTAAAAATGAGAAGGAAATACTTTATTATATATAAACATGAAAGTTACTTTATGTGTGGCCCTACTTTTAAATATAAATATAAAAGCCTATCTTTCAACAGTTCAGTGAAAACCAAAGTTAACAAATAAAAATACTATTTGTAAGACTGCTATTAGGCAAAGCAAGTGAACTTAGAGACCTTTGAGGTATTCTGAATATTTGAAATTATTCAATTCCCAATGTACTGAGATTCCTCAAATTGGTAATATTTCACTTCACTAAAAAAATTAATGGTAAATCTTTATCTTATTTTGGTTAAGCAATTACAGAGAAGGTGCAAGAAAGAAGGCTATCTAAAATTATAAAAGAAGTTACAAGAAAGCCTTTTGGGACCCTTTGCCCATTTATTACCAAACATACAGTGGAAAATGTTGGTTTCTATCAAAATCTAACTTATACAAAATTAAAACAATGCTAGTACTCACAAGCAGCAACTCATCATCATTGTACAGAACTTATCTTTTGATTCTAGTCATATAAAAAGTCTTTTTGATATTGAAATATATACAAACAATATGATATATTGTTAAATTTACTTTAAAGTAAATGACAATGAGCAATTATGGGTGGGAGGAGCTGTGAATGCACATGAGTTGATGACTGTTGCAGTTGGGTGATGAGTACACTTGGGAGTTCACTTGTATAAGTGACCCTTGAACACAGGGATTTGGATTGCACAGGTTCCCTTAAGTGAGGATTTTTTTCAATAAATATTACTGGAAAGATTTTTGGAGATTTGCAACAATTTGAAAAAACATTATTTCTCTAGCTTGCTTTATTTTAAGGGTAGAGTATATAATACATATGACATAAAAATACATATTAATCAACTGTTCATGTTATTGGTAAGGCTTCTAGTCAACAGCAGGCTATTAGTAGTTAAGTTTTGGAGAGTCAAAAATTACAGGCAGATTTTCGACTGCTCAGGGGGTCAGTGCCCTATCTCCCATGTTGTTCAAGGGTCAACTGTACTACTCCCTCTATATTTGAGTATTTTTGAAATTTTTCATAATAAAAAGTAAAACAAAAAATTATACTGCATTAAGTACTCAGTTTGTAAGATGTTAACAACCAAGGCAGTTGTGAAATACTGTAAGTTAGAGTTGCTATTAAAATATTAGCATTAATAGCATAAAATTGATTTCAATTTTAAAGTTCAGTTCAGAATATTAATACAGATTAGTACAAAGAAGTTGTAATTTTCACTTAAAAACATGATTAATATATGTACAAGTTCATTTGTACATATACCTTAGAATTAACATGAATGAATGATCAAAAGTGAAGGGAAACCATGGGAAAAAAGGATTTGAAATTAAAAAACAGGAATGTTCACAGTGATGATTAAGCAAGAATTTCAATCAAAAGTAATGTCAGGTTAAGAAAAATCTAGCAATTTGAAAGGAAATCTAGCAAGACTGAAAAAGACCAATCACAAATGATAGTCTAAAATAAGAGCCTATTAAATATAGCTCAAGAGGCATGATCTGACTGCCTCAAATTTATCCACCTAAAGTAATAATAAAAATATTTAACACTGTTAGGAGGTAAAGAATTAAAATATTTACCTTCGAATAAATTATGCCCTTACTAACTTGAGGTTTTCTAAATTCTTATATTACAGAATGCAGAAGTGGTATCTGATGAAACAGTACTCCATAGCTCTCAAATTGGAGGAGGCGAGAATGGAAGTGAAAGGGTTGCACAATTTGAATGGGCTTGCAGGAGATTATTTACAATTCAGAAAGACACGACACCCTGAAGCAAAGCTAGATTAAAGAACAAGCTACTTCTGAAGAAGAGATGCAGAAGAGACCACAGAAAGTATGGTACTTTCAGATAGCTGAGGTGAAGAGAGACTACAAAAAAAAAAAAGAAGAAGAAGAAGCAAATCTGGGTAGTTTAAGACCTTGGGATCCATAACCAGGACAGTGGGCAAGTAATATGGAATTCTCAGCTTTGCTTAGGAGGAAATCATACAACAAGAAAAGAAGAATCTACCTGAAAGTAATTTCAAATGAAAAACTCTTCCCTGTACCTTGTTTCAAGGTAACACTTATCAAAAGACCTGGTTCTGGGTCTCTCTAACTCACACTAACATTCAGTGACTGTGACTACATAGGTAAATCACAACTTCATTACAGAAACTCATTTTCACCAACTATAATTAGAGGTCAACATATGCTTTACCCAAGGGACTATGTTAGAAACCAGTGAAATAATATAAAGGAAAATATGCTGTAAGCCATAGAGACCTATTGCTACTCTATTATTATTTACTGACAATATATGTTACTGTGCATGTTTCAACCTGTACAATAATGTAGTCCTACAATTCACTTAGAAATAGGGTGGGGAGGGGTAGTAAAGGGGCAGGTATATTCCAGAAAAAGGAACTAACAAACCCCTAAAGAATCTGACCCTAGTATCAGTAACAAAACTTGAGGAACAGGATTTTGCTCATCCAACTTTCACCATTCTATTTCATTAATAAATAACCTTGAAGGGATTGCTGCTATAATGCACTGCACCATCCTTAAGCAATTTCAGGGGGAAATATTTACATTTAAAAAATTGTGTCAAAATAATTCCAGTTATCTTAAAACAGGCCAAAGGTAAATGTTATCATGTTGCACTGTAAGTTAAAGTGATTGTAAACAAATAAGGTGGATTCTGGGAAGATGACAGAAAAAGAAGTACCACATATTTGTCTCTCTACTTATATAACAATTGCATTGGCAGACTCTATCTGATGTAATTATTTTACAATTCTGTAGTCTATAGAAAGCTTCCAACTTCAAGGGGAAGTACTAAATGGTAAACTGTGGTTCTGTCAATTTCAGCTCTTAGAACAGTAGCAGCTACCCAACTCTCACCCCACAGACAGCTGTGCAGGTGTTCCTGGAGGAGCCAGCACTAAGCTTACACAAGCCAGGGTGAACAAGAAAATGACCCTGCCCTCCAAATACGTGGGATCTGTGTTCTGACTGCTAACTGCTGCCTGTGATCACAGAGCTGCAGACAAAGAGGCAGTGGTCACTATTGCTGAATATCCTCCAACTGATACAAGTCCCTCCCTGACTGGATGCAGTGATTTCCAATGGATTATTTATTTATTTATTTATTTGTTTGTTTGTTCATTTATTTATTTATTTTGGTATCATTAACCTACGATTACATGTGCAATATTATGGTTATTAAACTACTCCCTTCATCAGGTCCCCCCAACCAACCCCATTACAGTCACTGTCCATCAGCGTAGTGAGATACTATAGAATCATTACTTACCTTCTCTGATTTATACAGCCCTCCCTGCGCCCCACCAACATTACATCTGCTAATCATACTGCCCCTTTTTCCCCCTTATCCCTCCCTTCTGACCCATCCTCCCCAGTCCCTTTCCCTTTGGTAACTATTAGTCCGTTTTTGGGTTCTGTGAGTCTGCTGCTGTTTTGTTCCTTCAGTTTTTTTCTTTGTTCTTATACTCCACAGATGAGTGAAATCATTTGATACCTGTCTTTCTCCACCTGGCTTATTTCACTGAGCATAATACCCTCTAGCTCCATCCATGTTGTTGCAAATGGTAGATTTGTTCTCTTCTTATGGCTGAATAATATTCCATTGTGTATATGTACCACATCTTCTTTATCCATTCATCTACTGACAGACACTTAGGTTGCTTCCATTTCTTGGCTATTGTAAATAGTGCTGCGATAAACATAGGGTTTCCAGCGGATTTTAAAGCACAAGCATCTCCTACCATCATTTCATTTTTCTCTTTTTCCTTTTTCTAAGATATTCAAAAACAGCCACATATGCAGGCATAGAAAAGAGAAGACCTTAAGTTTATACCACAGTCTGATTCTTAGTACAGATAGCCCACAACTATAAAAAATCAAGAACAACAAAAAATCAAAACAGCAAACCCAGAGAAGGTGAGAATCTGATTTCCACAGTTATTGCATCATAAGATTCAACCATCTTGGAACAGCTCAAAATGGCAGCGTGAGCAGGGTGGTGTAAATCTCCCAAACCATACATATTTTGGAAAATACAAAAAAAAAAACTATTCCTAAAAGAGAGACCAGAAGATATAGTACAACAGCCAGGCTATATCTACATCTGTGAGAACTCAGCATCTCATGAAAAGGGTAAGATACAAAGCCGCGACCCAGCGGGACCTGAGCATTCTTCCCACCCCAACTCACTGGTGGGAGGAAAGGAGTCAGAGTGGGGAGAGAGGGGAAGCACAGGACTGCTAAATAACCAGCCCTAGTAATCTGCACCGGGAGCACAGACACACACTGCATGGTGTACTGGATATCAGAGAAACAGAAAAGTAAAATCTAAGATGGAGAGTGTGAGTGGGTCCCCACAGCTGGCTCCCCTGGGACAAAAGAAAAGCGGGTACTTTTAAAAGGCTTGAAGGGACAAGGGCTTAACACCTGGACAAAATCGTCCTGGCACACTCAGCCCAGCAGGCAAGGAATCTTAAGGAACTTCAGGTGCCCTAACGCTCTGGGTACAATGCAGCTCCGAAACCCCTCACGGCGATAAGCAGCATGCCGCTCATTCCCCACCACTGGCGCTGCAAGCAAACCGGTGATCTGCCACAGCCGCGGAGCAGCCCCGCCCACAGCAACCACACAGAGTCCTCTCCAGGCGCGCAGTTAACCGGGCCAGACCCAGAGGCTGCCGCCAGCGCAGAGCTGCCTGGCACAGAGGAAGCCGGAGCAAGGTCCAGAAGGCATGAAGGGGCACCGTTATCACTGGAGAACACACCCAGCATGTGTGCGACCCCCCCACATTCCCCTAGGCTATCCCGAGGGCCTCCCCGCCTATGGCAGCTCATGGGATTATCCCAGGGACTGCTCTCAGTGTGTGGGTAACCAGCACACACAGTGGAGAAGGGCAAGGAGACCAGCAAGCAGGAAGGGACTTTGTTCTCCCAGCTGACAAAGGTGCCACCTGCCGGTGATCACTTCCATCGCCATGAAAAGGCAGAAGAATCTGGTAGAGTCAAAAATCACTCAGACAAGGCCAGAGAGATGGCCTGGTGAGATAGATAATAACCATTCTTCCTGAAAAAGAATTCAAAATAAAAGTCATAACCATGCTGATGGACCTGCAGAGAAATATGCAAGAGCTAAGGGATGAAGTCTGGAGGGAGATAACAAAAATGAAACAATCAATAGAAGGACTTAAGAGCAGACTGGAAGAGGTGAAAGAGGCTGTTCATGGAATAGAAATAAGAGAACAGGAATACAGAGAAGCTGAGGCAGAGAGAGATAAAAGGATCTCTAGGAAGGAAAGAATATTAAGAGAACTGTGTGACCAATCCAAACGGATCAATATTTGCATTATTGGGGTACCAGAAGAAGAAGAGAGAGAAAAAGGGATACAAAGTGTCTTTGAAGAAATAATTGTTGACAACTTCCCCAAGCTGGGGAAGGAAATAATCTCTCAGACCATGGGAGCCCACAGATCTCCCAATACAAGGGACACCAGGAGGACAACACTAAGACATATAATAATTAAAATGGCAAAGATCAAAGACAAGGACAGGGTATTAAAGGCAGCCAGAGTGAAAAAAGATCACCTACAAAGGAAAACCCATCAGGCTATCATCAGACTTCTCAATAGAACCCTTACAAGCCAGAAGAGAATGGCATGATATATTTAATGCAATGAAACAGAAGGGCCTTGAACCAAGAATACTCTACCCAGCAAGGTTACCATTTAAATTTGAAGGAGGGATTAAACAATTTCCAGATAAGGAAAAGTTGAGGGACTTTGCCTCCCACAAACCACCTCTACAGGATATTTTAAAGGGACTGCTCTAGATGGAAGTAATCCTAAGGCTAAATAGATGTCACCAGAGAAAATATAATCACAGCAAAGAAAGCAGACCAAGCAAAACTAACTAAAGGCAAAAAATAAAATCAACTATTCACAAAAGCAGTCAAAGGAAACACAAAAGAGTACAGAATAAAACACCTAACATACAAAGAATGGAGGAGGAAGAATAAGAAGGGAGAGAAATAAGGAATCATCAGACTGTGTTTATAATAGCATAATAAGAGAGTTAAAGTTAGATGGTTAGATAGTAAAGAAGCTACCCTTGAACCTTGTTAACCACGAATCCAAAGCCTGCAATGGCAATAAGTACATATCTATTGATAATCACCCCAAATGTAAATGGACTGAATGCACCAATCAAAAGACATAGAATCACTAAATGGATGAAAAGGCAAGACGCATCTATATGCTGCTTACAAGAGACTCACTTCAAACCCAAAGGCACACACAGACTGAAAGTGAAGGGATGGAAAAAGATATTTCATGCAAACAATAGGGAGAAAAAAGGTGTTGCACTACTTATATCAGACAAAACAGACTTCAAAACAACAAAAATAAAGAGATAAAGAAGGACATTACATAATGATAAAGGGGTCAGTCCAACAAGAGGATATAACCATTATAAATATACATGCACCCAACACAGGAGCGCCAAAATATGTGAAACAAATACTAACAGAATTAAAGGAGAAAACAGAATGCAATGCATTCATTTTAGGAGACTTCAACACACACTCACTCCAAAGGACAGATCAACCAGACAGAAAATAAGTAAAGACACAGAGGCACTGAACAACACACTAGAACAGATGGACATAACAGACATCTACAGAAGTCTACACACAAAAGCAGCAGGATACACATTTTTCTCAAGTGCATATGGAACATTTTCCAGAATAGACCACATACTAGGCCACAAAAAGAGCGTCAGTAAATACAAAAAGAGGTCTCAGCAAATTAAAAAATATTGAAATTCTACCAACCAACTTCTCAGATCACAAAGGTATAAAAATAGAAATAAACTGTACAAAAAAAACAAAAAGGCTCACAAACACATGGAGGCTTAACAACATGCTCCTAAATGATCAATGGATCATTGACCAAATTAAAAGAGAGATCAAGCAGTATATGGAAACAAATGACAACAACAGCACAATGCCCCAACTTCTGTGGGACACAACGAAGGCAGTTCAAAGAGGAAAGTATATACCAATCCAGGCCTATTTAAAGAAGAAAGAACAATCCCAAATGAATAATCTAAAGTCACAATTATTGAAATTGGAAAAAGAAGAACAAATGAGGCCCAAAGTCAGCTGAAGGAGGGACATAATAAAGACCAGAGAAGAAATAAATAAAATTTATAAGAATAAAACAATAGAAAAAAAATCAATGAAACCAAGAGCTGGCTCTTTGAGAAAATGAACAAAATAGATAACCCCTAGCCAGACTTATTAAGAGAAAAAGATAATCTACACACATAAACAGAATCAGAAATGAGAAAGGAAAAATCATGACGGACCCCAGAGAAATACAAAGAATTATTAGAGAATACTATGAAAATCTGTATGCTAACAAGCTGGATAACCTAGAAGAAATGGAAAACTTTCTGGAAAAATACAACCTTCCGGGACTGTTCAAGGAAGAAACAGAAAATCTAAACAGACCAGTTACCAGCAATGAAATTGAATCGGTAATCAAAAAACTACCCAAGAACAAAACCCCAGGGCCAGACAGATTCACCACCGAATTTTATCAGACATACAGAGAAGAAATAATGCCCATTCTCCTTAAAGTTTTCCAAAAAATAGAAGAGGAGGGAATACTTCCAAACTCATTCTATGAAGCCAGCATCACTCTAATACCAAAACCCGGCAAAGACCCCACCAAAAAAGAAAATTACAGACCAATATCCCTGATGAACATAGATGCAAAAATACTCAACAAAATATTAGCAAACCAAATTCAAAAATACATTAAAAAGATCATCCATCACGAACAAGTAGGGTTTATTCCAGGGATGCAAGGATGGTACAACATTCGAAAACCCATCAACATCATCCACCACATGAACAAAAAGAACAACAAAAACCACATGATCATCTCCATAGATGCTGAAAAAGCATTTGACAAAATTCAACATCTATTCATGATAAAAACTCTCAACAAAACAGGTACAGAGGGCAAGTATCTCAACATAACGAAGGCCATATATGACAAACCCACCGCCAACATTACACTTAACAGTGAGAAGCTGAAAGCTTTTCACCTAAGATAAGGAACAAGACAAGGAAGGATGTCCATTCTCCCCACTGTTATTCAATATAGTACTGGAGGTCCTAGCCACGGCAATCAGACAAAAAAAAAGAAACACAAGGCATCCAGATTAGTAAAGAAGAAGTCAAATTGTCACTATTTGCAGATGACATGATATTGTACATAAAAAACCCTAAAGACTCCACTCCAAAACTACTAGAACTAATATCTGAATTCAGCAAAGTTGCAGGATACAAAATTAATACACAGAAATCTGTTGCTTTCCTATACACTAATGATCAACCAGTAGAAAGAGAAATCAGGAAAACAATTCCATTCAAAACTGCATCAAAAAGAATAAAATACCTAGGAATAAACCTAACCAAGGAAGTGAAAGACCTATACGGTGAAAACTGCAAGACACTCTTAAGAGAAATTAAAGAGGACACTAAGAAATGGCAACTCATCCCATGCTCTTGGGAAGGAAGAATTAATATTGTCAAAATGGCCATCCTGCCTAAAGCAATCTACAGATTCAATGCAATCCCTATCAAAATACCAACAGCATTTTTCAATGAACTGGAACAAATAGTTCTAAAATTCATATGGAACCACAAAAGACCCCGAATAGCTAAAGAAATCCTGAGAAGAAAGAATAAAGCAGGGGGGAATCTTGGTCCCCATTTTCAAGCTCTACTACAAAGCCACAGTAATCAAGACAATTTGGTACTGGCACAAGAACAGACCCACCGACCAGTGGAATAGAATAGACAGTCCAGATATTAACCCAAACACATATGGTAAATTAATATATGATAAAGGAGCCATGTATATACAATGGGGAAATGACAGCCTCTCAATAGCTGGTATTGGCAAAACTGGACAGCTACATGTAAGAGAATGAAACTGGATCATTGCCTAACCCCATACACAAAAGTAAATTCGAAATGGATTTAAGACCTGAATGTAAGTCATGAAATCATAAAACTCTTAGAAAAAAACATAGGCAAAAATCTCTTGGACATAAACTTGAGCAACTTCTTCATAAACATATCTCCCTGAGCAAGGGAAACAAAAGCAAAAATGAACAAGTGGGACTATATCAAGCTGAAAAGCTTCTGTACAGCAAAGGACACCAACTCTAGAACAAAAAGGCATCCTACAGTATGGGAGAATATATTCATAAGTGACACACGATAAAGGGTTGACATCCAAAATATATAAAGAGCTCATGCACTTCAACAAATGAAAAGCTAATAATCCAATTAAAAAATGGGCAGAGGGTCTGTACAGACACTTCTCCAAAGAAGAAACTCAGATGGCCAACAGGCACATGAAAAGATGCTCCACATGGTAATCATCAGAAAAATGCAAATTAAAACCACATTGAGAGGCCACCAGTAAGGATGGCCACCATCCAAAAGACAAACAACAACAAATGTTGGTGAGGATGTGGCGAAGAGGGAACCCTCCTACACTGCTGGTGGGAATGTAAATTAGTTCAACCATTGTGGAAAGCTGTATGGAAGTTCCTCAAAAAACTCAAAATAGAAATACCGTTTCACCCGGGAATTCCACTCCCTGGAATTTACCCTAAGAATGCGGCAGCCCAGTTTAAAAGACATATGCACCCCTATGTTTATCACAGCACTATTTACAATAGCCAAGAAATGGAAGCAACCTAAATGTCCAACAGTAGATGAATGGATAAAGAAGATGTAGCACATATACACAATGGAATATTATTCAGCCATAAGAAGAAAACAAATCCTACCATTTGCAACAACATGGATGGAGCTAGAGGGTATTATGCTCAGTGAAATAGCCAGGCAGAAAAAGAGAAATATGAAATGATTTCACTCATGTGTGGAGTATAAGAACAAAGACAAAACTGAAGGAACAAAACAGCAGCCGACTCACAGAACCCAAGAATGGACTAACAGTTACCAAAGGGAAAAGGACTGGGGAGGATGGGTGTGAAGGGAGGGATAAGGTCAAAAAAGGGGCATCACGATTAGCAGACATAATGTAGGGGGGGCATGGGGAAGGCTGTATAACACAGAGAAGTCAAGTAGTGATTCTATAGCATCTTACTATGCTGATGGACAGTGATTGTAATGGGGTATGCGGTGGGGACTTGAAAATGGGGCAAGTCTAGTAACCATAATGTCGCTCATGTAATTGTAGATTAATGGCACCAAAATAAAAAAAAATACATTCAACCATCTCGTTTTCAAAGAAAAATCACAAAGTATGCAAAGAAACAGTGAAGTATGGTCCATTCAAAGGAGGGAAAAAAAAGTCTCTGAAAAAGACCTGGTAGCCGATCTACCAGACAAAGACTTTAAAACAACCACTTTAAAGATATTCAAAGAACTAAAAGACAAGGCGGACAAAGTTAAGAAAATTATGTATGACCAAAATGGAAAGATCAATGAAAGTCAGAAAAACTCCCAGACAAACCAAGAGGAAATTCTGGAGCTGAAAAGATTAATAATTGAAATGGAAAATTCAATAGAGCAATTCAAAGGAAGATTTTAGCAGGCAGAAGAAAGAACAGTGAACCTATAGATCAGGACAATGGATATTATTATATCTAAGAACAAGAAAGCAAAAAGACTGAAGTGACCAGTGTTAAGCGACCTGTAGGCTGCCATGCAGTGGATCAACACTATGGGAGTCCCAGAAAGGGAAGAGTGAGATCCAGGGGCAGAGAGACTATCTGAAGAAATAATGGCCAAAACATTCCCAAATTTGATGAAATACATGACTATAAACATCCAAGAAGCTCAACAAACTCAAGATTAACTACAAGAGATCCATACTGAGGCACATTATAATGACACTGTTGAAAGGCAGGTAATTTTGAAAGCAGCACGAAAGAAGTGACTCATTACATATAAGGGATCTTTGATAAGATTATCAACAAATTTCTCATCAGAAACTGAAAGTCAGAAGGCAGTGGGCTGATACATTCAAAGTACTAAACAATCAAACAAACAAACACAGAAATCCCTTCCAACCAAGAACCCTTTATTTGGCAAAACTTTTCTTCAAATATGAGGAAGTAATTAAAACATTCCCAGAAAAAAAAAAGCTGAGGAAACTCATTACCAGTAGACTGGTGCTGAAAGAAATGCTAAAAGGAGTCTAGCAGGTTGAAATGCAAGGACACTATAGACAGTAAACTGAAGGTGTTTGAAGAAATAAAGGTCTTTGTAAAGATAAACACAAAGACAATTATAAAAGCCAGTACTATAACAAGAATGTGAAAAGACTGAAGTGACCAGTGTCTAAGGGACCTTTTGGTCACCATGCAGTGGATCAACACTATGGGAGTCCTAGAAGGGGGAGAGATCAAGGGGCAGAGAGACTATCTGAAGAAATAATGGCCAAAATATTCCCATTCTAGTAGACTGGTGCTGAAAGAAATACTAAAAGGAGTCCAGCAGGTTGAAATGCAAGTGCTGTTTGCAACACCACTCTTTGTTTTCTACATGATTTAAGAGACAAATATTTCATAAATTGCATTTAAAAAAATTAGTCTAAAAGCTAGTAATTATTAAAAAATTAAAGTCAGTATTAGTAAGAAAAATCAATTCTTAGTCTAAAAGCTAATATTACAGTAACTCTGTTATATAACTCCAAATAATTTAGAAGACAAAAAAATCACTTTAAAAATTATTAATTTATATTTTTGGACATACAATGTATAATTTTGTCACATCAACAACTGGAAAGGGAACTGTTAAAGGAGCAAAGTTTTTGTATATTATTGAAGTTAAGCTGGTATAAATTCAAATTACAGTATTATAACTTTAGGATATTAAATGTAATCCTGATGGTATCCACAAAGAAAACAGCTAAAGAATATACATAAAAGAAAATGGGAAAGGAATTTACATGTTTCACTGCAGAACAACAATAACAACAAAATCAACCCAAGAAAAAATAAGATAGTAATGCAAGAAATAAGGGACAGAAAAGGAATACAGAAGAGAAACAGCAAAACACAGATGTCTCTCCTAATCAGTAATTACTTTAAATGTAAATGGATTAAACACTCCAATCAAAAAACAAAATAAAAAAAACTTCCAATAAATAACTGCCACAACGGACATAACCCAATATATGCTGGCTATAAGAAATTCACTTGAGACCCAAATATACAAACCGGTTGGAAATGAAGAATAGATAAAGATGCCATGCAAATACTAAGCAAAATATAGCAGGAGTAGATATATTAATATGAGACAAAATAGAATTTAAATCAAAAAGGTTACAAGAGACAAAGGACATTACATATTAATAAAAGGTTCAATACAGAAAGAAGATAAAACAATTTTATATACTTATACCTACTGAGAGACCATCAAAATACATGAAGCAAAAAATGACAGAATTAAAGGAAGAAATAAGCAGTTCTACAGTACTAGTGGAGACTTCAATGCCCTCCCCAAAATAATGTGTAGAACAACCCAACTATAGAGGACTTAAAAAACATAACAAACCAACCAGACCTAACAAACATACAGAGCCCTCTACTCAACAACGGTATATACATTCTTTTGAAGTACACATGGATCATTTTCTAGGATAGTCTATGTTAGGCCACAAATTAAGTTTCAGCATATTTAGAAAGATAGGTATCATGTAAAATATCTTCTCTGACCAAAGCAGGATTCAGATAGTAAGCAATAACAGAAGCAAATTCACCAAACTGTGGCAATTAAACAGCCCACTTTTAAACAACTAATAGATCAAAGAAGAAATTGCAAAGGAAATTAGAAAATAGCAATGAATGAAAATGAAAATGACATACCAAAACTTATGATACACAGCAAAAGCAGTGCTAAAAGTGAACTTTATAATGACAAATACTTACCTTAAGAATTAATTTAAAAATTAAGCAAAAAATGACAGCATTAAAGGAAGAAATAAGCAATTCTACAATAATAGTGGAGACATTTCTTTCTGTATTGAACCTTTTATTAACATGTAAATGTCCTTTTTTGTCTCTTGTAACCTCAAATCAGTAACCCGACTTTACAACTTAAGGAATTAGAATAAGAACAAACTAAACACAAAGTTAGTAGAAAGAAGGAAATAATAAAAATTAGAGCAGAAATAAATAAAATACAGAATAGAAAATATAGAGAAAAATGAATGAAACCAAAAGTTCATTCACAAATTGACAAACTTTTAGCTAAATGGACTAAGAAAAAAGAGAGAAGACTCAAATTGCTAAAATCAGACATGAAAGTGGG
>JAVSCE010021978.1:0-77028 GCA_032199065.1 Smutsia gigantea | reverse complement strand
CCCCGGTGCCCAGCCCACCAGTGCCACCCTACAGACCTCCCCCAGTGCCCAGACCACCAGCGCCACCCTACAGACCTCCCCCGGTACCCAGCCCACCAGCGCCACCCTACAGCCCCCGGAGTGCCCAGCCCACCAGCGCCACCCTACAGCCTCCCCCGGTGCCCAGCCCACCAGCGCCACCCTACAAACCTCCCCTGGTACCCAGCCCACCAGAGCCACCCTACAGCCTCCACCGGTGGCCAGCCCACCAGCGCCACCCTACAGACCTCCCCCGGTGCCCAGCCCACCAGCGCCACCCTACAGACCTCCCCCGGTGCCCAGCCCACCAGCGCCACCCTACAGACCTCCCGGTGCCCAGCCCACCAGCGCCACCCTACAGCCTCCCGAGTGCCCAGCCCACCAGCGCCACCCTACAGCCCCAAGTGAGCACAAGTGATGGGGGCCTGATGGGGGAGGGCATGGGACAGAGGCTGGAGGAGGGACTGTGGGGCCCATCAGAGCCCAGCACTACCCTCATGTGTGGGTGGATCTGGAGCCGGAGCCCACCTGGTCAGCACAATGACCACATCTCGCTTCTTGAAGAAGTCTTGGGCCTTGCCAACGTTCATGGTCAAGCTCACCCAGAGGTTGCCGTCCTCAGGCCAGGCCTACTGCACTGGGTCCTTACACACCACAAAGTAGATGCCACTGTACAAGTGGGCCTGGCGAGCTGTCTGGTGATTCAGCAATGAGGAGCCTGGGGGCAATATCTGGTCACGTGGTAAGCAGACCTACCAGACTCAGAGTTGTGGTGCACCAGTTACGTGGACATGGTGAGGAGGCTGGCATACAGGTGATCCAGAACAGTGGGAGAGACAGGAATCCAGGCTGGACTAGGGTGAGGGGTGAGTGCCCTGGAGCAAAACTTAAGGAGGCACTCACACTCAGGCACTGACCCTGTGAGTGCACACCCCTGAAAGTGAGTGCCTCCTTAAATTCTGTGCCCTGGCCCCTTCACTCCCCTCACCCTCAACCTGGCACTGGCCAAGAGGGGGTACAACAAAGAGTGTGAACCCAAAGACACCCTCAGGCCATGCTGAAGCTTCTCTAACAGCTGAAGGCCCCATGGGAAAGGGGGACCTGGAAAGCCTGCACCCCTGGGAGCATGTTGCATTGTCTGATTTTTGTGGTCACCTGCCTAGAGGTAAATTTCTGGGTCCTTTGCAGGTAAATAATCTTTACTCCTTTAACTGTGTCTCTTGGCACTTTCCCGTCAATTACATCACTGTCTTGCGGTATCACCTATGCAATACTTAACACCAAATTAAGATTCAATATCAAAGTCCAGAAAATCAAGGTCAGCACTGTGAACAGCAGTGATGGTACTGCAGGTGTAAGGAATTAGTAGACAAAAGCACCCCCAGGGGAAGAAGGCTAGGTAAGCTAGGTTATTCTCCACATCCACTTACAATTTCTATTTATTAGCCATCTGACAGTTTTTCAAATAAGTTTTTCTTCCCCCCACCCCATTTTTTGCCTCTTAAAGGCTGGGGCAGGCGGGGAGGAACCCAATATGTTACTAACTCCAAACAAAAATGGGTAATTCAAACACCAACAGAGAAACAGTATCATTTGTCCCCCACCTCACCAAGATCCCTGCCCGCAGCACCAAGTCTGACGGCCACATTTCTGTTGCCTTACTTGGCTTCGGGGTAGGACTGGACCCAGTTCAGCAGTCCCTCATTCTTTAAATGATGTTGTCTCTTGCTTCCCATGCTAACATATACCCCAAATTTTCCTCCTACTTCAAAGTCCATTTTTTTCTCCATCACTTTTGCTGCTATCTCCTCCTTTTTCAAATCTCTAAAATCTGGGGTGCCCTGGGGCTTTGTCCAAGACCTCATCTCTTCTGCACCTGCCAGCTCATCCCCTAATGTTCCCTTGTATAAAAAAGCCCATATGCTGTGTACTCCAAGTTTGAATCTATAGCCTAGACTCCTTTTGTGAACTCCAGGCTCATGTTTCTGGCTGCCTATTTGTTAATTCCACTTGGATGGAAATGGGCATTTCAAACTTAACATGATCAAAACAAAATCATTCTAATCCTCTCAAAGCCTATTTCTCCCCTAGTCTTTCCTATGTACCCAGTGGCTCAGTCAAAGACCTAGGAGTCATCCTTAGTTTGACTCTTTACCTTCACTGCTCCCCTGAGCCCTAGCACCACCAGAACCACCCCTAAATTTCCCTCCCCACCACATCTAACCTATCAGCAAGTTATCTCCAAAATCTCTCCTAAACCAGCTATTTAGGATTTGGGATATCCATCTATACATCTCTTGCTTGGTCTGCAACAAAAACTTTCCATCAGGACATTCTGTTTCTACTCCCATCCCTTTATATTACTCTCTTTCAGTGCCCAGAGGGACCATAAAACAGAATCAGACCGTGACGTCCCCCTTTATGGAACCATCATTGTCCCACTGCACTTAGAGCGCCCCTCACACTCACCACAGGCCCAAGCCCCGCGTGATTTGACCCCAGCTACCTTTCTAATGTCATTTTGTTGGATCTGCCCCTTGCCCCTCATGGTCCAAATTTCCTGGCCTCCTTTTTTCTTCCCTTCTGCCTGGAACACTCTTTTTTAGCTGCTTCAGCCTCTCTCTTTAGGTCTCAGCTTAAGTGACATCTCATTAGTCTCATGACCACCTACCCCACCCAAATAGCTCTTAGAAAATTCTGCAATTAGCTCATTTATTATTTAATTGCCATTGTCTATATTTCCTTCTAGAAAATAAATCCCATGAATTCAGGGTTAGTATTATTGCATTATTGCATGATCCATATTTGGATCATGCTAGAGGGGAGCAGCATACACTTAAGCAATGGAAAGGCCCCCAAGGACTCTGCTGTCTCATTTGTTGATATATCCCCTGGGCCTGACATAGTGTCTGGTACCTAGTAGTTGCTGAATTGATATTTGTCAGTGAATGAATGAATGAACTAATGACACTGGCCCTATCATTTTAGAAGGCCTGGGAACTTTGCTCAGCTTGCAGGTCTGTCATAGCATGTATTCTGCTAGCAGTAGACACATGTTTATACAGACATACTGAAAAATTGTTAAAAGCATGATAACATCTTTTTCTTATTTTATTTTTAAACATGAGTTTAGTTTCATAATCATTTCAAATATTGTTTATATTCATTATATGAAAATTTAAAAATACAGACATAAAAAAAGAGAAACTAAGTCACTCATACATAATCTTACCTTTCAGATGGATAATGTTCTAAGTGTTGTAACCTTCACTGTTTTGTTTCCTTATACTTTTTGCAATTTTTCTCTACTCTGTGGACATTTCTCAGTATTGGATTTCAGCTGACTTTATATCATAGTCCCCAGAATCAGGAAAAAAAGAATAATATTCTAACAACTGGCAATAATTCAGGAAGCCTGGAGGACAATTTTGATACTTTCATATGATCTTTACTGGCCTACTAGAATAAATGATCTCACTTACAAGATTTATAATCAGTTAATCAACCAAACATTACCCTTAAATCCAGAATTCTGTTTGCCTGTATCACAAGTTTGGTAACTAGGTCAGAAGCCTGTATCACTAGAGGTAAAAATGAGCATACATTATTCATTCATTCAATGTTCAATCAACAAACGCAATGTCTAGACTCTGAACATCTAGTGTCGGCAGTTTTCTAGACCCTGGCAACACAGCAGTGACCAAAATCCCTATTTTCCAGAAACTTGGTCTAGCTGGGGAAAATCGACACCTGGTAGCCGAATGGTAGGTTGGTAGATGATTACATAGACAGGTAGATATAGATAGATAGACAGATAGATAGATGATGATAGATAGATAGATAGATAGATAGATAGATAGATAGATGATAGATGATAGATGATAGATTAGATGATAGATAGTTATAGATAGATAGATATAGATAGATAGATAGATGATAGATGATAGATAGATATGTAATACGTTTAATGATGATAAGTGCTCTGGAGAAAAACATGACAGTGAATGATGATGTAGGTATTGGTATTTTAATTCCTAATTGAGCTAATCAGGAAAGGCCTCACTGAGACCTGAAAGAGGCAAGGGAACCAAGCATAGGGCTTTCTGGGGGAAGACCATTCTGGGCAGAAGGAACGCCCACTGTAGAAGTCCAGAGATAGGAGAGAGTCTGGTTTGTTCTAGAAAGAGTGCCAAGTCAGTGTGGATGGAGGTGAGTGGTCAAGGGAGAAGACAGTAGAAGACAGCATGTCACAGAAGTGCCTCACAGGCTACCACAAGGATTATGGTTTTTACTTTGAATAGTACTAAAAGCTATTGCTGGGCTTGAGATTTAAGACTGATACAATCTTACTTAATACTCAAAAGGATTTCTCTGACTGATTGTCAAGGGCAGAAGTCAGAAGAAGAGTTAGGAGGGTACAGCAACATTCCAGGAGAGAGAAAGGATGACCCGGACCGAGGTGGCGCAGTCGGGTGGCAGGCAAGGTCAGATTTGGGATATACTATGAAGGTAGAGCTAACAAACCTTGTGGAGGACTTGCAGGTGAGACCTTGACCACCACAAGGTGTTAGGCTGGAGCATCTGGAAGGATGGAGTTGCCATTACATGGACGGGAAAGAGCATGGGAGCAGCAGGTTTCAGGGGAACATTAGGGCCATTCAAACAAAAAACAAAAGTTTAAACAAAAAATATTTAAGGCTTAAAAATGTATGGGAAATAATTGTTTGGCTACATTAAAAGGGAGCAAGCAGGAAGCAGAGTGAATAACAGATGAGGGTAAGAGGGGAGGTTAAATGATAGCACAATTAATAAATAGGTTAAGCTGGGACTGTTCTGACACCGGATGTGTTTTTTAAGAGTAAAGAAAAGAGTCTCTAAGAAACTATTAGAGGGATTTGATACTCGTTATACACCCCTGTAGAACAGCTCTTACAAAAGATCAATTCACCAAGTCACAAAATACTATTCTACAAGTTTTAGAGCATGTTCAGTAACAAGAAAGTAATTACTGATTTTTTCTTCAGAGTTATTTTCTATCTTCATCAAATATTTCTCTAGATGCCTGTAAAAATGAAAGGCAAGAGGATACAGAATTCTGCAAGTAGTATCCAATTGTCCACTGACAGTAGTTGAGAGAAAAGCTAACAGTCCTGTGTAAGAGCTCTAAAATGGGGCTCAAATGGAAGCTCAGAAGTGGCGGTTTTTGTTAACTACTTTGTCTACTATACAATTATATGGCAGTCCTGCTCCCGCTTTTTTTGGAAAACAGCAGATAAACAATTTGTTGAACAGGCACTCGGATGTACTATCTTTCTGAAATGCATGGGTGATTTTTACAAAGTATGAACCTCAGTGTAAGACAGTATTAAGCTTGCAACTAATAGCCTGTATCTACATTTGTTTTGGTCAGGAAGAAGCTCTTTGATGAATCCCAAGTCCCCCTAGTTATCTCTTCTCCCAAGATTCTTCTCATATAATTTCTGTAAAAAGGAAATACAGAAGTATACCGAGTCAGGCAAAAATCAATCCAGCTGTTCACCACCAAGCAGGCACTTTCCATCGATTTGGCTCCCGCTGAGATGCCCGGGAGTCTGCTGGGTCAGTGCTTCTCAGCCTGACACGTACATTTGAATCTTGTGAGAGCTTTTTCAGAAGTACCCATGCCTCAGACCCAACACCTGAGATTTTGGTTTAATTGGTCTGGGAAAGGGTGAGGATTTTTTTTAGAAGCCTGTGACATGATTCTAATGTACACCCAGAATAGAAACCACCACTCTAGAAAAAGCTATGGGCCCAGTCTTTTCTGCAAGGAATTTCAAAAACAACAAAGTGTATTCTAAATAATAATAATAGTAGTAATACTTGAGAACTCAATGGACACACTAAGGCAAATTCTCATCCAATAGGAAAACGCAGGGAGAAAACTAGAAAATGCTGGAGATGGGCACACTTAAATTTCTAAAAGGTTACCTTGCCTGGCAGTAGTAGACCTGTCCTTCCACACATCCTCCCAGATTCCTTTCAACCCAATTTTCTTTTAAATCCTATATAAGCAATCTGTGCTCCCTGCCAAATTCTTAAACTTGCACAAGGAATCCATTGTGTCATAAGTTGTTGCCCAGAATCACTCCTCATCTGGGCAGCCAGCTCCTTCCACACATTGCCAGTAACCCAGAGACTGTTCTTCCACAAAACAACAGAAGTTGTCTGGGCAGCACAAGGTGTGCCATACAGTGGGAATTAAGCAATTCCATCTTAGAAAACAAAGGTGGACAGAGCTCTATGAGAGTTTCTTGAAAAAGGAGCTGTGTTATGCAATGACAATAATACCAATTTCCCCATAGTCCAAGCTCACCCGCAGGACACTTCTTAGCTGTATTACAAAACTGGTTGCTTTTAAAGAGCCATGTTGGTAATGCCTCATATAGGCAAACACGATGCCCTCAGACTTAGATTGCTGGGCACCTCATATGCACAAAATCAGTAAGGCAGGTGCAATTGTTACTCCATGGGCCTGGCCCGCAAGGCAATCGCAGGGATGTACATTGGCTTTGACATGCAGTCACCAGATGGGTTGCCCAGAGAAAAGAGGGCAGAGGAGTTCAGAGCAAGACTAGTGGGAGCTGGAGTCATTAGGAGAGCTTCAGGGTAGAAATTAAAATTAGACCAGATCTTGAAATGTAGTTAGGATTTCAGGAGATAACTAGTAGGGATTACCCTGGGCAAAAGCCCTGTGGCAGGAGAGTGCCTGTAGGTAATGGTGGGGCAGGGGGCTGTGAAAGTAACCCTCAACAGGCGTGCTACAGTCACTAGCCTGTAAACTGTATTAATGGAAAAATGTATTTGTGCTACCACTGAGGAAAGCTATAATTAAAGCAACATCTCTTCCTGGCAGAGTACAGGCTGAGAGAGGTATGTGAAGGAACATAAAGCAGGTGTAAACCTCGCTGCCACCATGTCAGCAAGCAGGAAAGATGGTGTCATTCTGCCACCCAAGGGGACATTTCCTCTAAAGTAGGAAAGCGTGGTCCTGGCACTGTGCTCAATATGCAACGCAGCGCCAAAGAATGGCCAGGAGAATGAGGATGCCACCTGTGGGGGCCATTTGTTACTGTGAAAAGGGGCTCATATTGTAGTAATTGCCCACAAGTTCTGTGTGACTTTTAGTCTTTTAATCCCTTCAAGCATGCTGTAAATAATTATTGCATTTCACAAAAGGCCATGTAGATAAAAAGAAAAGAAAGTTAAGACTCTCCAGACTAAGCAAGTTGGATCATATCCTGTATGCAGTGGGGAATCACTGATGGCATTTAACAGGAGAGTGACTTTATAGAAAGAACATGACAGAAAGAATAATCCTGCCATTAAACACAAATTAGTATGGAACGAAGAGAGAGTATGCAAGCAAGGGCAAAATTTATTTCAGTTCTCCTAAAGTGTTAATTTTGAAAAGTAGGAAAAGAGTATATAATTTTCAACTTTTCAACAAAGTTTCAAATAAATTGTTTTCTACCTAGGGAAAAAAAAGCAATGGAAGTAAAAACCAGTAAATATTGCCCCAAAAGAGAGTGTTTCAATAATAATATTTCCCCTTCACATATTTTCCCTTTATTCCAACTTCATAACATTTCAGCTGTGTGGTTTTGCTCAAATCACTCAATCTCTGTAAACGCTGGTTTCATGATCTATAAAATGGAAAAAATATGACTCCAATGCCACCTCATACAGTCATGAGGAATAAATAAAATAATGCATGTAAACCACCTTTTCTTGTATATATAATATACATATATTATATATATCTAGGGAAGCTTTTGTTTGGATCTTTTAGCTTTGGGCAAGAAAATTTTATTGCCAAGGATGACTTCCAATATGGTGCAAAGATGAGGATTATAACCCTATTTCACATTTTGCCATGGAAATCCTGAAAGATATCTCTCAAGACAAACCTGAAGTCTAGCATGAGAAAGATTGAAAACTTAAGGAGTTTGGCTCTGCTCAGACCTACTCACCACCTTCTTCAGTGGGAACATGACCCCTTCTTGGTGCACTTTGTAAAATAGCAACAGGCACCTATGAGGAGAGGGGCCATCAGAACACAGGTTACAGAAGCAGACGGTGGCTGGTGGTGTTGCAAGACCAAGAATCACACACTATTTTTAGCCTCCCTGCATGACCCCAAAACCAAGAACCAAACTGTATACAGTGCTCATTTCTTCACAAATTATCATGGAGTAAAAGTGTAACAGCCTTGTGTGAGAGCACCAGCCACTCAGTCTAGGCACTGGGGGCACAAAAATACATCTCTGTTCTGGAATTGCTGGTGGGCATTTGTGCACATATCATCTTCCCTCCCAGTTCTGATTTCCCCACTGTGTGACAGTTTCCATTACTACAGACCAGTCACTCAGGCTACAGCTGTGAGCTCATTTTTGCTTTCTCACATTCCTCTCCTTGCTTTTTTTATTCAAATAAAAATTGTATATATTTAAGGTATACACACGTAGTGAAATGATTACCTCAAGTAAATACTAATACGTCATCTCACATAGTTACCTTGTTGGTGTGTGATGAGAGCTCCTGAAATCTACTCTCTTGGCAAGTTTCCAGTATTCAATACAATATTATTGACTATAGTCATCATACTGTACATTAGATCTCTAGACTTACTCAACCTACATAAGTGCACCTTTGTGCCCTGTGACCAGCATCTCCCCAATTCCCCAGCCCCTGTCCCCCTGGACACCACTATTGTGCCCTCTACTTTTCTGTATTTAACTTTTTTTAGATTCTACCAGTTTAGTGAGGTCATGAAGTTGTTTTCCTTCTGTGTTTGGCTTATTACACTCAGCATAATGCCCTCCAGGTTCATCCAGATTGTTGCAAATGGCAGGACTTCCTTCTTTTTTAAGGCTAAATAAAATTCTATTGTGTATATATATATATATATATATATATATATATATATATATATATATATATATACACATCACAACTTTTATATACATAATTTAAAAATATATATATATCACAATTTCTTAATTCATTCATCCAACTTCAGACACTTAAGTTGTTTCCATATCTTGGCTAATGTGAATAACACTGCAATGGACATGGGGGTGCAGGTGTCTCTTCAAGGCGCTGATTTCATTCCTTTGACTATATACCCAGAAGAGAGATTGTTGGATTCTAATGGTAGTTCTAGTTTTAATTTTTTGAGGAAATTCCATACTGTATTCCATAATGGCTGTGCCAATTTACATTCCCACTAACAGTGTATAGGGGTGCCTTTTCTTTACATCCTCACCAACACTTAACTTTAATTAATTCATTTATTTATTTAGAATAATAGCCATTATAACAGGTGCCAGCTGATGTCTCCTTGTGGTTTTGATTTGCATTTCCCTGATGAATAATGATGTTCAGCACCTTTTCATATACCTGTTGGCCATTTGTATGCCTTTGGAAAAATATCTATTAAGGCCTTTTGCCCATTTTTTAATTGAGTTATTTATTTTTTGCTATTGAGCTATATGAGTTCCTTATGTATTTTGGATATTAACCTCTTCTCAGATATAGGGTTTGCAAACCCTTTCATATTGCTAAACAGAAGCTATTTAGATTGACATAGTCCCACTGGTTTACTTTCTGCTTTTATTGCTTGAGCTTTTGGTGTCATATCCAAAAAGTTAATGCCAAGGCCAATGTCAAGGAGCTCTTTTCCTATGTTTTCTTTTAGGAGTTATAAGGTTTCAGATCTTATGTTTAAGTCTTTAATCCATTTTGATTTGATTTTTGTGTATGGTGTAAGATAAGCATTCAATATTGTTCTTTTGCATGTGGATATATAATTATTTCAGACTCACTTATTGAAGAGATGATCCTTTTTTCATTGTGTATTCTTGACACCTTTGTTGAAAACAGTTGACCATATATGTTTTGATTTATTTCTGGTCTATATATTCAGTTCCATTGGTCTATGTGTCTGTTTTTATGCCAGTACCATATTAGTTTGAGTAACATAACTTTGTAATATGATTTGGAATTAGGAAGTATGATGCCTCCAACTCTGTTCTACTTTTTCAAGATTATTTTGGTTATTCAAGGTCTTTTATGGTTCCATATGAATTTAAGAAATGATTTTTCTTTTTCTGTGAAAAGATCCATTGGAATTTTTATAGGCAGTGCCTTGAATCTGTATATCACTTTGGGTAGTATGGACATTCAAAAAAATACTAATTTTTCTGATCCTTAAGCATGAGATGTATTTCCATTTATTTGTGTCTTCTTCAATTTTTTCATCAATGTTTTATAGTTTTTAATGTACAGATCTTTCACTTTCTTGGTTAAATTTATTCCTAAATATTTTATTCTTTTTGATGCTGTCATAAGTGAAATTGTTCTCTCAATTTCCTTTTCAGATAGATCATGTTTGATATAAAGAAATGCAACTGTTTTTTGTGTGTTGACTTTATATCCTGCAACCTTACTGAATTTATTCATTAATTCTAATAACATTTTTGTGCAGTCTTTAGGGTTTTCTACATATAGAGTCATGTCATCTGCAAAAACATAATTTTAGTTCTTCACTTCCAATTTGGATGCCTTTTTTATTTGTTTTTCTTGTCTGACTGCTGTTGGTAGTAGTTCTAGTACTTTGTTGAACAGAAGTGGTGAGTGTGAGCATCCTTGCTCTGCACTAAATTTAAGATGAAGCATTTTCATTTTTTTCCCATTGATTATGATGTTAGCTGTGGCTTTTCAATAAATGGCCTTTATTGTTTTGAAGGTATTTCCTTTTATACCTATTTTGTTGAGACTTTTTATCTTGAATGGATGTTGAACCTTGTCAGAGTTTTTTGTGCATCTATTGAGATTTTCATCCTGTTAATGTAGTGTATCACATTGATTTACATATATTAAACTAAACTTGCATCTCAGGGATGAATTTCACTTGATCATGGTGTGTTGTTAAATTCAGTTAGTATGTTTTTAGTATATTTGCATCTACGTTCATCAGAGATACTGGCCTGAAGTTTTCTTTTCTTGTGGTGTCTTTGGCTTTAGTATCAGGGTGATTCTGACCTCATAAAACTAGTTTTAAAGTATTCCCTCAACTTCTATTTTTTGGAAGAATCTAAAAAAGACTGATATTAACTCTTCTTTGAATTTTAGTAGAATTCATCCATGAAGTCATCTTCAATCTCCTTATTTGTTATTGTCTGCTCAGGCTTTCTATTTCTTCTTGATTCAGTCTTGGTAGGTTGTATATTTCTAGGAATGTATCCATTTCTTCTAGGTTATTCAATTTGTTCACATATAGTTGTTCATAATAATCCCTTATGATTCTTTTTGTTTTTGAGGCATCTGTTGTAATGGCTTTTTTCATTTCTGATTATATTTGAGTCTTCTTTCTTGTTTTCTTAGTTTAATTAAAAGGTTTTCTAGTAATAGACAAGTATCAAATGATTTCACACATATGTGGAGTATAAGAACAAAGAAAAAATACTGAAGGAACAAAACAGCAGCAGACTCACAGAACCCAAGAACGGACTAATAGTTACCAAAGGGAAAGGGACTGGGGAAAATGGGCGGGAAGGGAGGGATAAGAGGGAAAAAGGGGCATTACGATTAGCAGATGTAATGTTGGGGGGGCACGGGGAGGGCAGTACAACTCAGAGAAGACAAGTAGTGATTCTATAGCATCTCACTACGCTGATGGACAGTGACTGTAATGGGGTTGGTGGGGGGGACCTGATGAAGGGGTAGTTTAATAATCGTAATATTGCACATGTAATTGTAAATTAATGATAATAAAATAAATTATATTAAAAAAATAATAAAATAACTTTTACAAAAAAAAAGGTTTTCTAGTTATTTTTCCAAATATCAACTCTGATCTCTGTACTTCTTATAGATACCAAGTTCTGCTGCTCTTCTTCCACAATATCTCACCAGATATCTCACTAGTATGTCTCAATATCTCATTAGTAACTTGCTTTTAATAATAGAATTCATTTCCAAGATTGGGTTATAAAAGACTGTGACTTCCAACTTGCTTTTTCCTTTTTGCTTTCTTGCTTGCTTGCTCTGATGAAGCAAGCAGTCATGCTGCAGGATGTTCCAAGGAGAGACCTATGTGGCAAGGGACCACAGGAATCCTCAGGGCAACAACTCATAAGGGTGTGAAGCCTCAGTCAAATAGCCTGCTAATAAATGATCCTGCCAATAACCATGCAGGTGAGCTAGAAAGGCAATCCTTCCAGGTGAGCCCTGAGGTGATTGTCACCTTGTGAAAAACCCAGAGCAAAAAAACCCCAGCTAAGTCTCACCTGCATTTCTAACCCACAGAAACTATAATCAATGCTGTTGTCTTAAGCCCCTAAATTTTAGGATAATTTATTACATACAATAGATAAATTGAATAGTCACCTTTGCTAAACACATAATTATGTGAAAAATAATTTGATGTTATAATAAATAACATTTCTCCCCATTTCTATTTTCACTTTAAAAGCTTAAGCTAAAAGGAATATTCATTCGACAAAGATTTGCTGAAAGATTCCTATGCACAAGGCACTCAGCAAGGTATTGGAGAAAGATAAAAAGCTGAAGAAGGCTGGATGCCTGCTCTCAATGTATTTATAGTCTGAATAGAGAGATGATATTAGAACGTATAACCATAGAGTAAAGAGATTTAAAGGGGGAGGTGAGAAGATGCTGAAGGTATTTATAGTCTGTTGAGGCCATGAGAAGAAAAAACATGTAAGTAGGTAGCAAGTGAGTACTACAGATCAAAGGAGAGAGAACGATAAAGCCCTGTGTGGATGAAGACAAGGGAGGATAACACCTGGGTAGGATCATCAGGCTTCTTGAGGAAAGCGCATTTAACACGAACCTTGAACTATCAGAGACAGTTCTGACCTAAAGGGATAGGGAAGGGGCTTGACAGTAGAAGAAACATTTTAAGAAAGCAAAGAGGCCAAAACATATACACAGAAAATAATAAGTAGTTAAACCCAAACAAAACGTCTCCCCAGCTCAACTTTTAACTAGATCCCAAAACTTCCAACAATTATTCCAACACCACTTGCCTTGCCTGAGGGGAAGTGAGAGGTTTCCAGGACCACTCCCTGCCCGCAGGTGCAGGATCTGCAGCTCCAGAACCAGAAGACCCAGCTAAATCTCACCTGCACTTCTGACCCATGGAAACTGAAGATAATAAATGTTGTCTTAAGCCCCTAAGTTTTGGGATAATTTTTAATTATGGTATGTCTGTGTCTGGTAACAGTCAAGAGAATCTCTTTTCTTATTTTTTCCCTTGGATCCATGTTTACAGACTGAACAGGGCAAGCTACAGGTCTTCTCATCAAAGCAATTTATCTGCATGTAGAGAGATTACTGAGGTTTCTCCAAGTCAGATAATTTCATAGATCTAATAATAAAACAGGTTTAAAGAAGATATTATGTTTGATATTGCTCAGAATTGCTGTGAGGACAAAATCTGTGGATTTCTCAGAAAACACTTTGCAAACTCTAATGCACCTAACACAACATAAATTATATGAAAATATCCTAGTACAAGAAGCTGATAATTGGAGATGTTCAGTGCTTTTAAAAGGTCATGCTGTGACTATCAGAGAGGACTCAGGACCCGGACCTCCACTACTACGGTCACCCATTTCATAGCCAGAACACAGGGCTTGGGTTCAAAACCCAGCTTGATCACTTACTAACTATGGCTTGGACAAGTGTCTTAATTTCTCCAGGCTCCAGATTCCTCACACACAAAATAGGAGTTATAAAATCTACTTCATAGCACTGTTAAGAGTATTAAAAAATATAATGTATGGAATGCTCAGTACAGCCTGGTAGAAAATGCTCAATAAATGAAGTTATTATAATGATTGTTACCATTTTGTGTCATTTTCAATGAACCGGATAGTACCAAATTCTCGTAGCTCATTGGTCATGATCTCTGGTACCAGACAGTATCAAAAAATAGGTATAACCCATATTCAACATCTTACCACTTCCCTTTCCAAGTGCTTCTCCCCCAGATTTTACCTCCTGGGCTGGAACTCACGGTCAAGCAAGATTTGAGGTAGTACTACAGCATCCTGTCCTTTTCTTTCCTTTTCTGTCTAAGCTTTAACCGTGTCTTGTTCCCTCTGGGCCCTGCACTCTGCTTCCCAAAGCAACAGCTAATTACCTAACAGACTAACCTACTATGGTATTGACTGCTCAGATTGTCTTGTGAATTACTTTTTGCCCAATCTGAGATAGCTTCATCTTAACAGAAGACCCACAGGTATGCAAGCTGCTTGTAAACCACAATGGCCCTGCCTCCTATAAATCTACCTCTACAACTCCATGTCTGAAGGACACAGAAAACTGGGAGGTCAGATCATGTTTTGTATAATTTTGAGGGAGAATGAGCAGTAAAATTGATTTCCTGTAGCCTGGTCTAAAAGAATATTTTAGAAGCCCATGCCTGGCAAGGGAAAAAAGATTGTGGCATGAGAAATAAAAAAGGCATTCCCAAAAGAGATGCAGAAATAAAATGAACACATTAGGTAGATATGCAGACAGACCAAATTTCCCTCTTTAAAATAAGTAGGAAAATGCAATATATAACCAGGCCCATCTTGCAAGGAGAGAAAGAAGGTTAGGAAAGGCAGCCACCCAAGATGTTCCCCTCAGGGGTGTGAAATGTAACATCAGAAGGTTAGAGCCCTGCCCCTGGTCCTTGTGGCTTGGACACCATCTCTCCAGAGTTTTGCTACCAAAGAAGGTTACCCAATAGCATCATGATCACACTACACTCTAAAAATATCCATTGTTTTTCTGAAAGGATCAGGTCAAAAAAATACATCCTCTTTTATAGTAATGTATGCTTTAATACACTAATAATTAATTTAATGAAGCAGAAAAATCAAAGCTATCCATAATCCCTCTGCCAAAGGATAACTGCTGAAGATTTTTCCATGTGTAGTTCTTCTGATTTCTTCTCTATAGATAGATACATAGATATATAGGTATATAGAGATAGACATATATATGTGTGTGTATGTATATATATATAAACACACACATATACATACATAATGAATAGCTGAGTTCATCTCATGTATAAAATTTTGCTCTGTAATTTTTTTATCATATTATGTAAAATTCTTTATAAACTTAATTTTAATAACTGCATGATATACTTTAATTTATGAAACCATTTCCACATAGCTGAGCATTTAGTTATTATGAATTATTATAAATAACAATATTATGGGATTATTTGTGCACATTATCATTGGAAGTCCAATTATTTCCTTTAGATGGACTGCTAGAAGTAGAATTACCAGATAAACAAGTTAAATATTTTGAAGGTTCTTACCATAAACTGCCAAGTTTCTATCCATCAAGTTTATAGTAATTTATCATCCCACCAGAAAATACAAAATGTTCAGCTTATCATACTCTCTCGATGCGATGACTATTATTTTTAAAACAAGAAAACAGAGCAAGATGAACTTTAGAATCTAGGAAGTTTGTAGCCAGCCTCTCAGCCCAATCACATCAGTAGCCATTTTCCCTGAATAAAATCAAGAAGTGACTATTATAGTAACACCAGGCCAATGAGCAAAGTACTGATGCTGCAAAGAGATTCTTAACGGTCTTTCGTAACCAGCTCATCGGACAGTGAATCAGTCAGGGCCCCAGCAGGAGCTAGACTGTTCTCTGGAATGGGGAGCTGAGGAGCATTGAATAAGTGACTCCTTACAAAGGAGTGAGGCAGAGTCCAGACTGGCTGGAGGACAGCAGGACTGCATGATGGAGATACTACCACCCCTAGGGTTAAAGGAGAGGGGGACGGAGCAGGCCTGACAGATGGATAGTAAAGGATGCCTAAAGGGAGAGGCAGCCCAAAGGCAGGAGCCAGGAGAAGGACACCCTGACTTCCCTCTGCTCCAGCCTTCCTACCAGGGTCATGTCTTCCATTATTAAACAAGCGCGGGTCAGTTCCCTAGGGCAGGCCAAGGGAGTCTGGTTACTATGCACTGAATGTCCCCTCAACAATCACAGGTTGAAGCTCTAACCCCAGTAAAATGGTGTAAGGAGGTGGGGCCTTCAGAAGACACTTAGGTTTAAATGAAGTTGTGAGAGGGGAGCCCCCACACTGAGACTAAAAAAGAAGAGGGTTTGACCAGAGCCCTCTCTCTCTCCACCAAGAGATGAAGCAGCAAGAAAGCGGCCATCTGCAGGCCAGCAAGAATCCTCACCAGAAGCAGAATGGCTGGCACCTTGATCTTGGACTTCCTTGCCTCCAGAACCGTGAGAAATAAATAGCTGTGGTATTTTGTTACTGCAGAAACTAAGACACTGGTAGACGCTGTCATAGTCTCCACCTCCTGGTCACAGAGGAGGGTGGGGAGGAGGCGAGAAGGGACCTTGCCAGGCAAACTGAAACCACACAGCACAGACAGCGAGTGGGAGGCCAGCAGGTCTGCAGGACGGCAGCAGCGTATGCCTCACAAACCACCATGGGAAATAATCCATCTAGCGTTCTTGTTTTCTGTGGAATCCTCAAGCAGCAAGTGGGAATATTACAACATAATCATTTCCCTTTACTTCAGTAATTTAAAGACAGAAAATCTTGAAACTTTTTTCTTCTCAAGAGACCAGAGTATACTTGAGGGTCCAAATCACATCTTTGCAAAATAGAGGAAACATTAACTGTACCTTTTTACATTCCTCAGGCAGAGGACCGCATTCTAATAAGCAATTGAGTGAAAAACCCTACTGTGATAGGATGTATTTTTCCAGAGAAATGTGGGAAATAGTCATGAATGTTTCATTAAAACTCTCCCTCATCATAAATGTATATCCAGGTCTTACCAAGTACATGTTTTTAGAGCTGCAACACTCCACGCCAGCAAACAACTTTGTAAAATTGTCTTTAATCCATCACAAATGATTCAGGAGTCCCACTGAGGCTTTATTGCAGATTATTTACTAACTCCATGAATCTACAAACCAGGACACATGGAAAGCCATAGCAACTAGGGACAAGACTGGAGAGACAGCCAGTGTTTGAAGGACGACACAAGGACAGACAGACACACAGCCTGGCTAAACGCTAAAGCCCGCTCGACTTGACTTGACCTTGCATTCCTCACTCTGTCCCCTCTTCAGGCCGAGTACAGGAACCCAACGCTGGAATGGGCTTCAAGAGGTTAACCTTTCTAGTCCCCTGCTTACACACAAATTATTATCATCTTATACATGAGACCCAAGGACTTCAAGGGGCTTGTTCAAGGTCACAAAGCTAATAAATAGAAAGAGAAAATACTAGAACTTAAGTCCTGATCTTTCTAGCCCAATGCTCATACCAACTCCAATTTTTGTATGGTCTCTGCTTCTATAAAAGTGATGAGGGAAAAGGGAACTCAAATTCTCTAAACAGCTCTGACAACAGTAAACATGCTGTAATGGCTATTGGAAATAGCATACTGAAACTGAAATTAATCTATAAAATTGCACTCACTGATAAATTTCACATTTCATAGCAAATTTACCCATCAGAAAATATCATGAAATATATCAGGTGTTGGTTTCTGCCCGCATAGCCAGCACAGACCCAGTATGCTTTTATGCTTTCCAAGTCCTCATAATTGTTGGAGAATTTGTTCATTTAGTTAATGATATTTTAAGAACACGAAAGCAGGTATCCATTGAATGATGTTGATTAAGCAGACACAAGTAACATATGCACAAAGAAGTGCGAGCATCAGTCTCTCCTTAGAGCTAAGAGAAGCAAGACTGACGTAAAGCTTAGGGCTGCTCCATTATCATCATCAGGTAATCAAGGCAATCTCATTGGAGACAGAATTCTCGTCTTCTTTCTTGGTCTCTCCTGAATTTACCTCAACCCTACCCTTAGCACTGTATGTGTGGGGATATTAAATGAAGTTTGCCAAGGACCATCCCTGATAGCTAAGCAGGCTTTTTCATGCCTTTGTGAACATCAGTACAGATTTCCCAGGCCTCACACCTCCAGAGGGGTTGAGTTAGTGTTCTGGGATGGAGCCCAGGCATTCATTCCTGTGTTGTGAAAGCTCCCCAGGTGATTCTGATGAATCAAAACGCAGATGCCTGGGCTCTGTCCCAAAACAACTGACTCAGAATCTCCAGGATTCAAGGCCTGGGAAGTCTGTATTGTAAAATGCTCCCCTAAGTTGATTCTGATGCTTACCAAAAATTGACACATGCTGTCCTAAATTGACAGTCACACATCTATCCATGCCATCAGGGGGTACACTGGAGCAACAATCTATGTTAAATGAATACTCAAATAGAGACCCACTCAGCTATGCCCACAGCTAACCTCTCACTGGCTCTCCAGTTTGGATAAATGCTAAATTTGCTCCTTAGGGCAGCTGTTGAGTGTATTTAAATATACCATGGAGACTGCATGCACAACTCTGGTACATCTTTTGTTTTTCATTTATCCACAAATCACCTTTATGAACACTAACTTTACACTAAATAATAAAAATGCACATTAAACAGGAGCACAAACCAAGCAGCAGCCTCAATTTGAAAACATGTTTAATTTTACTATAAGAACCTTTTTGTTCCCTTTCCTTTCATATGTTAATATAAATCTGAATCTATTTACAAAATCTTGCGCTGAATTGAGTGAAACATAAAAGAAATGATACACCCCATTAAAAATTTATAAGTTAAAATAACATCAGTAACAGACTCCAAAATCCATCTAAAACAAGAGCAACCTGGCATTTTAAGATACACTTTACCAGAGAACAAGTCAGCAACCAGAATATCTTAAAACTTCAGAGTACAAAGTGTCAACACCAAAAGGACTTAGCTGGTAAAAATTAAGAACAGGTGGGTTCAGAGAAGTATAATCTGCTTCAAACAAAACAAATCACTGCAGGATTGTGCACTTCCCTGAATAACTGCAGCACATTACTGTGTTTACTTTTCTGTTCTCTTTTTCCTCTATAGATTCATTCTCTCTGCTTTGTGCAAGCCCTAACAGTGAGCTATAAAAAAATGTCATAAATTATGGAGTACAAATAGTGTCAAATCCTGTGCTCACAAGGAGGCCCAAAGTGGTGACCATGTATTTCTCAGTTTTAAATACACAGAAAACCGTGCTTTTTGCCTACGAAGTAAAATGATGACAATTGCAAAAAACATTTCAGGACAGCTGATCCCTGGACTCTGCTGCCAATGAAGGGAAGGGAAATGATAAGGCAGGCATTAGAAAGGACAGTGGCATAACTAAACCCCCATTCTATTAATGGAAAGTCCAAATACAATGGGAGAGAAACATCATATCGACTCCAACTAAAATCAGATCAAATCCTTCCTGTCCACCATGTCAGTACAGCAAACTGCCTCTTAAAGAGCCAAAATAGAATGAAGTGTTAACAGACCAATGCAAAGGCTGCTCTTTGCCACAGAAACTTGAAAAATAGAACCAGTGTTATTCCCTGTTCCCATCAGGTGACCCATGCTTGGAGTAAAGGGCCTGTGCCAGCTCCTTCAAATGCTGCCATCATATTGCTGATCGAGTTTTTGAACGGCATCCAAGTCCAGACAGGTCTTGTAGGATGTCTCCGTTTAGCCCCCACACTCACAAGCCATGGTGAAGTCACATTAATTACAGCTACTTCTCAACAATCGAGTCAGAGAAAATAACGGATGCGGAATATAATCAGAATTCAGTAATAATGGAAAAGTTCACACAGACCAATAGTTTCTAACTCTCCCATCCCCCAACCCTAAAAAGCAGCAAATGACTGATTTGTATTTCACACCCTCTCCCTTTTTTGTTCTGCCTCATTACTTGTCAGCAGAATGATACTCAAAACATGACTGACAGGAAAGGAGAGGGGAGCACAGGATTCTATGTTTCTGCCCTGCAATTACCTGCTGAACACTCAAGGGTTGGTGGGAGAGAAATGGCCCCGGCCCAGTTTCTGCTGCTATCAACATCCAGGAGAACTGGAAGACACCCCAAATTCAACATGCTTAAAACCCCATTTGCCAATGATCGTCTAAGAACACCTCCACCTTGCAGCCTCCCTAGTCAGAGTTGCCAGCATGCCATCACTAAAACCTGGGAATTACCCTTAGCTCCTTCTTATCCTGGTATCAAGGCATAGTCAGCCCCAAGAGATTTCAACTCTTCCTTCAGGGCCTCTCAGAAAATTCCTTTCTTTTCATTTCCATTGTTTGTGGGCTGAGAGTTAAAGACTGAGCAGGAATTTTCCGAGCAAGCATGTTTAGACGACATTCTGAGAAACAAAATAGTTCCCATGAAGGCATAGGGGTGTGAGAGCACAACACACCCGGGAGCTCCCAGTGTCCTGGTACTGTTGCATCTGGAGAGGTAAGAAAGGAGGTGAGAAAGGCCCTAACAGAAGGATGTAGATCCCCCAGTGAGAAGCCTGAACTCTTCCCAGTAGGCCAACATTTTGTAGACTTCAGTAACTTGACTAATGCCTGATCCACCTACCACCTATATTATTTGCTTTAGTTTTTCTGTAAATGAATATTTCTCGATATTAATTTATTTAACATTGAAATTTTCTCTTAACTTTTAAACATTTTATTGTGGAAAAATTCAAATATACACATAATTAGAGACAACAGTAAAATAAATACATATCTGCCTAGCACACAAATATCACCCCAAGTCTAATCTTGTTTCCTCTATAATCCCTGTACCATAACACCTCCACTAGCTCACACACAGCTGAATTATCTCATCTGTGATAAATAGATCACAGGTACTATGTCATTTTACTTTTTTTCAGCTTTTTAAAAATATAACTACAATACCATCATCACACCAAAGGAAGTTAACAATAATTCCCAAATATCATTTAATATCCAGGACATTAAAATTTTACATCACTGTGATGTCTGAAAAAGTGAAATAATTTGTCATGAATTTTAAAAATAAAATAATATTATTAAAATTATGGCATGATATGCTTGCATTTGAAACACTTAACTTGAGGCCTGCTCTATTAAAAATGGAGACTAAAGAGCACTAGATATTTTAGCCTTATACTTCCTCATTGTCAACAGCAGAAGAATTGAAAGAGAATTTCGAAAGGATTAAATTTCTCATTATGCCACTTAAGATTATTTAATGCCATGCCAAAATCATGCCCAAATCACCAAGAATATCTGCCCCACACTTTGGGAGACACTGCCATAGAGACCCATCTAAAAATTCTGGGCTTGATGGAATTCATGCTTTGGGGAAATTGTTGTAGCAGCAAGAACAGAAGGGAGCTACACAGGAAGAAAGGACAGCGTCCTACTGGTCCCCACACCTTATGGAGCCACCTAATTACTTCTTGAGAGCATCTTTGATTTCACTAGAGGAATTCTCCTAGTGCTTTATTAGGGAGCACACATGCTCACATTCCCTTGACCAAAGAATAGACCTCCTCTCCTGGGGAAAGTTTTCTTCATCTGATCTCACAGCTTCTGGTGGAAGGAATGCACACAGATGTTCTGTCTAGCCAACCAGATCAGTGAAACCAAACCTGGCAGTCAAAGAGTTGACTGAAGTCACAGCCAGATGGCCCTCCCATCACACCCCCTCATTTTTTGACTCTTCACTGCCACCCAATCTATCCCCACCTTCCCAAGGCCAGTCCTCCCCAGAAGGGCTTCAGTGCCAGGCCCCAGATCCTCCTTCCTCTTGGGTGCTCTCTCCTGTGACTAAATCACCAAGCTTTCAAGAAATGCCAAAATATGACATTTCTCCAGAATATTTCTCACTCCCGCCCCTACACACACACACTCAATGTCTCCCACAGCTCCCCTTCCACACACAGAAAAGTTCACATCTTGGCCGTACTATTCAAGAATCTTCCAGATCTGACTCTCACTGATCTTTCCAACTTTATTTCCTGACATTCTTCCAGAGTCCTCTGCTTTAGGTTACCATTTAGTCACTGTCACCTAAACATGCCCAGGCACAAAACCATCTATGTCCACCTAACATGGTTCACTTCATAACTACCCTATGTCCTGATGATTTCACTCATTATTTGTCTCACCTTCCCAAGGTAAAAGACAGAAAAGTCACATCTCTGGACTCTCAATATTAGGGCATGGGAATGTGACTTAGCATCTTAGTATGCAGAGACTGGGTGAGCTCTGATACTCTTAAAAATTCCTTTTTGCCTAAATTAACTGGAATTGATTCTATTGTGTGAAACCCAAAACCCTCACTGATGCACTGCCCCTGTCCCTTGACGTAGCTCATTTCCTCTCCTGGAAATGTCCTCCTCCATCTTCTACACATGGCCAAATCTGACCGCTCCATCAAGTCTACCTTGTTGAAGATTTCATCCTTAGGTTTCCTCAAACACTCTTTCCAAACTGGTGCAGCTCATTGTTTGTATCACTCATTAGAAATCTGAAACATGTGTTGCTACTTTATAGCTACCCTCTTTTGCCCTATCCTATTTCTACAACTTGACTATGAGTCCCTGTGTCTTTACACTCATTTGGTAGTTAATAAGTTCTTTCTATAAGTAAAGTACTATGTTTAATGCCAGTGGTATCTAAGATGACCAAGCCAATATCTATGCCCTCAGGAACTCACAGGCCATTGGAGAGATAGGTGAATAAACAAAGGGATACAAAGCAGTATTTCAGAGTTCAGGTGGAGGAAGAACTCACTCTTCCTGGGTAGGTTCTGGGAAGGTGGGGAGAACAGAAGTGAGGTTTCAAGAGCAAGTGGGAATTCACCAGACAGGCAAACAAAGAAGGAGTATTTTTCCTACTCCTTTTCTCCTAGGATCCCCCAAACTTAGCTCGTTCCCTAAGCATTCTATGTGCTCAAAATACCTTCTAGTCAGAGGCCAGCAATACATACATGTAAGAGCTTCAACAAAACACCTTGATTAAAACTCCATGAAGAAAATGAAGGAATCAAAAGAAAATAAGAGTCAAACAAATTTTTTTCCAAATCAATGTGTCTTCATTGAACTCTTCCTATGTGAAATATAATTGAATACTGTCCCAGCCTTCAAGGTCCATTGCTTGTTTAAATGAAGTCTAGCTGAGGAGCTACATATATATAAGAAAGGAGAGTTATACATTAATAAAAGACTTGACAGTTAGTCTAATAATAGAGAAAAAGACACATGATCAGTTCCTAAAATTAATGCAATCATGAGAATTTTTTTTGAGAGTGACCACTTTACATTGTGTGGGTCGGGGAAACTTTTTGGAGATGTAGATGTATGTAGAGTGGCGCTAAGTGAAAGGCAGAAAAATACAGGACAAGTCCAGGGAATAGCAAATAAATCAATTTTGCTGGAAAGGAGAATCTGAGTGGGAGAAGACCATGAATAAAAGAATTCAAAAAATAGGAAGGATGTTGGTTCATAAACTCAGGAGTTTCCTGCATGAAATCTGAAGCTGGCCCCTGTTCACATAGGGCAAGGAGCTACCAAAGAAAGGCAGGCCACTCCAGATGGTAGATGGTGGCTTAATAAGCAAGGGAACTTACCTACCAGGCTGTTTCAGGTGGCCGCAAGACTAATAGATCTCAGCACACGACTGCTGTCGTTTTAAAAGTTTATGTAAACCAGTCAACTGGGGTCAGTCATATACGTTGCCCAGATGTTCTCAAAACACATCACTATCTCAAGGCTGCCTCCTTGAAATGGCTCTGGCATCGGGAATGATGAGCAGAACATATACCCTGAGGACCGAAAGGGGGGTGAGGAGCCTCATGTTGCCCAGGTTTAGCTCAGGAGTCATGGCCTCAAGATGACCTCTTCCAACAAGGAGTCATTTTTGAGGATGCAGCATGTACACACACACACACACACACACACACACACACACACACACACACAGTACAGTAACTACTTGTTGAGCACCTATTACCTATAAATCAAACAGGTTCTCATAAATTATACAAGTACCCATAAGTTATGTAAATTAATTCTCAGATAAGAACACAGGGGGCTTACAGATATTAAGTAATTTGTTCAAAATCACTTTAGAATATCCAGATGCAAATGACAAACATGGTTGCTGACCTCCAGGCTTACAGACAAGCACCCCCAAAGCTCATAGGTAGATGGGCTGCATCCATACCCTCAGGCTCCGGCTCATCACACTCCAGCCCTCCCTTCCTGCCTAGCACCCTACTAAGTCAAACATTAGAAAACCTTACTCCTTCTTACCTCACACCTTTTAGTTGCTCTTAGTGCGATATTTATTGCAATGACTCCTGAGCCAGCCTGTGCATCACAATCGCCTGTTGAGGTTTTTTAAAATGCACATGCCCTGGACCCAATCCCAAAGACCTCAATGGGAGCCCGTCATCTGCAGTTTTAAATATTCCACAGGAGACCCTACTGCACAGCAGAGTGAAGAACTTGATAGCTACTCAATAGTCCACAACATGCCCCAAAACTTACCTAAGATCTAAATGACATCCACACTTGCACACCTTATTCTACTCCCTTACAAGAAATCCAGATGCTGCTGAAGATACTAGTGACAATAATAACATTAATGGCTGCCTGTTATTGAGTGCTTGCTCCCCCCTCCAGATGCTGCGCTAATATTTTTTTACACATATTACCTGATTTAATTCTCACAAAATCCAAACAGGAAAGAACTTTTAATATTCCTATTACCAAAATCATAACGCTGGAGGCAAAGCTGGAATTCATACCAAGAGTGCATTAATCCCAAATAAATGCTCTTTATGGTCACATCACTACCTGCCTCCCAAAACTAATGACAGTTCTTGATTTGCTGAATATCTTATCAAGTGCCATCTATATGCCAGGTACTGTGTCCTCAGTCACACACAACATAAATCAGTAGTCATGCAACCAAGGTAACAATATATTTTTACTCAAGCTCCAAAGGATAAAATTGTCACAGAGACTGTACCAAATAGGCTAAAAATGGAATGATCAATAAACTTTGTTATCAAGTAGCTTAATAAAAAGTAAAGACTTAGCTCACAGAATATTAGGGCTTTCTAGGGAGGGAAAAAGGTATAAGCTATATTTATGGAAACACATAAGTGAGGTTTTGAGAAAATGGACTTTGACAGATTCCCATGGTTCTAGGCTCCCAAAAATCTGAGTCCCGCTCATCCTCATTCATTTCTGGCAGATGAATTTTAACCATTAGATCACCTTATTCTTGACCCCAAAAAAGAGACCCTGTACACATTGTTTAAGACCACCTAAACATCACTTGGTATTGCTATTTTTCAATTTGCTTCTGCAGAATATCCAACTGCCCTGAAAGAATGAATGTTACCAAAAGAGTAAATCATGTATTTATTTCTTTCCCATAGATTTTTTATTAAGGTATTATTGATATACACTCTTATGAAGGTTTCATATGAAAAAACAATGTGGTGACTACTTTTACCCATATTATCAAGTCCACACCCATACCCCAATGCAGTCACTGTCCATCAGTGTAGTAAGATGCCACAGATTCACTGTTTGCCTTCTCTGTGCTACACTGTTTTCACCATGACCCCCCACACCATGTGTACTAAACATAATACCTCTCAATCTGCTTCTCCCTCCCTCCCAACCCGCCCTCCCACACCCCTCCCTTTTGGTAACCACTAGTCCCTTCTTGGAATCTGTGAGTCTGCTGCTATTTTGTTCCTTCAATTTTGCTGTGTTGTTATGCTCCACAAATGAGGGAAATCATTGGCACTTGTCTTTCTCTGCGTGGCTTATTTCACTGAGCATAATATCCTCCAGCTTCATCCATGTTGTTGCAAATGGCAGGATTTGTTTCCTTCTTACGGCTGAATAGTATTCCATTATGTATATGTACCACCTCTTCTTTATCCATTCATCTACTGATGGACACTTAGGTTGCTTCCATATCTTGGCTATTGTAAATAGTGCTGCAATAAACATAGGGGTGCATATGTCTTTTTGAATCTGGGAAGTTGTATTCTTCAGGTAAATTCCAAGGAGTGGACTCCCGGGTCAAATGATATTTCTATTATTAGTTTTTTGAGGAACCTCCATATTGCTTTCCACAATGGTTGAACTAGCTGACATTCCCACCAGCAGTGCAGGAGGGTTCCCCTTTCTCTGCATCCTCACCAACATTTGTTGTTCTTAGACTTTTGGATGGTGGCCATGCTTACTGGTGTGAGGTGATATCTCATTGTGGTTTTAATTTACATTTCCCTTATGATTAGTGATATGGAGCATCTTTTCATATGTCTGTGGCCATCTGAATTTCTTCCTTGGCAAATTGTCTCTTCATATCCTCTGCCCATTTTTTAATCGGGCTATTTGCTTTTTGGGTGTTGAGGTGTGTGGGTTCTTTATATATTTTGGATGTTAAACCCTTGTCGGATATGTCATTTACAAATATATTCTCTCATACTGTAGGATGCCTTTTTGTTCTGTTGATGGTGTCCTTTGCCATACAGAAGCATTTTAGTTTGACGTAGTCCCATGTGTTCTTTTGGCTTTTGTTGCCCCTGCTCGAGAAGATGTGTTCACGAAGAAGTTGCTCATGCTTATATTCAGGAGATTTTTGCCTATGTTGTCTTCTAAGAGTTGTATGGATTCATGACTTACATTCAGGCATTTGATCCATTTCGAGTTACCTTTTGTGTATGGGGTGAAACAATAATCCAGTTTCATTCTCTTGCATGTAGCTGTCCAGTTTTGCCAACACCAGTTGTTGAAGAGGCTGTCATTTCCCCATTGTATGTCCATGGCTCCTTTATCGTATATTAACTGACCATTTATAGTTGGGTTTATATCAGGGGTCTCTAGTCTGTTCCATTGGTCTATGGTTCTGTTCTTGTGCCAGTACCAAATTGTCTTGATTACTGTGGCTTTGTAGTAGAGCTTGAAGTTGAGGAGCATAATCCCCCAGCTTTATTCTTCCTTCTCAGGATTGCTTTGGCTATTCAGGGTCTTTTGTGGTTCCATATGAATTTTAGAATGATTTGCTCTCATTCACTGAAGAATGCTGTTGGTATTTTGATAGAAATTGCATTAAATCTGTAGATTGCTTTAGGCAGGATGGCCATTTTGACAATAGTAATTCTTCATATCCATGAGCACAGGATGTGTTTCCATTTATTGGTATCTTCTTTAATTTCTCTCATGAGTGTCTTGTAGTTTTCAGAGTATAGGTCTTTCACTTCCTTGGTTACGTTTATTCCTAGATATTTTATTCTTTTTGATGCAATTGTGAATGGAATGGATTTCCTGATTTCTCTTTCTGCTAGTTCATTGTTAGTATACAGGAATGCCACAGATTTCTGCACATTAATTTTGTATCCTGCAACTTTGCTGAATTCAGGTATTAGATCTAGTAGTTTTGGAGTGGATTCTTTAGGGTTTTTTATGTACAATATCATGTCATCTGCAAATAGGGACAGTTTAACTTCTTCCTTGCCAATCTGGATGCTTTTTACTTCTTTGTGTTGTCTGATTGCTGTGGCTAGGACCTCCAGTACTATGTTAAATAAAAGTGGGGAGAGTGGGCATCCTTGTCTTGTTCCCGATCTAAAGGAAAAGCTTCCAACTTCTCACTGTTAAGTATAATGTTGGCTGTGTTTGTCATATATGGCCTTTATTATGTTGAGATACTTGCCCTCTATACCCATTTTGTTGACAGTTTTTATCATGAATGGGTGTTGAATTTTGTCAAATGCTTTTTTCAGCATCTATGGAGATGATCATGTGGTTTTTGTCCTTTTCGTTGATGTGGTGGATGATGTTGATGGATTTTCGAATGTTGTACCATCCTTGCATCCCTGGAATGAATCCTACTTGATCATGGTGTATGATCCTTTTGATGTATTTTTTAATTTGGTTTGCTAATATTTTGTTGAGTATTTTTGCATCTATGTTCATCAGGGATATTGGTCTGTAGTTTTCTTTTTTTGTGGTGTTTTTGCCCGCTTTTGGTATAAGAGTGATGCTGGACTCATAGAATGAGTTTGGAAGTATGCCCTCTTCTTCTACTCTTTGGAAAACTTTAAGGAGGATGGGTACTAGGTAAATGTTTAATAAAATTCAGCGGTAAAGCCATCTAGTCCAGGGGTTTGGTTCTTAGGTAGTTTTTTGATTACCAATTCAATATCATTGCTGGTAATTGGTCTGTTCAGATTTTCTGTTTCTTTCTGAGTCAGCCTTGGAAGGTTGTATTTTTCTAGAAGGTTGTCCATTTCTTCTATGTTTTCCAGTTTGTTAGCATATACTTTTTCATAGTATTCTCTAATAATTCTTTGTATTTCTGTGGTGTCCATAGTGATTTTTCCTTCTCATTTCTGATTCTGTTTATGTGTGTAGACTCTCTTTTTTTTCTTGATAAGTCTGGCTAGGGCTTTATCTATTTTGTTCATTTTCTTGGAGAACCAGCTCCTGCTTTCACTGATTCTTTCTTTGTTTTATTCTTCTCGATTTTATTTATTTCTTCTTTAATCTTTATTGTGTCCCTCCTTCTACTGACTTTGGGCCTCGTTTGTTCTTTTTCTAGTTTCATTAATTGTGAGTTTTGACTGTTCATAAGGGATTGTTCTTCTTTCCTGAGGTGGGCCTGTATTGCAATATACTTTTCTCTTAGCAGAGCCTTTGCTGCATTCCATAGATTTTGTGGTGTTGAATTATTGTTTTCATTTGTCTCCATATATTGCTTGATCTCTGTTTTTATTTGGTCATTTATCCCTTGGTTATTTAAGAGCATGTTGTGAAGCCTCCATGTGTTTGTGGGATTTTTCATTTTCTTTGTGTAATTTATTTCTAGTTTCATACTTTTGTGGTCTGAGAAGCTGGTTGGTACAATTTCCATCTTTTTTAATTTACCGAGGCTCTTTTTGTGGCCTAGGATATGATCTATTCTTGAAAATGTTCCATGTGCACTTGAGAAGAATGTGTATCCTGCTGCTTTTGGGTGTAGAGTTCTGTAGATGTCTGTTAGGTCCATCTGTTCTAACGTGTTGTTCAGTGCCTCTGTCTCCTTATTTTCTGTCTGGTTGATCTGTCCTTCAGAGTGAGTGGTGTGTTGAAGTCTCCTAGAATGAATGCATTGCATTCTATTTCCCCCTTTAATTCTGTTAGTATTTGTTTCACATATGTAGGTGCTCCTGTGTTGGGCGCATAGATATTTATAATGGTTATATATTCTTGTTGGATTTACCCTTTATCATTATGTAATGTCCTTCTTTGTCTCTTGTGACTTTCTTTATTTTGAAGTCAATTTTGTCTGATATAAGTACTGCAACTCCTGCTTTTTTCTCCCTATTAGTTGCGTGAAATGTCTTTCTCCATCCCTTCACTTTTAGTCTGTGTATGTCTTTGGGTTTAAAGTGAGTGTCTTAGGGAGCATATTAGATGGGTCTTGTTTTTTTATCCATTCAGTGACTCTATGTCTTTTGATTGGTGCATTCAGTCCATTTACATTTAGGGTGATTGTGGATAGATATATGTATTTATTGGCATTGCAGGCTTCAGATTTGTGGTTACCAAAGGTTCAAGGTTAACTTTCTTACTATCTAAAAGTCTATCTTAACTCACTTAATATGCTATTACAAACACAATCTAAAGGTTCTTTTTTTCTCCTCCTTTTTCTTCCTCCTCCATTCTTTATACCTTAGGTACCATATTCTGTACTCTTTGTCTATCCCTTGATTGACTTTGGAGATAGTTGATTTAATTTTGCATTTGTTTAGTAATTAACTGTTCTACTTTCTTTACTGTGGTTTTATACCTCTGGTAACAGCTATTAAACCTTAGCAATACCTCCATCTATAGCAGTCCCTCCAAAATACACTTTAGAGATGGTTTGTGCAAGGTAAATTCTCCTAGCTTTTGCTTATCTGGAAATTGTTTATTCCCTCCTTCAAATTTAAATGATAACCTTGTCAGATAAAGCATTCTTGGTTCAAGGCTCTTCTGCTTCATTGTATTAAATGCATCATGCCACTCCCTCTGGCCTGTAATATTTCTGCTGAGAAGTCTGATGATAGCCTGATGGGCTTTCCTTTGTATGTGATCTTATTTCTGTCTCTGGCTGCTTTTATTTATTTTTTCTTTTTTTTAAAGTTTATTTTGATATCATTAATCTACAATTAAATGAGTAATATTATGGTGATTACACTACCCCCGTCATCAGGTCCCCCCACCCCCACCCCATTACAGTCACTGTCCATCAGCGTAGTGAGATTCTGGCTGCTTTTAATAGTCTGTCCTTATCCTTGATCTTTGCCATTTTAATTACTATTTGTCTTGATGTCTTCCTTGGGTCCCTTGTGTTGGGAGACCTGTGCACCTCCATGGCTTGAGAGACTATCTCCTTCCCCAGATTGGGGAAGTTTTCAGCAATTACCTCCTCAATGACACTTTCTATCCCTTTTTCTCTCTTCTTCTGGTACCCCTATAATGTGAATATTGTTCCGTTTGGATTGGTCACACAGTTCTCTCAATATTCTTTCATTCTTAGAGATCCTGTTTTCTCTCTGTGCCTCAGCTTCTTTGTACTCCCCTTCTCTAATTTCTATTTCATTCATCATCTCCTCCACTGTATCTAATCTGCTTTTAAAACTTTCCATTGTATGTTTCATTTCTGATACTGTGTTCCGTAATGACTGGATCTCTGACCACAATTCATCCCTGAGTTCTTGAATATTTTTCTGTACCTCCCTGAGCATGTTAATGATTTTTATTTTGAAATCCCTTTCAGGCAGATTCATGAGGTCGATTTCATTTGAATTTTTCTCAGGGGTTGTATTCATAATTTTACTTTGAACCAGGTTCCTTTGGCATTTCATATTTGTATATGGTGCCCTCTAGTGCCCAGAAGCTCTACTCTCTGGAGCTGCTCAGCCCCTGAAGCAATGTTAGGGGTCACAGGGGAGTGGTATTGGTGCTGGGGGGAGGAAAGAGCTGTTTCCTGCTTCCTGGCTGCTATGCCTGTCTCCACTGGGCCAGAACCAGTGGGCCGAGCACACAGGTATAAGCCTATGTGCTTTGTGTTTGTAGTTGCTGTAGATGGGGCTTCCCTCTGGCTGGCCTAACACTAGGGTAGGTTTTGCCAGTTTGTGAGCCAGGTGGGGCTGGCCAGGAGAAAGTCTCAGTAGGCTCGTATCATGGAGGGGGTCCTTCGAGCTGTGTAGGCAGCCAGGGAGCTGGAGCTCCTGAAGATCGTGAAAGTTCCCAACCTGCTGGGCAGAGTGCACCCAGACAATTGTGTCTACCTGTCCTTTCTCCTGAGCAGCAAGCTCTGTGCAATCCTTACCCCTTTAGCAGCCCTCTTGCTGTTAGGAAGTCTCTCAGACTGCCCACCTTTCTTTTGTCCCAGAGCAACTGGATATGGATCCTTGCTTTCCACAAGCAGCTGGAATCTCAGTCTCTCCAGGTATTCTGTCTGTCTTAGCTTTCCAACCCCCTAATCACGAGAGTACTATGAAAACACCATGAAATGTAGATTTGTGCTCCCAGATCAGATCTTTGGAGTCAGGTATTCAGCAGTCCCAGGCCTCCACACCCTCCTCGCTCTGTTTCTCTTCCTCCCGCTGCTGAGCTGGGGTGGGGGTAGGGCTTGGGTCCCGCCGGGCCATGGCTTTGGTATGTTACCCTGTTCCATGAGGTTTATTCTTTTCTCCAGGTGTATGCAGTTTGGCACAGTCCTCTTTCCTGTTGCTCTCTCAGGATTAGTTGTATTAATTATATTTTCGTATTATATGCAGTTTTAGGAGGAAGCCTCTGTCTCACCTCTCACACTGCCATCTTTAATCCGATTTCTTTCCCATACATTTTAAGCCTGTGATTATTTTAATCTTTTAAGGGCCACAAGTGCTACTGAGAATCTAAAGAACTTCAGGAAGATTTTCAGAAAAACACACATATATCCACGCTCTATCTTTAGATTAAGAATCTCTCATCTAAATAAACAACTCTTTCATTTGTTCTTTTTCTGTTTAATTCAAAAAATTAAGTGTCATTTCAGACACTGGAGTTACCTTGATATATAAGAGAGATGCTCTTTGTCCCAATGGAATTCATCTATAATCTTATTTATTACTAGGTTTTGAAAAAGAAAATATATAAGAAACAATATTATCAACAACAGCACATAAATCATGAATGACCAGCCATACAGGTATGGCTAATGCCTGGATACCAATCAGAACACAGGGCTGAGTAGATAAGGGAAGTTTGACCTTCAGGTGATGGGGGATGATCCAAGGAGGTGAGAAGTTTTTAGCCTAGAAAATCTGGCAATAGGTAGTGAGAATTACACAAAAGGGGCTTGGTTCATTGGCAGTTCCTAAGAAGATGCAGGTCAAGGCTTAAGGCAGAACACCAGTCTCTAGAGTAAGTGGCAGAAAACCAAATCAGGGATTGAGACAGTGGAGTCTTAAAGACCCAGACTCACTCACTGACATTGGACTATGAAGGAGTTGGTCAAATGGAACCAGGCAAAACTCCATACTTGGAATGGGCACAAGATCAGAATAAGATTCACAGTGTATTGAACCTGGGAGCCACTGGCCCACTGCTTCTCAGTTCCCTCCATACACACCCCTTAGACGACTGGTGCCAGGAACCATGGGGAAGGGCAAATCTGCAGGTGAGGGTCACTTGGTTAAATCCAGCTGTGGAGATTATAAATCTACAGGAGCTAGAAGCCAAAAAGATCATTACAAGTAGTAACCATGTCTCACAAAATATCTCCCATTAAAATTCTGGGATGTGATTCTTCCAAGATAATAAGGATGGAAAACTAGAATAAAGAAATCAACTAAGTACTTGGAAATTTTGTTTGCTGAATGTCAGGCATCTTGAAATTTAGAAATCACATAAAGGAGATGTTTGAAATACCAAGTTATTGGGCCCCCATTGGATGCTGTAATCATGATCTATTTTCTGGTAGAAGCAAATTCTTCACAGTGGGTAACTCTATAGTGAGTCCCTCTCTCATGCCTCTTTCTGTAACAGAAATGCTGAGCTGTATGCTGCTCAGAGTATGGAAAAGGGTAGGAAAATAAGCTAAAAATAGTAAACAACTAACATGGCTGATGGCTTATCTAGGCCATTAAAAAAAAAATCAAAAAACATTTGTTTCCTTCACATTTTTATGTATCCCTTCCATATATGGGTTCACAGCCATTAAATAAAGAATGTTTAGTTTCTTCTCTAGAAGGGCATTCCAAAACAGGGCCAAGAGTCAAGCCAGCTCAGCCTAACAGGAGCAGGATAAAACGAGATGTCCCTTGCTGCAATGCTGGAGGCATTCTGTTCGCCTCTCCCCCATGCACTCTGGACCAGAGGCTGAGCCTTCTGCTCTCCATCTGTGGCACCCCTTGCTCCTTGGCTTCCATGTTGTTCAGTCAATGGACACCACCCACCCACAGCACATGGGAGGGATACAGAAGAATGAAGTCAACATATTTGTACCTCAGCTCCCCCTCAAAAGGTCATCACGGGCCACAGCAACCCTCCATTCAACACAGATCCTGTCAGGCAGCCCTTGCACACAGCCATCCCTCTTTTCCCATGTTTCAGGAGCTGCTCCCTCCATTTGTGCCCTCATAGGTCACAGCTTCCAATCTTTCCAGTTCCCATACATCCTGCCTATCCCTCCTCTAATTGTCCGCTGTGAGTGTGTATCTGTTTCCTGCCAGGATCCAGACTGAATATCCTCATCCCACCGTGGATGCTGGGTAATAATCTCTACTGGAAATACTGTTTGGGTTAGTGTTAAAAGGTTCAGTCCTGGGCCCAAGGGAAGGGAGTCTGTTACTTCTGCTTGGCCAAACATCCTGAGGGCAGTACCAGATCTCACCCTCCCCAGAATCAGGGGAGGCTTTGAGACGTTTTGAGAGATTTTGGTGTCTGGGTATTTTGAAGAACAAAAAATGCTCTCATCTTACTTACACCACCAGCAATTCTGCAAAACAAAGCAACCAAAAAAAGTTCTAAAAAGCTAGAGTAGAAAAGGTTTGAAGAATAGTTTGAATAGCTCTACAGGATATTAGAACTTCCTGGTAGCTTCTGTTTTAAATACAGGTTTTGGTTTTGTTTTCCATTAAATGGTCAGAAACTTTATAAATTTCAGAAAAGTTCAACTTTTATTGAAGATAGGAATAGGTAGGAATAATTCATCTTAAAAGGTAAATGGTTACCCATTAAACATAAATACAATTGGTGTAACATTTTTTTAAAACCCCATTCATCTTATTATCAATACCATAGCTGAGAAACTTGGAAAGGTTTTCTGAAGACATTCATCCAGAAAAGTTGGGAACAAGCATGATTTACCTACAGTGCAGATGAATCCAAGAATGCTCAAAACCACATCGCTGGAATGAGGCATCACTACAGCCACACTTACATTTCCAAGGTCATTGCAGAGGTGTGCACTGAATCCTACAGAAGCCTCAGTAATGTGAATAACAAAGGGCAAGACTATGCGACCTGTCGAGTCAATATTAAAGCAATATCGGACTCCTTTTTCTGAAAAGGTTAGCAGCAATACCACTACCAACATTCCAGTGATTTAAGCTATAACCAGAGAAAGTTTATTAGATCTTAGAGCAAGCATCAACAGCTAAGACTGATGTATGGTTAGAACTCCATGAATACATCCTGCTCTCAGGTACCGTGCCAGGCACAAATGACTCAAAACTACAGACATCTGTACTTCACCACAGGAACAGACATCATCCTTTCCTTCTGGGCCCTTAATAGGCTTACTTATTTTTAATTTACAGATGCAGGAAATAGAGAATACATCTCAAGATGAAAAGCTGTCTTCTAGAAGCTAGTTTTCCTCAGTGCAGCCAGAAAGCTAGCCCTTCAAATGAACAGGTAAGATTCTGAAGGAGCCAGGTGGGGCTCAAGAGGGAGACACTCCTCCTATCTCTTGGCCCTTCCTCCCTCCTTCCCTAAGAAAAGGTGAGATACCAGGTACCAATTGGATTTTAGTAGAGTTGTGTGTGTGTGTGTGTGTGTGTGTCTCTCTCTTTGTCTCTCTCTCTCTCTCTCTCTCTCTCTCACACACACACACACACACACACACACACAGCCTTATTCTCAACCCTTCTTATTCAATCTCTCCTCTTCTTTCCACAGCATCCATCTGAGGTGAAACTCACACTTTGAGGAGAGGGAGAGGCTCCACTTAGGCTAAGACCTTGATCAGAGCTGTGCATTGCAAGTTAGGGCATGTCTAAAAATGAAGTGGAACTTTATCTTCTTTCATGACTTTAGGAGGAGGTGGAAGAGCTGGACTACAGGAGGATCTGAATTTTACAATTTTAACTTCTTGGTGTCTCTCTAGGGTTTGGGAAGCAGGCAGCTGTTGGTTCAGATGCTAGTTCTGGCACCTGATAGCTGTGTCCTTGGGCAAGGAAACTTCTCTGAGCCTCAACTTTCTCATCCATAACATAGTGGCAATAACGCTTACTTCACAGAGAGGTTATCATGTATGCTTTTGCCTCATGGTAAGTTAAGTCTCTTGCTATGTCTTTCAGAGTGTTTGTATAAGTCTCATAAACATTTCATCTTTGCTCAGTCTTCAAAGATTACTCTGCACACGGTTCAGCCTTACATTGGTTATAATCCTACCATGACTGTACATAGTACGTATTGAGGTATTTCTATTAAAAGCCACAGGACAACTAACTCCTTAAATTATAGAATATGCTAAGGTTCTTGTTCCTTGTTTTTTTCCTTAGTAAGCTTTCATGTGCCAGATGTTATGTGTGCTAGGGGTCTTACATGAACATGCCTTAAATAGAGTGTAAAACCTTAAAGAAAATAGAACTCTATAAACAAGTACATTAGACACTTTGCCTCCACATTCCCTCTCTTCTCAAGTAACCAATCCTAAATTGGGAAGGGTACCCAAGTCCAAAGTCACAGCATATCTGCTCTGTACTCTGCTTCCTTTCTCTGAGACAAACCTAAGTCACACCTAGGGAGCCACCATGAAATTCCACATTCCCAGCAAATATAAATCAGAATGTAGCAGATGTCAAGAGGAGTAATAAGGTATTGAACACGGCTTTATTAAAGGCCACACAAGGGACTGGGTGTGGAATTAACATCTGGTGTAGCCTTTGGTTCTCTAATAAGCATAATTGTGTCACCTTCTCTGAAACAGGTGAGCCAATATTTAGAAAGGAAGGAAAACAAGACACGTCTCGGTCTATGGTAATCAGATCATCTGTTTTGCTAGAATTCAATTGTATCACTATCAGAATAATCTCCCAAAAGGAAGGGGATATGATGTCCTCATCAGGACATTCATCTGAGTCATTTTCAACTCCTCCCTAGAAAGGTCCCACCAATTCCAGACCTCGCTCTCCATTCCATGCTTCATAAACTTAATGGGATTCCTTCCACATGGGTAGATATCCATGTTCTGGACTGTTGGGCCAAGTATCCAGGGATAGCAGATTATAGCAACTACTTCCTCTCATTTGGTCCTGCAAACACAACAAGCAGCCCCACAGGCCTCTGGATGAAACTCCACTTGCCTTTGGAGACTCCAGCCCAAGTAACAGGAGAGATTTCATTGCATCCTAGCCTAAGGTGCAAAATCACTAAGAACAAGGTGAATTTTTGGTGTTGAGAGTCTTTGGTGGATTTTTCTCTGAAATTCACTTGTACATACAATTTACAGATTAAATCCATTACAACTATACATAATATCACAGGCTACAATTTTAGTAGTTACAGGTTTTTCCCAAACTGGTATAACTGAGGGGAAACAATACTTGGAAAACCTCAAATAAACACATGAGTTATTACAAAGGTTTCACCCCATGCTTTCAGAGCCCAGACATGTATCAGAGTGGATACAGTCTATCAGTGGCGCTGTAGAAAATGGTGAGAGCACACACTGCAGGACCCCGTCCAAATCCTCCTCAGAGAGGAGAGGATATGGATAAGGTCACACTCGGAAAGAGAGACAGTATTCCAGCATTTTGAGTAGTCATGCTACCCAAGGTGTGCTCTGCAGACTGGTACTGGCCATGAACTAGTGCTAGTCTGTGGTGAGATAAATATAGGAATTGAGAGTAAGCACTGAGAAAACCTTATGTCAAGTTGACATTGCTATCATATTTCCGTGCATAACTATTTTTTCTATTATTTATTTTTATTGATTTTGCAACAGTTTTGACCTGTGATGAGTTGGAAATTAAAAAACAAAAACTGGTTCTTCACCACAGATAGTTTGAGAAACATTGCCCTACACTTGTATTCACAGTCTTGGCTGTTCATTGGACTCTCCTGAGGAGCTTTGAAAAGTACTGAAGCTTGCATCTCAATCCCAGAGAATCTGTTTTAATTAGAATGGAATGCAGCCTTAGCATTGGGATATTTTTTAGAACTCCCAGGAGTTTCTAATATGCAGCAAAGTATTTTAGAACCACTTTCCTCAGACGGCTAAGGGATGAGGGAATGCACTTAAGGGTTAGTGAATTGGGAACACACAAAAGTAATTATTTTACGTAACTTAAAAAATTTTTTTTAATGTTTAAGTTACAGTTCAATGTTTTATTAAAAATAAAGGTAAAATGGACTGGAATGCTATACTGTATAGTCATGTTATACACACTATTTGATGTAGATTTTGTACTGCAATCTAACATGCAAACAGAAAAGTACACAGACCTTAAGTACACTTCATGATGACATTTCCACAAAGTAAACACATCTGTTAAACTAGCATTCAGATCAAGGAACACATAATGCACAGTATTATTTGCCCCCTGTATTATGACATCTAAAATAGCTTCCCACTGGGAGAAAATAAAGATAAGTACTCTGCTATTATGATTATGACATTTGTCTTGGTTTACAGAAGATCTAGTTTAAATTGGAAGATTTCAAAGAATAGAAATAAAGAACACAATGATTCTTCTTGGTAAAGATGGCAGATTGAATACACACATCTTTATTTGTTCATTCAAGAAATTCCACTAAAATGACAATAAGTGAATTTTTTAAAGGTATAAATCCACAAGAACTAAGATAATAAAATTTTAGAAGCTGGAAAGTGGTAAATGACTTGTCAGGCTGAGGATATTGGTCCAAAGAGTTATAGTGAATTTTCCAAAGTTACCAGTTATCACTGTAAGAGATACAGTGAGGCTAAAATCAAGAGCCTTGGTTAACTCTGTTTAAGAAGCATGATGGCTTCTTAATCCCAACCCTCACCCTGTACAGACTTTGACTATGCCTCCTTTCACTCTGCCAAAGGCTAGTGCCTTACTCTCTGGAGAAGCCCAAACAGGAGTCTACAGGGACACCAGGCATGGCTGAAGCCTGAGATACCTACCAAAAATCTGGAGGAATTAAGTGAGCCAATGCACACTGCTCAGAGATGCTCAGGCTTCTTTCCTACTTGGTTCCCAGGATTCCTGTGAGAAGCCAAAAAAGTCTTCTATGATCCAAAGAAACAGATCTTAAGAAAATGATTTTGAAGGTTCCCAAGGAAACAGCCCAGCTGTTGGACAGTTATAATAGACAAGTCCCTGTTAGGAGACAAGTCCCCATGGTTCTCTCTTTCATTTCTGAGCATCTCACGTAGGTTTTGATAGCTTTTTGTTCTGGACTACCTTTTCAAGTCCCTATACAGGGAACCATTTGAAGGTAAAGATAATGTCTCCCTCCAAAACAGAAAGCAGATTTGTTTGAAAACATGTCCCTCTGAAACAAAGACTGGGTAAGTCTGTTTGTAGGCTGTTATAAATGATTAAGATTTCCTAAGCTCTAGAGTCCTCAGCTGTGACACAAACCTACTACACAGTGAGGATCCACTTTGCTTGTTCTCTATTGTCTCTGTGGAACTTGGGGAGCAACGAGGGACTATGGTGAGCATGAAGCTCATGCTGCTTGCTGGACTGTGAGTTAATAAAAATCCTTTGTATTGGACCCAGGATGTCAGTTGTCTGCTAGTATCTGTAAAACAGTAGCAGGCTAACTTGTAAGGTAAGGGTAACATGCTTCAGAATTCTTGATCTTCTCAGCCATTCTCATAGCTTCCAAATAGTTTTGGAATCTACATTCTAAAAGATAAGCAGATAAAGAAAAATTATAAAACATCCAAGAATATTGGCTAAATTTTTTTTTAAACATTTGGAACAAACAGTCCATTCAAGAGAAGAAAACTCCAAAAAACGTATTAGTAATATCCTCAGTGAGTAAGAGAATATATTATATCCATTAAAAAAGAACAGATGTCATATTTTTAAAAGAAATATTAGGAAAACAAAAGAGAGCTATTACAACTTTAAGTGAAAAACCTAATAGAAGAGTTTGAAAATAAAGTCAAGAAAATATCCTATAAAATAACATGATCCTATATGTATAGAAAAACCTAAAGACACCACTAAAAAACTATTAGAACTAGTAAATGAATTCAGTAAAGTTGCATGATACAAAATGAATACACAGAAATCTGTTGCATTTCTATACACTAACAACAAACTAGCAGAAAGAGAAATCAAGAAAATAATTACATTCACAATTGCATCAAGAGGATAAAATACCTAGGAATTAACCTAACCAAGGAGGTAAAAGACCTACACTCTGAAAACTGTAAGACACTGATGAAAGAAATTGAAAAGGACACAAATAAATGGAAATCTATCCTATGCTCATGGATAGGAAGAATTAATATTGTCAAAATGGCCATCCTGCCCAAAGCAATTTACAGATTCAATGCAATCCCTATCGAAAGACCAATGGCATTTTTTCAATGAACTAGAGCAAATAATCCTAAAATTAATATGGAACCACAAAAGACTCTCAATAGCTAAAGAAATTTTGAGAAAAAAGCTACAGTAATCAAAACAGTATGGTACTGGCAGAAGAACACACCCATAGATCAATGGAACAGAATAGAGCCTAGAAATAAACCCATGTAAAGATGGTCAATTAATACATGATAAAGGAGCTATAAATATACAATGGGAAAAAGACAGTCTTTTCAATAAATGGTATTGGGAAAACTGGACAGCTACATGCAAGAGAATGAAACTGGATTACTGTGTAACTCCATACACAAAAGGAAACTTGAAATGGATTAAAGACCTAAATATGAGACAAGAACCCATAAAAACCTTAGGAGAAAACAGGCAAAAATCTCTTGAACAAAAACATGATCAATTTTTTTTTCTGGACCCATCTCCCCAGGCAAGGGAAACACAAACAAAAATAAACAAGTGGGACTACATCAAACTAAAAAGTTTCTGTACAGCAAAGCACACCATCAACAAAAAGAAAAATATGGAAGAACATATATGGCTTATCCAATAAGGGATTAACATCCAAACATATAAAGAACTCATATGCCTCAACACCAAAAAAACATATAACCCAATTAAAAAATGGACAGAGGACCTGACAGACATTTTTCCAAAGAAATACAGATGGCCAACAGGCACACGAAAAGATGCTCCACGTTGCTAATCATCAGGGAATTGCAAATCAAAACCACCTTGAGATATCACCTCACACCAGTTAGAATGACCACTATCTAAAAGACAAAAAATAATACATGTTGGCAAGGATGTAGAGAACACGTGTACCCTCCTACACTGTTGGTAGGAATGTAAATTGCTGAAGCCACTGTGGAAAGCAGTATGGAGGCTCCTCAAAAAATATCCTACAAAATACAACACATAGACAAAAAGATGGAAAACAGGAGAGAAAATATTAGAATCTCGTTACATCATTGTAGCATGAGCTATCATGTCAGCCATCCTTCTCAATTTCCTGCTAAAAAGAGAAGACTTCCTTATTGCTTAAGCCAATATAAGTTGAGTTTTCTTTACTTGTAGCCAAATTCATCCTAGGGAGACCTTGGGAACCACTGTTCCTTGGAATAGAATAAACTGGGTTGTGGTCACAGCAGTGGATAAAAATGGAAGCAGTGCCCTTATCGAATAAAGTCCTCTCCCCAAACTTGCTCATTTCCATAATTTAGTTGCAAATATTGAAGATACTGTCAGATCTGCTATTTCCCTTTAGCAAATAACTGTACGTCTCACACTGCTTCCCACTCCTGATTTTCTGTTACATGTATATGAATGTCACCTAAGGAGAATGGCTATTCTGTGAGCTTTCTGGAAACATGAAAGGTTGCACTGTCAAACAAATATAAGCTGTGCTGCTTTGGTAATGGAAGTAGCTTTGCATATCAGTGTAACTTGTTGCCTTATATGCATTAGCATGTAGGAGCACCCAAAATATTGTCAATGATTCCACAAGAAACCTTTTATATTGCCTCGAAAGTCAATTCCTTCAGAACCAGTAAAAAGAGTGTGGAGTTCCTGACTACCTGGAAGCCAATGTCTTCCCAGAGCCCATGACCTGAAATCTCTGAGCGATATTTAGAAGGACACTTGTATCGCCTTTGAGAGAAAAGGGAAGCCTATCCTGAGAACAGTCAGTTCACTAAGGAGAAATTCATTCTTCACTTTGCTTACTTTATAGATACGAACATGTTCCACTTCCTCACCAAAAGCTTTAAAGTCACTGTCATAATGCAGCTGAAAACTACAAGTTCTTTTGGAAGTGCAGCTCTTCAGAAAAATAAGGATCCACAGTGACAACATGTCTTAAAATGTTTTGCAGACAATCTGGGAGTACCTAGATACGCTGCAGGATGCATTGGAAGACTAATTATGCTTAGACAACCTTAAATTGAAGCATGGATTCATGATTCTTTCTGCGCTGGCAAAGACAGTGTGGATGGTGCAGGTCTCACCTCAAAGATGACCTCGTTGACTTGAATACAAATGAAATTATGCGACATTAATTCAATTTGAAGAGCCTTTGAGAAGTCTGATGTTTCTGGATATAAACTCACCCTCTTCCTGCAAAATTAGCTATGGTATCTCTAATTTCATTTGCTACTTCATATCCTTGTGAGTGAGAGTTTTTGGGTGTTAAGATTCAATCAAATTGAAGTCAACTGGATCTCAAAGATGAGCTGCACATTCCCAGGCCACTCCAGTTTCAGCTTCTTATTCAATCCAAACTATAAGAGCTCTCTAACCAAAATTCACTTTTGAATAAAACTGAAGTCCATTTTTAATTTAGTTAACAAATCTGAATTATTTCAATTTTTCCAGACATTGCCATTAAATTTTGCACACATTCACACAAAACCAAAAAACAGATATAATTCATTGGAATTATCATTTTTATATCCTGTTCCTGTGAAGTAATAAATTTCTAGTGTAATAAAATAAACTGCATGAAAATGTTTAGTTTATACGTGCATTTTGTGGAGAAGTGGTCATTTATAGCTTTATTTAGATTTTTCAAGATACCTTTGTCCCCTAAAATTTTTAATAGGTAGAAATGCTAAAAACTACTGCTCTGCACTATGAAAGAGTCCTCTAAAATAGTATGTAATTACCATGTCAAGTCATAGGTCAGTTCTAACATGGATTTAATCCAATGTCATGTTGAAAACTAGTAGTTAAATTTTCAAATGTGATATGATCCTAGCCCTAAAAAATCGGTCAGGAAGTTCCTATAAAATTGAAATTATCTTTTCAAGTTCAATTCATTAAAAGCCTAATTAAGAGACACAACAACTAAATGCAATGCAGTAACCTGGATTCGATCCTAAACCAGAAAGAGTGCCTTAATGGAGAAAATGGTGAAAACCAAACAAAGCCTGGCATTTACTTAATGGCAATGTATCGATATTGGTTTCTTAGTTTTGACAAATACCCATGTATTTGTCAAATGTAACATGACAATGGGGAAACTGGGTAAAGGATATACAGAGATTGCATATTTACTATACCCTTTGTATTATCTTTGCAACTTTTCTGTACATAGAAAATATATTCCAAATACAAAGCTGATTTTTTTTTTAAGTCTACTGGAAAATTTGAACACACCTTAATCACACCTTCAAAATATTCATGGAGTATATACTGGCACATACTGATCTCTGTGCTGGGCACACAGTACTGAACAAAACAAATCCATCCCTTCCCTTAGGGAGCTAAGAGACTAGTGGACAAGAAGGATGTTAACTAGTCACAAATAATCAACAGAAATTGTAATCACAGTTTGTAGTAAGTGCTATAAAGGAAAAGTACATGAGATGAGAGAGGTGCAAACCTGGAGAAGCCTCTCTGAGGCAGTGGACTTAATATGAGACCTGAGGGATGGCAAGGGACAGCCAGGGAATAGCACCCAGAAGAGGGAAGAGAGCTTGTCTGCCCTCCGGGAGGAAGGAAAGAGCCTGCAGCACATGCCAGGACACCTGAAGCATAACAGAGGGCATGGAGGAGGGGGGCCATCTGAAAAACCCTGCCACATAGGATCTTGTAGGCTGAGTTTAGGGTTTTAAAGTTTTCTGATGAGATATAGGATACCACTAAAGACTTTAACCGGAAGCATGGCATGATCCAATTAATGCTTTTTAAAGATCATGAGTAGCTGCTACATGGATATAAACCAAAAAGGAACAAGACAAGAAGCTCTCATTTCAGGTGCTCACGATTTTTTTTTTAATGTAGGAGAAATAAAAAGTTCTCAACTTCTAAATATATTTATTCTAAAAGCTCCCTGGGAAATAATAACACCATTTTAGGTGTGTGTATTGCTGCTTTAAACCTGCCACCACAACTCCATCAGGGAAGAAGGTGCTCCAAACGGCTCCCAGCTCACTTGATCTGGATGTTTCCTCTAGAATGTCTATGATTAAACATACATATGAATTAAAAAAAAAGCAAGCTAGATACTGAAGTCACATAACTTGGAGTTTAGCAAGGTATCGACAGAAAAACCTGCAGGCTCTAACACCTTTAGCTTTCACAAGGGATAAAGAAGTCTTAGTACGTCTAGTTTTTAGGACCATAAAACCATTACTGACACCTCAATAGTGCCATCTTGGCATTAGCCCAGGACTAAATATAGAAAATCTCTGGCTGTAGGATAGTGTAATTTTCAATCCCTGTTTAAAATATAGTGTTAAATGTCATCCTCAATTCTATACCTTGAGTCTAAAGGAACTGGTGTGCTGCCCTATCTGACCTAGAAGAGGAAACACATCTTCCAAACTTGATGTAACCAGTAGCACTTCAATAAAACTTAACAAGCAATCTTCAGTCCTGGTTGGGTACTTTTAAACAGAACTCCCTAGGGACTCATACTCAAAACAGACACTTGGATTTTTCTCAGTTTGTAGGAATACAGTATCTATAACTTCACCAAATATTATATAGATACACTGTAAGGGCTAGCAAGACAAGAAGAAAGAAAAGATTGGATTTTGACTGAAGTCTACGATAAGATATGAAAAGCTTTCTAGGCAAAGCTTTGTGAACCAAATAGCTGTAAAGTTGACTGTCCAACCAGTTGCTCCTTTTCTCTGGAAACTGCCCCTTCCCAGACAGTCGACAAGGTTACAGGAGCGAGCCTTTGGCAGCCAGGACTGTACAGCTTGGCCCTGCCCCGACCACCAGTCAATGGATCAAGAGTGTACGCTTGCAACAAATTGAGCCAGAAAGTCCCTTTCCCTGGAATCTGGATTTAGAAGTAAGAAATTCTTGCTCAATCTGTCTGCTCCCTTGAATAGAGGACATGTAAATACTGGAACTGCTGGTAGAGGCTATTTTCAACCACTTGAACAAGGAAATTGAGAAAACAAGCCTGCAGCAAGAGACGAGAATGGAGACCATGTGCCAGAAAAAAAGATGAAAGGAAGAGATAGACGGCTGTTTTCCCCACAACGTTCCTTAACCCACCTTACCCCTGCCTTAAAATTCATGTGAGCCTGCCAGTATCCTTTCGATTACTTCCATTTTTGTTTAAGCCAGTTCAAGTGGAATCCTGTGACTAGAAACCAAACAAGCTCTCACTAACACTCTAGGTCTCTCCATTTTATTTAGTCTCAATAACTGAGAACCAGTTTGCCCAAACTCTTTAAGCCAAGATCTCTGAAAAGAGAATGTAATTCCAACTCTCAAAGCAGATTAAGTGCAAAAAAATGAAAAATGTTTATCCTAAAATGTTAAGTAGAAAAGAATCAGGGCACAAATTCACATATATATCAGAATTATGACTACACTATAGTTTTTGATTGTCAGTAAATCAAGCAGTGAAGCCCTATATGCATTAGGAAGGTTAGAAGGAAATTAACCAAAATAACAGCAGTTGTGTTAGGGTGACAAGATTATTGTCCTTTTCCTCTATATTTCTCTGTGCCTGTAAGTAGTTAAATACTTCATAACTTAAAAAAGTGATAACTCCAAACACTATGTATGAATATGTAAATGTGTTTATAGCATAATGATGCACTTTTTAAAGAATAATATGAAATGCCCTGTTACATTTGCCTCTATATAAGTAGTCCAAAGAGGAACTGCCCCTTTAGACTCCACATATAAAATGAACAATGCAACTTCCAATAGACTGGTCCCAAATCAATCCTCAGCTTTCACTTCCTCTCCACCTATTCGCCCTCCCAAGCCTATGTAGCTCTTCCTACCCCAGCCTGTGCTACCTGTCTTCAGCTGGGATTCCACCCTTTCCCTCCCTCAGTCCTCCCCATTCCCCACCCCACCCACTGCTGCAGGCCCATTTACTTTGTCCTGGTGTGTCTGCCATCTCCAGACATGCAGACCTGTAGACCTAGATTTGTCTTCTTTCTTTTGCATCAGCCCATAGGGACCTGCCTCATCACAGATGGCCTCCAGCCCATTTTAACTGTCCATTGGGGCAATCCAGGTAAGACTGCACTTTCTGCTACAGCACCAGGCAAGCCAGAGTGGGTAAAGAGTGGAAGGCAACATCCAAAAAATAAAGGCCATTATGAACTTGGATAATTTTTAAATTATCTTTAACATTGCTGAAACACAATTTTCAATAACAATTCAAACTACAACCTTGGAATACTAATAAAAAATAGTAAACCATTTATTTACACGGAGAATGTGAGCAAGGCTCTTTGAAATCATGAAGCCGTTTCTATTGTTTTCCTCATAACAGCTTCCATACATTGAACTGGGCATTATGCCAGACATTCTATATACATTATCTTATATTATCTTCCCAATGACATGTACAACTATTATTCCAGTTTTACACATACAAAATTGTTGATCTGAGGCTAAGTTACTTATGCAAGTTTAAAAGCTAGCAAGTAGCAGAGCAGGATTTTGTGGTCTTTGCATTAGACCTCAGGGCCTCAAACAGGCCTTAGTTAGGTCTAAAATAACATATATCTGTATCTAATGCTGCACCCACATGTTAGCTCTTAGTAGTAGTAGTATTTTATAATACAAATATCCAGCTTATATGTAAACTTATACTTTAAATGAAAAATCCATATAAGAATAAACAATGTAGAAACTACACCCTTTCCCACGTGAATGACATATAATGATATTCAGTATCAAAATAGCCCTTAAACATTATAGTTAAAACCTATGTTACAAAGACTCTCAATACTACACCTCAGTGGTAATTACAGCTGTTTACAGAACACTACCTCTCATATACAAAGAAGCATAAAGTTTATTATCAAGGTATAAACAGAATAGGAACTGGGAGAAGTATTTATTTCATTCATTACACAAGTAAGAGACAACATCATAATTTATTTCAGTTTATTTCAGTGCTTAATTGTTATATTAATATTGCCCTGAAGACCAGTAGTAACCATTTCAAAATGGAGGGAAGAACCACATTTTACTTCTTATAATTCTAGTAACTTTATACTACACTGTGTTACAAAAGAAATGCCTTTTCTCCCCTATTTAAGTCAGAAAACATTACGAAGGAAATAAGAAGGATGCAGAACCACAAAGGTGAAGTGATAATAAAATGCTATTTGGTGTTTTATCAATCTGAATAGGCACATCTGGTACATTCATAGCTAGTGATTTTTTTCTTTCTCTCCAATCACTACCAGCATATACTCTTTTTTTTCTGGGTGAAAATTATTAACTTCCTTCAAAGAAAAGTATACTCATTCATTCATTAGTACAATAAACTTTAGTGACCACCCAGAATATACTAGACACTCTGCCTAAGAGGAAAATAAACAAATAAAAAGTCCCTGACCTCCCCAGACTCTGTGGGTGAGACAGCCTTGTATAAAGTAAACAGCCCAAAATAGTGTGCTAAATGCTGGAGCAGAGGTGAGCACACACTATTACAGGGGCACAGAGGGAGGATTAACCCAGCCTGGGGCGATCAAGAAGCTTTACAGAGGACAGGGCATTTACACCCAGCCTTTAAAGATAAACAGACACTTTCTAAAGAGTGATGAAGGAGACATAGGGAAAGGAAGCTATTAAGGCCATAGTATAAAAAGGCACTGAGAAGCAAGGAGCAAGGGGACAATAACGTTATTAACACAATGAGTTGCTTGAGGAAAGTAAGACCCGGGTTTGTAGAGGCCATGTGGGATATGAAATTAAAAAGAAAACTGGACTAAAAATCCAACAATTTAAGCAGATTAAGGTGTTTGACTATATGGAAGACTATGCATACGTTAAAGTTATTAAAAATATATAGACCAATGAGAGAAACATTCAGTATGAAAAAAAAGCATTTGCATGTGCCTATGGATGTAAAAAAGACCAAAAGGATAGTGTTAACCAAATGTTAATGCTAAGCACCTCTGGGTGGTAGAATTATGAGAAATTTTGTTTTAATCTCTCTTTGCTTCTCTGCATTTCAGGTTTTCTGCATTAAGCATGCATTAGTTGAGCAATTAGGAAGGAAAATGTGTACAAAAATAGAACAATGTAAGATGGGCTCAGACTGTGGCATGTTAAGGAGTCTGGACATAATTCCACAGAAAATGAAGATACATGCCAGGCATTTGATCAGGGTTATAAAATGAACAGATTTGCATTTTAGGGAATTAGATGTTGTTAAGATGTGCACACTGGATTAGAAGGGGTTGAGGCTGGGTGAAAGATGTGATGGGAAGAACTAAGGGAGTGATGGTAGGGGTGGAAAGCACCAATTGGGGTAAAATAGATAGGATTTGTAAATTAATACAGGGTAAGGGGAAAGAGCAGAGTTTGAGAATAACTTCAAATTTCTGTGCAGTTGTTTACATAAAGATATTGGAAGCTAACAAGCATAAGAAGAAAAAGTCCCATTTTAAGGACCAGATGATTAATTTAGTTTTGTGTGTGACATGACTGGAGGATATCCAGGTAGAAGCAAACCCTAGTAGGAAGTTTGAGATACAGATCTGGGCTCAGAAAAAGTGAACCTAGATATACAGACACATAGAATATAGTGAAGTGAAGGGATTGAATGAGCTTGCTTGGGGAAAGTGAAGTGAGAAGAGAAGCTAACGCTGGAGCCTTGGGAAATGCTAAGTCATAGTAGTGCCAGAGAAGTCAGGCAGCCAGAAGAGTTGGGAGTTGGTAGAGTTCTTTTTGGAGACAGGATGGTCGGTGCTGGGATCAGAACAAGGGAAGAAGTTTTACTATAAATTTGCAGCCACCAATAAAAAACAACCACAGAACCTGATCATTATGGGGCATAGAAAAAAAAAGGCCAATAAGTGCAAAAGGAATAGCACAAAGAGAGGCAACTGGCCACCATCTGAGTTGGAAGGTGAGACAAAGAGAGGCAAAGTAAACATACTAGATTCTTCTGTGGAAGGTGGGACTTCTCTGAAAGATATCAAAGCAGATCTGCATGGCTGTTCTGAGACAGTGACTTCTACCCTCTTTTTCACAGACAAGAGAACTGATGCCTATAGAGAAGTGTCCCAGGTCTCAGAGCCAGTTCCTGGCAGGTTTAAGGCCAGAATCAGTTCCCAAACACTAGGGCTTAATTCACTACACACCACCATAACTTCCTCCTCATACAAACACAAAAAGAAGGCTCATCCCAAATATATTGATTATGGAATACAGTAAAACAGAATTGAATTATTCTTTGACTTGATTTATGGAAATGAATAACATCTTATAGCATACAACCCTTCCTCTGACCACCACCTCTTGCCTTCCTGCTAACTGCCACTAGACTTTGATCCTACTGAGATTTCCAATCCACTGATCCTACAACATTTTTCATTCTCCCTAATCGTCTTGATTTCCTCTCTTCTCTACTTACCAGCTTTAAATGCTATGGTCAATTATTACAGTAATACCTTCCTTGCAAACATTCACAACTCCCTGATCCCTATTTTCTTATTATACCCATTGGATAATCTGCAACTCTCATTAAGTCTTTCCCTTCACTTGTTTCATGCCTCCACTGTGTCAATGACTACAAAAGCCTACTGACGGGTCTCACTTTAAATTTGTGACCAGAAACTTAAGTGGGCCCTTTCAGGCAGCCAGACAGCCTTACTGTACTTCTCCAGTCTGTTCACCCTCCCTATTTAACTTTTTATACCTGTGCTCTCCTTGGACCCCTAACACTTCCTCTCTCATCCTCACTCTCTGTTCATGTCCTTGCTTCCTATTTGGACGAAACTAAAGCAATCAGAAGTCAACCTCGACAGACTCCCACCATCTCAGTTATCCACCTTCCAGATCATACACACAGAGGGCACCCACACACTATGCCCTATATCCACAGAAATGTCCTTTCTCTTGTGCACTAGATTCTCTTCCCTATCTTTCCAAAATCACTAATTTTTCTTTCTCTATGGAATTATTCTCAAGTGTATGCAAACATGCTGTCATTTTTCCCATCCTTAAAAAAAACTTTCTTAGCCCTATGATCCCCATGTCCCCTGCTCCCTTTTGCACAAAAATCCTTGAAGAATTGTCTGTACTCACATTTCTAATTCCTCCCTCTAATTCTCTCATACTACACATTCTAGCCCATTTTATCCTGCCTTCTCTGCTCTTGTCAAAGTCACCAGTGATCCCTGTCAAAAACTCAGTGATCAGTTAGTTACCAGTCTTCATTTTACCTGGCCTTTCAGCAGCACTGGACTCAGCTAATCTCTTCCCCTTGAAATACCTCCCTGGCTTCCAGGGTATCACAGGCTCCTGGTTTTTCCTCTACCTTCCTGGGTGCTCCTTCTTGGTCTCCCTTGGTGGTTTCTCCTTTCTCCCCATCCTCTTCATATCTAGGCACCCCAGGGTGAGCTCTTATTCCTGTTCTCTTCTCTATATACGTTCACTCCTCGGACATCTCATCAGTCTTAGACTTTAAATCTTTAAACATCATCCAAATGCTGAAAAATCTCTAATTTTTATCTCCTATCAGGTTTTTCTAAGTTCCAGGCTTACTGTCCATCTCCAGTTACACTTAACATTTCCAAAATAGTATCCCTGTCCCCTGAAAGCTTCTCTGCCTTGAAGCCTTCCACAGTTCAGCCATCAGCATCTCAAACTTGGTCAAACCAGAAAATGCGGGATCATGTTTTACTCCTCTCTCTCTTGCAGATACTATATCAGATCCATCATGAAACCTTGTTGGTTCTAATTTCAGATATATTCAGAATCTGACCACCTCTTACCACCTCTACTGCTACTCCTTTGGTTTAAGCCGTCATGACCTCTTGCCTAGGTTATTGTAATAACATACTAAGTAGTCTCTCTGCTTCCACCTCTGCCCAAATAGAGCAGTTAGATTGATCCTTTTGAAAGGTAAGTCAAATTACATCACTGCTCTGTCAAAAGCCTATGAAGGCTCCCCAGCCAAAGGACTCACAATGGCCTGTGAGCCCCTGTATCCCCAGTGGCCTCATCTCCACACACTCTTCCAATTGTTAACCCCTCCCCCCCTTCAGCTATGCAGGCCTCCTTGCTAGGCCAGCGTGCTCCACCTCAGAGCCTTGCACTGGTTGTTTCCTCTGCCTGTAATGTCTTCTCCCATCCTTCAAGTCTTCTTTTAGTTTGAGCTCCTCTGTGAAGCCTTACCTGACCACCCTATTTAAAACTGCCACAATCCTTAACCCCCTCAGAATTGTTTAACTTTTTTACTCTGTTGTGGTTTTTTAAAAGCATCTATCATTACCAGAAATATACTGCTTTACTTTTAAAAAATTTTTTATTGTCTGTCTCCTCCTACTAGAACTTAGGCTTCAGACAGGTAAATACTTTTATCTGTTTTGTTCATTAACATATTCCTGGCATACGGAAGGTGGTCAATTAATACTTGTTGAGTAAATGAATCTATTTCCTGTATCAGAACATAAGTAACATGAGGCCAGACAAATGCTTTAGTCATCTCTGTACCCTGATTTTATACATACATATTTATTAAATATAAAAAATATACATTTATAAAATATTTATAAAGTATATATTTTTTAAAATATATACGTACCATTACTTTTTTGTGCCAGCCTGACTACTAGAATTTGTGCTGGACAGAGTGCTCACCTTCCTGACTGACAGTGATGCCAGCAGGATGCAGTAACACAAGGCTGATTGTTGATGTATTTCTCACCAGCAAGCCCTCACCTACCTCTAAAAAGCGAGATGGCATAGCTATCGAGAGATCATCCCTTCCTTAAGGCCTCATGCATGACCAGTCGGAAAATAAGAAAGTCACCTTGCCTTCAATAGTATATATTCCTCTCCATAGCCTTTTCCTAGACATATCCCTGCAGACTTCCCCCCAAGCTGTTGCTCATTCCTGGTAACAGCTGAATCAATTGACCGTATTGTACTGGTTTGCTTCAGTGTGTTTGTTTACTAGTTGAAGCCTGCATTAAGGACAGGATTATTTCATGGAGCTTGGTTGCTTGGCCCTCTTCCAGCTCTCTCCTCTCCTAGGCTCTTACTGTGCAAAATGGCAATCTCTTTCTACCTCTGAAAGCACGGACATCCAGAAAGATATCTGACTGTCACATAATTCTCTGTCCTTGTGAGATTCTCTGCTTTCATTGTTTGAAATCTGTGGCCTGAAGTTAAGGAAGTGCCCATCACAAATAACTGTGCCAAATGCATCTTTATCCCTTTTAGCTTCATTTACTGTCTTGGCCAATGCTCTTGCCTCTTTTTGTCTTATTGCAAATGAAACATGTGCAGCTATTTGAACAAGTATGAAAAGACAATATGAACATATCTTTACCTAAAATGTCACTTTCCCAGTATCCCTTTTTGGTTTTTTTTCCTTAACTAAAGTTCCATTACTATAAAAATTATAATAGTAAACTACCCTGAGTCTTGTAATTTCACAGACAACTACATTCTCTAAGCAACCAAAATCCCATGGTTCCTAATTAAAATATTCAAGGATGAAATCCAAATAATTTCCACATGTTATGCCTGTACCTTCACTTAAGTTTCTAGGGTTAAAAAAGAAACCTTTTGACAACAGGAGAAAGAGAAGTTTTTGGGCCTATAGTACAAAGACTTCAAACTGCATTCCACAGTGTGTTATTTTCTTTCCAGAAAATTCTAATACTATATAATTAATTTTGTATGGAAAATGAATAATGTAAGCCTCTAATGCTAAAAACAGCTAGACAGAAACCATCCAAATCAGACAGGCCTTTCCTGAAACCAAATGAAATATTAAACTACAGAATATCTGTGTGAGAGCAGACCATGGAACAAAGCTCTTGAATTATTATTAAATAGGGAACATAGTGGGAGAGAAAGTTACGTGAAAAAAGGTGTTTTCTCTGTGCGTCAGTTTGTCTGATTCAGAGAAATTGTAACATTGTACCCCAGAATGTCACAGGAAAATACCAATCAGCAATGCATCTAGGAGCTTCTAAGGCTTCTGGTTAAAAATAACAGCAAAAACATCAATTAAGCTCCATCTATTGCGACAGTAATGCATTGATACAGAAAAAGCGAAATCCGACCTGCATGGGAATTAAGCCGCAGCTACTCCCCCAATTCAGAGGAAACCGAGCTCCACTTCTATGGCTGGCAGAACTAATCCCAGCAAATACAGCCAGTGGGCTTGTGTGTTGGGGGAGGGGGACAGAGTAGACTGCACCTCATCGCCCTCCCGGCAAAACTGCTCCAGAAACGTGAAAGCATCCGCGCCGCATGACCTCGCTTAGCCGGGAGAAGCCGATATTGAACAGAAAAGCCTGCTCAGCCACGGAGGTAGTCGCGACGGGCGGCGGGCAGCTGGGGCGCGTGGCCCCGTCGCGCCTCCCCCTCCCACACATCCCACCCCGAGGCGTTTGTGCGAGTCTCTGGCCTCGAGCTCCGGACTCACAGACCTGAACAGGTTCTCTCTCTACTGAAGACGGAGAACCTCCCAGACGTTTTGACAGGAGTAATTCCCGCGCTGGCAACGTCTCAACAGCCCGGAGTGAACAAGCTGACCCAGCCAGCGCGGGGACCCAGGTCTGGGTGGGTTGCCCCCTCCGGCCCCACCCCCGAGCCTACCAGCCTGCGTCCCCAGCGCCCAGCCAGCAGCCTGGCACCCAGTAGGGATTTTGAGGGAGTGCGGCTCCACGGGGCTGACTTTCCGCTAAGTAAACAGCCATGTTAGCCTCCTCCGGTCGTAAATAAGCCAGATGTGAGATGGCCACGATCACCAGGAGCGCTCCCGGGTTCGCTCTGCGCTTCCGCCCCCAAAGCTGCGACTGTTTCCAAACTCCTAGATGCAGGCTGCCCGGGCCCCCGTTCCTTCTCATGGTTCAGCACCTAGGACAGCGGACAGCCCCGCCGCCGGGAGAGTGGCGTTAGCGGCGCAGGCAGGGCTGCAGGTGTCCGGACCGCGCGCCTCCCGCATCCCACCCTTTCGGCGCCAAGAGCAAGGCAGCCCCGCGGCGTCTTACTTTTCTGGCTGGAGTAACCCGGGTAATAGCCATAGTAGCCGGTGATCCGCAGGATCCGGTCCTCGATGGTGGCCACCCCGTTGGGGGCCGCCTTGACATCCATAGAGAGCGCGGGGCGGAGAGCGCAGCCTGGGGCTCGGGAGCTGGAGCAGGTGCCGCCGCCGCCGCCGGTGCGAATGTTGCAGCTCGTGCTCCCGCGCCCGGGCTCTGACTCCACCGCCCCGCACAGCACCGGCTCCGCATCACAGCGGCGGCGGCGGCGGCGGAGCGGCCCCCACTCGGGCCGGCCTCTCCGTCAGCCTGGCAGCTCTCCCGCCCGCCGCCGGAGCACTGCTGCCCGAACAGCGCCCCCTCACCTCCGACGCCCGCCGCGGCCGAGAGCTGGTGTGGGTGCCCCACCTGGCCGCCGACTCCTCTTATTAACCCCTTCCCCGAGGAGCAAACATCCTCCACCACCACCTGACAAGAGGGCTGTTTTCTCCGCGGGCGTGGGAGAAGCGAAGGTGAGATGGTGGCAGGGGCTCAGGGAGGAGGGCTGGGGTTGGAAGAGATCCAAACGGAACCAAGGACTGTTAATGTGAGAGGTGAACACTGGCTAGAGATGACACCCGGGGGCTTGGTCCGTGCTTGGCGTCTGCACCACCTGGAGTCTGCTGATCCGCAAGCGTTCCCAGGCGTTCATCAGTTCTCACCACTTGCTAGACGACGCGGAGCCCTTTTTAAGAAATGAAAAGAAAAATGAGGCCCAGCAGGTGGTACGTGGAGTGATTATCCAGGCATTATGGACACAAAGACTATATAAGTGATCAAGCCCTCTAATCTTGCAGTCCACGTCCGGCCCCTCCATCCTCCCAGTGAACACACCAAAGGCTTGGGAGACGCAGCTGTGCACAGCATGTTCATTTTACCAACTCTAAATGCTCAGAGGAGAAATGATTTTCTCCTTTACTGCCAAAAACATCAGGAGGGAAGCCCTTCAAGCTGTAAATATCTGGACGCGTGAAAGTTTTAGCTACACTCCAAAGACTTTCCATCTGAGTCTAGAACGTCCTTGAATGTGTGTGTTCAGTGAATACCCTCCCCTCACGTATGACTCTTCCGCTTCGGCAAGAGACCTACTGGGCTGGAGTCAGGATGCAGTGGAGATGATTTCCTCTATTCATAGTTTACAATCACAGCCTCCTGAAAACAGGTGTTAGAAAGTTTCGTCTCAGAAGCTAAAGGTGAGTGTGGGGGGTGGTCAGCTCATCAGTTTAGAGGTTATTATATTCACCTTACACCGAGAGCCAGTTTAAGATATCCCTGCCAGATTTTACATTTATAAAGTTTAGGGGGGAAAAAAAGACAAAAACAAGCCAACATCAGTGCCCCCCTCAGAAACCTCTGAGGAACCTATCCCACCATTCTGCCTTCAAGCATTTTCCACATCAAGTGTGGATCCTTAAGAGGGAAGAAATAGGCAAACTGTTTTTAAGATGAATTAGGTTTGAGCATATGAAAATGCAGTATTAAATTCCACAACGTGTTAAGGATTTTCATCCAGACACAAAGCCTATCACAGGATTGTGAGAGTGGAGTGAATCAGAGATGATTGTAGCTGGGAGGAGAGTTCATAAAGAAACCAATTTCCTCCCACACCTGCTTTCTGGGCTAGGAAAGATGGAAGGGTGAAAGGAACTAAAAGGTCAAAATGAACTTAAAGGAAAAAGCAACTCAGTGCAATTGTGAAGAGTGGAAAACTTATAACAAGAACGAAAGGATTATGCCTTTACACTCCACCATCCCCCCAACTCCAATTTTCAGCACACTTTTGCTACTTTTGTTTTTATTTCTGTAGCAAACTTCTTATAAAATGTATACATGACACACTGGTAAAATGGATTAATCATATTAATTCAAGATATGCCTTTGTTTAAAGTTTCTATATAACAAATGTGCCTGTATTATGTCTAATGTGTTTAATAACATCATAATCCTTAGCATAATAATATATAAATTCAGTAAAAGAGCAATTAAGAAGTTTAAGCAAAATCCTTCTAATGTAACAGGAATGTGAATATGCACAGACTTTAAAGGCAGGTTCTGTCCTATTAATGTTTATACCTTACCTTACCATAATTAATGTATTTAAATTCTGAATTATACTTATTGTATAATTTGTTGCCTTCTTCCTAGTTTTGCTGTGTTTTCAGAATTTTCCAGAGTAGGTAGAAATGTATTTTACTGGATCTCATCATTCATACAAACAGCAAATTCAGCATAAATTTAAATAAGGTTAACACTCTCAAGAGACTATGTTTTCTTAGAGAAATTATAAAGATTCTCAGATTGATCTGAAAATTTTAAAACAACAGACATTTACAAATGTCTCTGTAGTCATCTGTAACAGTAAACACAAGAAGATGCTATAATCTAGGAAAAACTTTATTTAATCGAACTGAAAGTTCCACAATTATAAATTGATCAACAATGGAATATATATTTGTTAGTGACACACATTCTTTGGTTCATGTGATAAAAGTTTTTTTGCCTTTCAAATGTCATTTTAGACATCATTAAAACTTTATAGAAATTGTTTTGAGAATGAGGGAAGGAGAATTTTTAAAAACATTTTTATATGTTTGCTTGCTTACTCTACCAGTTTTCACAAACCCAAACATAAAAATTCAAACTTACAAATGTGGATCATCAGCATGCCTCAAATCTATTCTGAAAAAAATGAGAAAAGATATAAGTAAACAAATGAAGATTGAAAGTAGTTATTTGATTTATAAAATGTTCCTTCATAGTAGTCAACTTCACACAGCCAATTTCCCTAGTAAATCAAATAGTCAATTTTCTGAGTAAATCATAACTTGACATAAAAATTTGGTTTGTGTGCAACTTCTCAGGAAAATTTCTAATATATTAAGCACAGAGCATCTGTGATTCCAAGTAATCTTTGATATCTAAACAATATTTATTATAGTCATCTGACCAAGTCAGTTTACACTAACTGAGTATATAGAACTTGACTGTGTTGTAAATTTTTCAAAATGCCAAGTCATTTGTAAAATAGTCTTGTGATAGACACTTACAATCTTTGTGTCTGATGCTAAAATAACTATACCAAGTAATAACATTAAAAACTAAATATGATCACGGGGCATAAATTCTATTCAAAGGTAGACAGTCAGTCATAAAATCATTTTAAAATACCATATCAACCTTTATACTTTGGAAGGGATAGTACAATAACATCCATGGAATCTAGTCTTCTTTATTCTAATTAGCAGCTAGGGCTCAGAAACTCTGGGTTTTAGTCCACTTTTCATGGCAAGAACAAGTCTCTTAGTTTTTTTGACCACCTATTTGAAGTTACCAATGAAAGAAGGGAAAATGATCTTTGTTTTTTCCTCTGAATAACTAATATAGTGTACCTACTTCCTTGAGCTAAGAGTAACTTGGTTGCTTGGAGAGCCAAGAATGGTTAAGCTTTAATACCCAAGGGCCAATGTTGCCTTGTACAATCATCAGCGCTATTTACGAAGAGTTGACCCCACGTAGATTGCATAGTATTTGTGTTTAAAAGCATTTGGCATCTAGCCTACCAGGTGATAAACATTATCATCTGGGTAGAAGAAAACATAGTCTTCATATTCTGTTTTCAGGAAAGCTGTTTTCAGTACTTAACCACCAAGTCATGAGTACTTAACATTCCCCATTTGGAACGTTGACACTGCCTATGTTACTGTTCCAACCTCAGGCAATGATGGACCTTGTTAACTTGCCTTTCAGCTGATAGTAGGACTGAAAGCTTGGGGGCCCAGCACTCACTATCTAAGAAATCAGGATAGAGCCCACTATTCACTGATCTCTGTTAATCAGGCTCCATTAGAGGACTATTTTTGAGGCTCAATTCCTTGGAAGTGCATTTAAATCCTCTGCAGAAAATCTTAAGTAATTTCAACAAATACACTCAAAGTTTAGAATTTATCTATGACATGTGTGAGTCTGTCTCTGTCTCCATCCTCCCCTCCCTTCCTGACACACCTTCCTCTCTTGTCTTCTCCTTCTCCCTCAGCCTTACGGTGCAGTGGTCTAGAGCATGGACTTTGGATCCAGATCAAATCTGACCTCACCGTTTTCTGGCTGTGTACTTTAGGTGAGTCTCTTAAACTCTAGGATTCAATTTTCTCATCTTTAACATAAGAACATTGTATGTAACTTGTGGAACTACTGAGAAGATTAAATGAGTTTATAAAGAGCTTGTTACCATGGCTGACATATAATAAGCATCATAAATGCTAGCTGTTATTATTATTTTGTTTTATGTATACATAGAATCTTCTTAGCTTCGGTTTTCTCCTCTGTACAGGAAGCTCATCCTCTCTACCTGATTAGTGTTGCTGTGATGGTTAAATGAGTTAACATATGAAAATATCTTACTAAGGCCCGGCACATAGTAGGTAAACAATAAATATTAATTTCCTTCTCCCACTTCCACCCCTGCCTTGTCCTGGAGAGATGAATGTGCAGACACATTAACTAATATAAATTAATAAATTATTTATTTATTATTAAAGTTAATTCACACTTTAACACTTCATTCACATTATTAGCAATTTCTCTGTGGCAGTTACTTTCACAAGTCTCCTTTAATCTTTTCAACCTTGGCAATAATCACATGAGGCAGATCTCCGAATCACTTCAGCAGACCAATGGAACAGGTGGGCTGCAGATTTTAAGACCAATGGAGCAGATGGGCTTCTTCTCTTTGCAGAAAGAGAAGCTGCCTGGGGTTATTAGTTCTTCCTGTCCTTTGAGAAGGCAGGAGGACACAGACCAGTTGCTTCAGACTAGAAGGGGAAAAGGTTGGTGGTCCCCAGAAATGGGAGGTACTCAGATCCTGCTTGATGACAGTGCCCCAAGAAGTGGAGTGGCCTTAGAGGGATGACAGTGAGGGAGGCTGTGCCATTGGCCTTGGGCTTTCAAACCTCAGCAGAGATTCCAGTGCCTCCACGTTTGGCCCAAAGGCAGCAGAGCTGCCAGCCCCAGAGGGATGGAATGTGGGCTTGGTTGGTGCACATCTCAGCAGTGACCAGAGGACTGGAGACCGGAATGTCTCCCTGATGTTCGATCTTAGCCAAAGAGCTCCCCGGACTGCATAACCCTGCAGCAGGAGGGCCCCAATAATGCTGGATTTGCATTTTCCACTATTCTTATGGGACATGAGGACTCAGAGTAAGATTTAGAGTAATTCAAACTAATAAAGATTTCTTTAGCCTTTTTTAACAGCTATGTTGGTTGTTATACATTCAAACGTGCTATACCATTATTTTCCAAATAAGACTTTCTGTTATTTCAATATCTAAAAATTCCATGCATGCCACAACCTCAAACCTATTGCATATTATCACACAAGGCTTTCTGTAACATTACCTACTAAAAATGCCAAACATGCCATGGTACTCATTGGTGCTGTTTGCCAAATATCTATGGGTCTCCCCCATTTTAGACATACCACACAGACCTGCACTCCCTCTCCCCTGTGATTGTATGGAGGCCATGTAACTTATTCTAGATGTAATGGAAGGAACAATGATCATATCCCAGCCAGAGCTAATACAAGCCATTTAGATTTTCTCTTCCCTCTGGCTTAATGACCATCAATATTGAAGATGACTTGACATATTAAAAAAAAAGTTACTAAAAAATTAAAAACAAAAAGTTTGAAATCCTTCCTTAAACATTACATTTAATTTTCAAATCATATTCTGTTTATTGTTTATTTTCCAAGGACATACTACACAAGTTGAAGCATCACCAACTCCTGAAGCAATTTATCAATAAATGATACTGAAGACAAAATAATTTTTGGAGAGAAACATTATGAGTAGTACAAAAATCAGAAAGAATAGAAAATTTTTAACTCATTAGAATGCCTCAATAAGACAAAGAGTCCAGAGTATCTGTTCAATACATCTACATCTTGAATAACTATTGCCAAAAGCAATCTAGGAATGATTTTGCATTTAGCTTTAAGAAGTACTAATTCACAAGAAATATATTCACAAGATTTATTTCATCATCATTTTCAGTGCCACCAGTAAAGCTTGAGATTTAAATATATTGAATTAATACAGACTGTCAGTATTGAAGTGGATGTTCGTCTTTTTTTTTTCTGACTCCCCAGTAGATGTTAGAGGAGATTCCTAATGTACAGAAAGAGTACACCTTTCAAAAGAGAAGCTAAAAGGTTGTATCGAATACCTTTTCTGCTTCAATTCACTTCCTTTGGCCTCACCTTTTCAGTGACCAACTTTGTGTGGATTTCCATCTACTTCACAGACAGAGCCTGGGAGCATGTCACCTCCTGCCAAGGCCAGGCACCTCTAGCCTCCTGGCCCAGGGCTTCCCTTTGATACTGAGACATGAAAATGCATCTACTCAAATGAAGCATGTGCAACCTGAAAATGCAGATGACAGAAGCAACGTGGGGCAAACCTGTGAAAACAGTAGAGGGGAGGTGGGATACAAATTCTCCTCTGTTCTGTTCTAAATGGACTTCCTTGAGCAGCTGTCACTTATGCAGAGCCCCTAGCCGACAAGAGAGAACAATCAGTCAGTCAATCTTTATGCTGAAGGATGATCAGCTCAGAACATGCCTTTGTATTTTTAGGAAAAATATTGTTGAGATATTAAATTTCAAAAAATGATTGTTAGATTAATAGGATATGACAAATCTTTCATTTTCCAACTTCCTGAAGAATGGTTTTACTGGTATTTTTTTTATTAAGGTATCATTGATATACAATCTTAGGAAGGTTTCACATGAGCAACATTGTGGTTACTACATTCACTCATATTATAAAGTCCCCCCCACACCCCTTTGCAGTCACTGTCCATCAGCATAGTAAGATGCTATAGAGTCACTACTTGTTTTCTCTGTGCTACACTGTCTTCCCGGTGACCACCCACACGCACCATGTGTGCCAATCACAATGCCCCTCAATCCCCTTCTTCCTCCCTCCCTGCCCCCAGGCCTCCACCCCTTCCCTTTGGTAACAACTACCATCATGGAGTCTGTGACTCTGCCACCGTTTTGTTCCTTCAGTTTTTGCTTTGTTATACTCCACAAATGAGTGAAATCATTTGGTACTTGTCTTTCTCTACCTGGCTTATTTCACTAAGCATGATACTCTCTAGCTCCATCCATGTTGCTGCAAAGGTAGGGTTTGTTTTCCTCTTATGGCTGAAAAATATTCCATTGTGTATATGTACCACATCTTCTTTACCCATTCATCTACTGATGCACACTTAGATTGCTTCCGTGTCTTTGCTATTGTAAATAGTGCTGCAATAAACGTAGAGGTGCATATGTCTTTTCAATCTGTGATCCTGTTTTCTTAGGATAAATTCCTAGGAGTGGAATTCCTGGGTCAAATGGTATTTGTATTTTTAGTTTTTTGAGGAACCTCCATACTGCTTTCCACAATGGAGGAACTAATTTACATTCCCACCAGCAGTGTAGGAGGGTTCCCCTTTCTCCGCATCCTTGCCAGCATTTGTTGTTCCTAGTCTTTTCTATGTTGGCCATCTTAACTGGCGTGACATGGTATCTCCTTGTGGTTTTAATTTGCATTTCTCTGATGATTAGCAGTGTGCAGCATCTTTTCATGTGCCTGTTGGCCATCTGAATTTCTTCTTTAGAGAAGTGTCTGTTCAGATCACCTGCCCATTTTTTAATTGGGTTATTTGCTTTTTGGGTTTTGAGGCATGTGAGCACTTTATGTATTTTGAATGTTAACCCCTTATTGGATATGTCATTTATGAATAAATTCTCCCATAAAGTAGGATGCCTTTTTATTCTGCTGATAGTGTCCTTTGCTGTACAGAAGCTTTTTTGTTTGATGTAGTCCCACTTGCTCATTTTTGCTGTTGTTTCCCTTGCCCGAGGAGATATATTCATGAAAAAGCTGCTCATTATATTCAAGAGAGTTTTGCCTATGTTTTCTTCTAAGAGTTTTATAGTTTAATGACTTACATTCAGGTCTTTGATTGATTTCAAGTTTACTTTTGTGTATGGAGTTAGACAGTAATCCAGTTTCATTCTCTTATGTGTAGCTGTCCAGTTTTGCCAACACCAGTTGGTGAAGAGGTTGTTGTTTCCCCATTGTATGTCCGTGGCTCCTTTAACATATATTAATTGGCCATATATGTGTGGGTTTATATCTGGGCTCTCTATTCTATTCCATTGGTCTGTGGGTCTGTTCTTGTGCCAGTACAAAATTGTCTTGATTACTGTGGCTTTGTAGTAGAGCTTGAAGTCAGGGAGTGTAATTCCCCCCACTTTATTCTTCCTTCTCATGATTGCTTTGGCTATTCAGTTTGGTTCCATATGAATTTTAGAGCTATTTGCTCTAGTTCATTGAAGAATGCTGTTGGTATTTTGATAGGGATTGCATTGAATCTGTAGATTGCTTTAGGCAGGATGGCCATTTTGACAATATTAATTCTTCATATCCATGAGCACGGGATGTGTTTCCATTTATTGGTATCTTCTTTAATTTCTCTCATGAGTGTCTTGTAGTTTTCAGAGTATAGGTCTTTCACTTTCTTGGTTAGGTTTATTCCTAGGTATTGTATTCTTTTTGATGCAATTGTGAATGGAATTGTTTTCCTGATTTCTCTTTCTGCTAGTTCATCGTTAGTGTACAGGAATGCAACAGATTTCTGTGTATTAATTTTGTATTCCTCAACTTTGCTGAATTCAGGTATTAGATCTAGTAGTTTTGGAGTGGATTCTTTAGGGTTTTTTATGTACAATATCATGTCATCAGCAAACAGACAGTTTAACTTCTTCCTTGCCAATCTGGATGCCTTTTATTTCTTTGTGTTGTCTGATTGCCATGGCAAAGACCTCCAGAACTATGTTGAATAAAAGTGGGGAGAGTGGGCATCCTTGTCTTGTTCCTGATCTTAAAGGAAAAGCTTTCAGCTTCTCACTGTTAAGTATAATATTGGCAGTGGGTTTGTCATATATGGCCTTATTATGTTGAGGTACTTGTCCTCTATACCCATTTTGTGGAAAGTTTTTATCATAAATGTATGTTGAATTTGTCAAATGCTTTCTCAGCATCTATGGAGATGATCATGTGGCTTTTGTCCTTCTTTTTGTTGATGTGGTGGATGATGTTGATGGATTTTCGAATGTTGTACCATCCTTGCATCCCTGGAATAAATCCTGCTTAATCATGATGGATGATCTTTTTGAGGTATTTTTGAATTCAGTTTGCTAATATTTTCTTGAGTATTTTTGCACCTATATTCATCAGGGATATTGGTCTGTAATTTTCTTTTTTTGTGGTGTCTTTGCCTGGTTTTGGTATAGAGTGATGCTGGCCTCATAGAATGTATTTGGAAGTATTCGCTCCTCTTCTACTTTTTGGAATATTTTAAGAAGGATTAGTATTAGGTCGTCAATAAATGTTTGATAAAATTCAGCAGTGAAAGCACCTGGTCCAGGAGTTTTGTTCCTAGGTAGTTTTTTGATTACCAATTCAATTTCCTGCTGGTAATTCGTCTATTCAGATTTTCTGTTTCTTCCTGGGTGAGCCTTGGAAAGTTGTAATTTTCTAGAAAGATGTCCATTTCTTCTAGGTTATCTGGTTTGTTAGCATATAATTTTTCATAGTATTCTCTAATAATTCTTTGTCTTTCTGTGGTGTCCGTAGAAAGAGATTTTTCCTTTCTAATTTCTGATTCTGTTTATGTGTGTAGACTCTCTTTTTTTCTTGATAAGTCTGCCTAGGGGTTTATCTATTTTGTTTATTTTCTCAAAGAATCAGCTCCTGCTTTCATTGATTCTTTCTATTGTTTTATTCTTCTCAATTTTTTAATTTATGCTCTAATCTTTATTATGTCCCTCCTTCTACTGACTTTGGGCCTCATTTGTTCTTCTTTTTCTAGTTTCTCTGAGTTTAGACTGTTTATTTGGAATTGTTCTTCTTTCCTGAGGTAAGTCTGTATTGCAATTGCAATATACTTCCCTCTTAGCACAGCCTTCACTGCTTCCCACGAATTTTGCGGTGTTGAATTGTTATTGTCATTTGTCTCCGTATATTGCTTGATCTCTGTTTTTATTTGGTCATTGATCCATTGATTATTTAGGGGCATGTTATTAAGCCTCCATATGTTTGTGGGCTTTTTCGTTTTCTTTGTGTAATTTAATTCTAGTTTCATACCTTTGTGGTCTGAGAAGCTGGTTGGTACTATTTCAATCTTTTTTAATTTACCAAAGCTCTTTTTGTGGCCTAATATATGATCAATTCTTGAAAATGTCCCATGTGCACTTGAGAAGAATGTGTATCCTGTTGCTTTTGGATGGAGTGTTCTGTAGATGTCTGTTATGTCCATCTGTTCTAATATGTTGTTCAGTGCTTCTGTCTCTTTACTTATTTTCTGTCTGGTTGATCTGTCCTTTGGAGTGAGTGGTGTGTTGAAGTCTCCTAAAATGAATGCATTACATTCTATTTCCCCCTTTAATTCTGTTAGTATTTGTTTCACATATGTAGGTGCTCCTGTATTAGGTGCTTTGATATTTTTAATGGTTATAGCCTCTTGTTGGACTGACTGCTTTATCATTATGTAATGTCCTTCTTTGTCTCTTGTGACTTTCTTTGTTTTGAAGTCTATTTTGTCTGATACAAGTACTGCAACTCCTGCTTTTTTCTCCCTGTTAGTTGCATGAAATATCTTTTTCCATCACGTTACTTTCAGTCTGTGTATGGCTTTGGGTGTGAAATGAGTCTCTTGTAGGCAGCATATAGATGGGTCTTGTTTTTTTATCCATTCTATTACTCTATGTCTTTTGATTGGTGCATTCAGACCATTTACATTTAGGGTGATTATCAATAGGTATGTATTTATTGCCATTGCAGGCTTTAGATTCGTGTTTACCAAAGTTTCAAGGGTAATTCCCTTACTATCTAACAGTCTAATTTAACTCACTTAGTATGCTATTACAAACACAACCTAAAGGTTCTTTTTTTTTCCTCGTTTTTCTTCTTCCTCCATTCTTTATATATTAAGTATCATATTCTGTACTCTTTGTCTATCCCTTAATTGACTTTGGGGGTAGTTGATTTGATTTTGCATCTGCTTAGTAATTAATTGTTGTACTTTGCTGTGGTTTTATTTCTCCTGGTGACAGCTGTTTAGCCTTAGAAATACTTCCATCTATAGCAGTCCCTCCAAAATGCTCTGTAGGGGTGGGTGGTGGGAGGTAAATTCTCTCAGCTTTTGCTTATCTGAAAATTGTTTAATCCCTCCTTCAAATTTAAATGATAACCTTGCCAGGTAGAGTATTCTTGGTTCGAGGCCCCTCTGTTTCATTGCATTAAATATATCATGCCACTCCCTTCTGGCCTGTAAGGTTTCTGTTGAGAAATCTGATGATAGCCTGATGGGTTTTCCTTTGTATGTGATCTTTTTTCTCTCTCTAGCTGCTTTTAAAAGTCTGTATTTATCCTTGATCTTTGCCATTTTAATTATTATATGTCTTGGTGTTGTCTTCCTTGGGTCCCTGTGTTGGGAGATCTGTGTACCTCCATGGCCTGAGAGACTATCTCCTTCCACAGATTGGGGAAGTTTTCCGCAATTACCCCCTCAATGACACTTTCTATCCCTTTTTCTCTCTCTTCTTCTGGTACCCCTATAATGTGAATATTGTTCCATTTGGTTTGGTCACACAGTTCTCTCAATATTCTTTCATTTTAGAGATCCTTTTTTCTCTCTGTGCCTCAGCTTCTCTGTATTCCTCTTCTCTAATTTCTGTTCCACTTACCATGTCTTCTGCTACATCTAATCTGCTTTTAAATCCCTCCATTGTATGTTACATTTCAGATATGTAATTTCTTAGTGATTGAATCTCTGTCCTAAATTCGTTCCTGAGTTCTTAAATATTTTTCTGTACCACCATGGAGGAATAGATTCTTCCAATTCTATTTGGATTACAGAAAATAAAGCTGTGGCCATTTTTTGGATTCTACCATATCCACCAATTTAAGTCAATGCCAATGCTGCAGAGCAGATTGATCAGAGACTTGATGAGAATTTCCTTTCTGCAGAATGTGTCCTTTAATAGAATCCCTGGATTCCAGATAAGCAAAGCAATATTTCAGTCATGAGTTAACAGAGGCAATGTGGAAGTGACTTCATTAAGAAAAAATGTTATCTGAATTGATGAGATTTTATCTGAATAGGAGGTGTAGAATTTTGCATGATACATAAATCCAAATCTTCTGACTTCAAAATGGGTAGCAAGAAGTCAGACACCCACACAGGCTGGTCTGCATAACATTGGTAGAATCAGACACAGAACAAAGAAATGCAGTGAGTTTGACTCAGCAGGGCTGTTCCCACAACCAAGACAAAAAAGTGAGAACCTGTAAGGTTAAGGCATGCACTGTGCTTGCCCCCTGTGGGAACTGCATTTTATAGCAGAGATCTGGTTGACTCTCCTCACCTCTAGATTTCCAGTTTCTTAGGGACCCAGACAAATCTTTTAAATCCATAATTTGAGCATATGATACAGAGCCTCACTATTGAAGGAGAGGAGAAAAGGAGAGAACTGTTTCTGTGATTCAGAAAAAAAACAAACCCTATATAACCACCTTTATATTTTGTAATGAATCTTTGCAAATACTCAAATATTTCTCCATATGAAAAATTATAGAAGTACTGGTGAAGATAAGTTATTCCTTACAGAGACAGAAAACACTACTATTCATCTTAAACAGAAGGAAGAAATTGGTGATGCTCAAGTTATAATCCTGAGAAATGCATGTTTTTGCTGTACAAGTGGAGAGAAACACTTAGATTTTCGAAACCTTAAATCTAACCTTTGAATTGACAATTAAAAATTTAGACAATATTGGATATTGTTTAGTATCCAGTGTTAACTTCCTCATTGTTCTGTGGCACAAAGATCCAAGAAATTCTTTTTATGTTATTATAATTAATTATACTCAATTTCATTCCAAAAAGATATTGAAATGGGTTATAGAGATACTGCACTGCAAGATTTAAAGTAACAATAATAATAAACAGGTAAGGAACTGGAAAGAAAGTAAAATTAAAAATAGGAGCCAGAAAATGAAGCCAGAATGAGGTCAGCACATGCCATGAGGGCTAGTAAACGTTGCTAGGAGCAGCAATAATTTGGCTCAGGGATTCCTCAACATCAACCAAAGAGTGACCTGTGTTCGCTAACACTGCTCATCATGGTCAGAGCTCAAAGCAAAGTCAGGAGAAGCACAAGTTCATTATTGTTTTGCTCCCTGAGAGTAAGTTTTCCCAGCATGTGCCTAAAGAGTATCCTACGTAATGCTCTAAACAACAACCTGAAGAACATCCACAGGAAGATATAAAACATACAGCCTGATGGCCAAATGTTCAAGCACTGTTGAGTAAAACCACATTGACAATGCCCTCCAAATACAGTACCCCTTAAATTCTCAGACTCATGCTAACTATCCTTCAGGGAACTGTCTATAAATATTGATCTTTCACATGGGAAAGTGGTAAATACCACCAAATCCTGTAGTCAGTAGTTCCCAATTTTTTTTCTCTTTTTCAATGCCACTGCCCAAGGTCAAGTGACCCTCCTTTGAGCTTGGACTACCACACAGCCTTCTAATGGATTTGCCCTATTGTAACACATTTGCCAACCCACACCAAACCTTCTTTCTCTAAAACAAAATTCTCCTTCAAAGGCCTGCTTGGCTCCACAGGTCTCTTAGTGTGAATTCCACTACTCATTGGGTATCGACTTTGGCTCATTGCACATCTCCAGCATTAACTCTGTCTGTTCCCTTCATTCCAGCTGTCTCGAATGAACTTCTTTGAGATTGCTGAAAAAAGTCATGCTCTTTCTCACCTCTGGATCTTTGAATATGCCTTTCACTCTATCTAGAACACTCTCTTCCACAATCTTCTGCCTACTGCCTTTGTCTAGGACTTTTCCTTCACATACCAATCTAGAAGGTGCTTCTTTAGGAAAGTCCTTTTTACTTGTCTATCTCACGTACAAGACTGTAAGCTCCACAAGGGCAGCTCCTGGCTCTGTTTCTGCTTGCCACTGTATTCCCAATGCCTACCATAATGCCAGGCACAGAGTACATATTTAATAGATTTTTATAATTCATTGACTGATTAATTAATATTGGTTATCACAGACAAATATTTAGAGCCAAACATTCTGTGTTACTCCTTAAAGGAAGACTGAATTGATGCCCAGTCTCCCAATGGGACTCCTCACCTCCATTCTGTTCCCTTCTTTAACAAGCAACAAGTCTAAAGATATTTTTGATATTGTCTAATGATCATGCCTACATTAAAGAACACACCAGCTCTGCCATTCCAGCCACAAAAGGTCAAAATTTTCCTCAAAAAACAAGTCACATATAAACAAGGACATAAAACAATTGAGGCACCAATACCTTTTGCTTTTATAACATTATCATAACTTTAGTGTGGGAAAAACTTTAAAGTGTTATCAAAGATTACATTCTGAAGAATTTTGCAAGGTATTTGACACTGCACTTTTTCAAGAAAGTCTTGGTTTGAGGATCTTACACCATCATGCAACAGTGAAAAAGTCAGAAGTCTATAGATTCTATGCTGACTTTGTCACTAACTCCATGACCATGGGGGTCATAATCGAGCTCGTTCCTTGCCCTGGGGCTGGACAGTTTGACTCTCCACTCTGGGTCTGGGTCTACCCAGGGTCTGAACAATCAAGCCTGAGCCCTGGAAGTCCCCCAAGAGCTGCCACACCGAGCAAGGCAGGGTTCCCTGCTCCTATCTCCACATCAGCTTGAGGTTGTCAGCTTCCATCTATTTGTATAATAAGCTTCCACATAATACTTCACGTTAGGAAATTTTCCTCAGCTAACAAGAAAGATGAAAACCTGTGGACTAAATGATCTTTAAGTTTCTTTTCTACTCAACTATCTATTCCACACTGGAGGTGTTGATTCAGCTGGGGCACTTTTCACTGATCCAGTTTGAGAAGGATATAAAAAACCATGACATTCCCTGAGAAGGCTGAAGATAGGTCCTGAGCCATAGCTCATAGGACTTAGGGCTGAAAGAGACTTTGGAGAACATCTAGCATGTTTGGCACTTTGCAAATGAGAACATGGAGGTCCAGAGATTTTTGGTGATTCTTCCAGGGGTACTATATGGGGACAGAGCTAGGACCAGAACCAAATCTTCTCAGGTCAGGGTAGAGCTCCAAGAAATGGAGGTCACTCAGGGCCCTCTACAATGGTGGGTAGACTGCAGAAGTGTTAGGTGAAGGGAGCCAGTCTCCTCGGAGCCCCACTGCTAACTGCAGTGACCAGGCCTCCACATCTCTCTCCTGGGTTGATGTCCAGTCTCCCAATCGGACTCCTCACCTCCAGTCTGTTCCTTTCCAGCCTGCCTTCCACACCGTCTGGGGTATGTCCAGACCACAAGTACCAACACATATTTATCCTAGTGGTTGGTTCTCCAAATGTATTGGTTCCCCTTCATCTACAAGATTAAGGAGTTTTCTAGTGTAAGCACCAAGGCTTTCACAGTCAGACCACCCCCTCTTACTCTCCAGACTTGGCTTTTTCTGAGATCTCCCTCCAATCCAACCCATGAGCCAAGCCGACCAGGTACTCCTGGTTGTTCTCACCTTTGGGTGTTGCCTTGACCCTTCCCAACCCCATCATCCTTCCCTGCCAGGGAAAGGCTTTCTTGACTTTCCTTCCTCCTCTCCATCCCATTTACTTTGTGCTAGATACAGTGTTTGGTGGGAGAAGATAAAAGAGGAATGCAGGCTCAATCCTTGCCCTTTGGAACTTCCTGACAAGAGGGCAGACAGCCTGTAACAATAGTGTCATCGTGCCTTCAGAGAAGTAGGTACTAAGCACAAGGGCAGGAAAAGAAGAGCAATTTCAATCTCCCCAGTGAACCCATGAAAGATTTGTACAATATTATTCCTGTCACATTCTCAGTCTTCAAGGAGGGAGGCCCCCTGGGGTGGTCGCTTTTTAGTAGGCTGATCACTCAAAAGTTACAGTATCAGAATGAACATAATTTTGAAACACCATTGTCATTTTAGCATGTAACCTCTACAAATGAAGTGCTATTATCATTTAAGGATTTGAACCCCTGGAATTGGGAAAGACCTCCTAGTTTAGATTTTAAAAAGGTGAATTGAAGTCTGGAAATAAAAAAGGAAAAGAAGCAAACTAATTCGTACGTAGAGCACAAACACTAAATTTTAATAGACAATAGATGTATTTTTTAATAGACTTTTTTGACTGACTTCTCACCCTCTGGAATTTTGATGTAAGTGTCATGGAGGGGCCTCATCATTGGCATTTTTTAATTTTTATCTTATTTTAATGTACAGCCAGGTTGAGATGAAAGAGATGAAGATCAGTTTTGTATAAACTTGGCCATTTTCTTCCTCGGACCTACTGAATGTACTATATAGTTTCATTTCAGCTGTTTACCTTTCAGTCTCTCTAGACTCATCTATTTGCTAAACTAACATTCCCTTCAAAAATTTTACGAAAAATTGTATTTGGTTGTGTTATTAACAAGCTCCAAATAATTCCAAACTTTAAAATCACAAATACAAGGAGAAAGGAAACTTCTCCAACAAGTCAGGCGATAAGAGTTAACAATAGTGATGGATAAAAATAATTTCAAATTATATCCCCAGGCTTTTTTATTATTGAGCTCCTTTTCTAAATGTTCTAAATTTAACAACAATTATAGCTATTCTTTGGGATTTTGATAATATTGACAAATCTTGAATCACTTTATATCAAAGCACTGACAATAACTCTTCTAGGTGCTTCTTATCTTCAGGAATCCAATTAAACAAAGCTGAAGGTAATTGGAGCAACTGTTCTTCCACAGCAGATTTTGGCTTTTAATCATATATGAAATCACCTTTAACTGTAGCACTGATTCAACTAGTAGAGTATGTTTAGTTATGAGATTAAAATATTTTAAACTATAACCCCACTCGCTCTGGTGGTATAATCTCCAAATATCTACTGGGTTTGCAATTTGGTTAAAAAGTTCAACAGGGAATGGGAGTTCTTTTATGTTTAGTCTCCTTTTCTCCCAGGAGATACTGACACTAAGCCATCCCTACAAAGGGACTATTTTAGTGTTAGCATTTTCATAAAAATGCATAACAAAAGCAGCAGCCCCTCCTTTTCATAGTCTCTATCTTACATACATCATGCCAACATACACAGAAAGAACTCTAAAACGTGTGTAAGCATCAATCCTTTACCTTTGCAAATCAGAAATGCAGTTGTTGAAGTTTTAAGACTTCATACTGTCTTGCCAGAGGGTTTCAGCCCCAGGCAACTTCACTCTGGATTCACAGAGACCAAGAAATGATGACAGAACGTTCTTGGGGTAAAAGCATTTATACCCAGACTTATTCTCCCAGCAGTAGGTCAAATACTAGAATCACATCTGCATCCAGCAGTCTGCAGGCCCATAATCCACCTCCATCTCTACCTCCACCCAGAGCACTGGGCGGAGCTCTTTATATGGTGACTCAGTCAATAATAGCTCATTGCCTATGGGTGTGGAAGCAGTAGCCTCGCAGTAGGCCAGTTACATCATCAAGTAGTTTAGGTTCAGGTGAGGATCCTGGCCATAGGAAGTTCCATTTTCCCCACACATACATAGATAGTTTTCTTGTTATGACTAGCGTAAAACAAAAAATAACAACTGTGCCCCAGTTCATAGAAACAACTATTAAATGATTGATTCAGGTACATCAAAACACAGAAGGTATGAGCTTCTATGTTGGAAAATTCTCCACCTTTTCTGCTCTGTAAGGATATCATAAATAGTAGGAGTACCAAAGATTTTTCCAAAGGATACAATTGCACAGGATATGTTTTCTCAAAAAGAGGTCATTAGATATGCATACTGCTTTTCAATATTTTGTAACATTTCCATGGGAAGATATTTTATTCCTACAATATACAATGAACTGAGTAGAGAAGTAGAGTCCCCTGCTCCTGAACACTTTTTACAACCCTTTTCTGTTTTGTATTAAAACACACTGTGTGGAACTTCCGGGAAGATGGCGGTGTGAGCAGGGCGGCAGAAATCTCCTCCCAACACTGTATTTATCTACGAAAACACAGAAAATACATCTATTCCTAAAAGAGAGACGAGAATACACAGGAAAGCGCACAGCGTGCAGCTACACCCGAGAGGACTCGGCACCCCAAGAGGCGGGTAAGATACGGAGCCGCGACCCGGCGGGACCCGAGCCCTCCCCCACCCCAGCGCACCGGCGGGAGGAGAGGATTCAGAGCCGGGAGGGAGTGGAAGTGCACCCCGCGAAGTAGCCAGCCCCGGTGATCTGCACGGGGAGCGCTGACCCACATCGCGCAGTGCAGCGGAGATTGGAGAGACAGAGGGGCAGGATCTGAGCGGGGAACGCGCCAGGGGGCTTGCAGCCGGCTCCGGGAAGGAAAAAAAAAGTGCGCGCTTTCCTCAGCGGTCTTAAAGAGACAGGAGCCCAGCGGAGGAGCCGGATCGCCCCAGCACACTCAGCCCAGCAGGCTGGGAGTCCTGGGGAGTTTCAGACGCCTTAGCTGGCGACTGAGGAAGCGTAGCCATACTTAACACTTCTCACTGAGATCAACAGCCTCCTATTCGTTCCCACCCCTGCCAGAGCGATAAAGGGCCCTGCAGAGCGGCACAGTCACAGCTGTGGAATAGTGGGGCAATAGCGCCACCTAGAGCATTCCCACAGAATCTACGTCCGGTGGGCATTTTTTTTGTTTTTTTTGTTTTGTTTTGTTTTTTGTTTTGTTTTTGTTTTTGTTTTTTCTTTTTTTCTTTCTTTCTTTTTTTTTCTTTTTTTTCTTTTTTTCTCTTTTTTTTTCTTCTCTTTTTAAAGTCTTAAAGAGCCCAGCTGACATACGTGGCAACTATCAGTGACCAAATTATACAGCCATGAATAGACAGAGGAATATGGTTCAGACCAAAATCAACCAGACAACCCCAGAGAGGGAGTCTGAAGGGATGGAAATGCACAGCCTGCCTGAAAAAGAATTTAGAATAAAAGTCATAACCATGCTGATGGACCTACAGAGAAATGTGCAAGAGCTGAGGGAGGAAGTGAGGGAACTGAGGAAAGACAATGCAGAAATCAGACAAGCGATCGACGGGCTTAACAGCAGAATGGATGAGATGCAAGAGACTGTTAATGGAATAGAAAACAGAGAACAGGAGTACAGAGCAGCTGAGGCAGAGAGAGATAAAAGGATTTCTAGGAATGAAAGAATATTAAGAGAACTGTGTGACCAATCCAAACGGAACAATATTCGCATTATAGGAGTACCAGAGGAAGAAGAGAGAGAAAAAGGGATAGAAAGTGTCTTTGAAGAAATAATTGCTGAAAACTTTCCCTCGCTGGGGAAGGAAGTAGTCTCGCAGTCCACCGAAGCTCATAGATCTCCCAACACAAGGGACCCAAGGAAGACAACACCAAGACACATAATAATTAAGATGGCAAAGATCAAAGATAAAGACAGGGTATTAAAGGCAACTAGAGAGAGAAAAAAGATCACCTACAAAGGAAAACCCATCAGACTATCATCAGACTTCTCAACAGAAACCTTACAGGCCACAAGAGAATGGCATGATATATTTAACGTTATGAAACAGAAGGGTCTCGAACCAAGAATATTGTATCCAGCACGATTATCATTTAAATATGATGGAGGGATTAAACAATTTCCAGATAAACGAAAGTTAAGAGAGTTTGCCTCTCATAAACCACCACTACAGGATATCTTAAATGGACTGCTCCAGAGGGAAGCACACCTAAGGCTAAAAAGATGTCACCAGAGAAAAAAAAATCATAGCAAAGAAAGCAGACCATCCAAATACTAACTAAAGGCAAAGAATAAAACACCTATTATAGAAAGAATGGAGGAGGAGGAATAAGAAGGGAGAGAAATAAAGAAACATCAGACTGTGTTTACAATAACTTAACAAGAAAGTTAAGTTAGATTGTTAGATAGTAAAGAAGCAACCCTTGAACCCTTGGTAACCACGAATCTAAAGCCAGCAATGGCAATAAGTACATACCTATCAATAATCACCCTAAATGTAAATGGACTGAATGCACCAATCAAAAGACACAGAGTAACAGAATGGATAAAAAGCAAGACCCATCTATATGCTGCCTACAAGAAACTCACCTCAAATCCAAAGATATACACAGACTAAAAGTGAAGGGATGGAAAAAGATATTTCATGCAAACAACAAAGAGAAAAAAGCAGGTGTTGCAGTACTTGTATCAGACAAAATAGACTTCAAAACGAAGAAAGTAGCAAAAGATAAAGAAGGACATTACATAACGATAAAGGGGTCAGTCCAACAAGAAGATATAACCATTATAAATATATATGCACCCAACACAGGAGCGCCAGCATATGTGAGACAAATACTAACAGAATTAAAGGAGGAAATAGACAGCAATGCATTCATCTTAGGAGACTTCAACACACCACTCACTCCAGAGGACAGATCAACCAGACAGAAAATAAGTAAAGACACAGAGGCACTGAACAACACACTAGAACAGATGGACCTAACAGACATCTACAGAACTCTACACCCAAAAGCAACAGGATACACATTCTTCTCAAGTGCACATGGAACATTTTCCAGAATAGACCACATACTAGGCCACAAAAAGAACCTCAGCAATTTCAAAAATATTGAAATCCTACCAACCAACTTCTCAGATCACCAAGGTATAAAACTAGAAATAAATTTTAGAAAGAAATCAAAAAAGCTCACAAATACATGGAGACTTAACAACACTCTCCTAATTAATCAATGGGTTAACTACCAGATCAAAACAGAAATCAAAGAATATATGGAGACTAATGACAACAACAACACAAAGCCACAACTTCTGTGGGACGCAGCAAAGGCAGTTCTAAGTGGAAAGTATATTGCAATCCAGGCCTATTTAAAGAAGGAAGAACATTCCCAAATGAATAGTCTAAAGACACAATTACTGAAATTGGAAAAGAAGAACAAATGAGGCCCAAAGTCACCAGAAGGAGGGACATAATAAAGATTAGAGAAGAAATAAATAAAATTGAGAAGAATAAAACAATAGAAAAAGTCAATAAAACCAAGAGCTGGTTCTTTGAAAAAATAAACAAAATAGATAAACCCCTAGCCAGACTCATTAAGAGAAAAAGAATCTACACACATAAACACAATCAGAAATGAGAAAGGAAAAATCACAATGGACCCCACAGAAATACAAAGAATCATAAGAGAATATTATGAGAATCTATATGCTAACAAGCTGGAAAACATAGAAGAAATGGACAACTCTTAGAAAAATACAACCTTCCAAGACTGACCAAGCAAGAAACAGAAAACTAAACAGACCAATCACCAGTGACGAAATCGAATTGGTAATCAAAAAACTACCCAAGAACAAAACCCCTGGGCCTGATGGATTCACCTCTGAATTCTACCAGACATATAGAGAAGAAATAACACCGATTCTCCTTAAAGTTTTCCAAAAATAGAAGAGGAGGGAATACTTCCAAATTCATTCTATGAAGCCAGCATCACTCTAATACCAAAACCGGGCAAAGACCCCACCAAAAAAGAAAATTACAGACCAATATCCCTGATGAACGTAGATGCAAAAATACTAACAAAATATTAGCAAACCGAATTCAAAAATACATCAAGAGGATCATACACCATGATCAAGTGGGATTCATCCCAGGGATGCAAGGATGGTACAACATTCGAAAATCCATCAACATCATCCACCACATCAACAAAAAGAAGAACAAAACCACATGATCATCTCCATAGATGCTGAAAAAGCATTTGACAACATTCAGCATCCATTCCTGATTAAAACTCTCAACCAAATGGGTATAGAGGGCAAGTACCTCAACATCATAAAAGCTATATATGACAAACCCACAGCTAACATCATACTTAACGGCGAGACGCTGAAAGCTTTTCATCTAAGATCCGGAACAAGACAAGGATGCCCATTCTCTCCATTGTTATTCAACATAGTACTGGAGGTCCTAGCCACAGCAATCAGACAAAACAAAGACATACAAGGCATCCAGATTGGTAAAGAAGAAGTCAAATTGTCACTATTTGCAGATGACATGATACTGTACATAAAAAACCCTAAAGATTCCATTCCAAACTACTAGAACTAATATCTGAATTCAGCAAAGTTGCAGGATACAAAATTAACACACAGAAATCTGTTGCTTTCCTATACACTAATGATAAACTAACAGAAAGAGAAATCAGAAAAACAATTCCATTCACAATTGCATCAAAAAGAATAAAATACCTAGGAATAAACCTAACAAAGGAAGGGAAAGACCTGTACTCTGAAAACTACAAGACACTCCTAAGAGAAATTAAAGAGAACACTAACAAATGGAAATGCATCCCATGCTCTTGGCTGGGAAGAATCAATATTGTCAAAATGGCTATACTACCTAAAGCAATCTACAGATTCAATGCAATCCCTATCAAACTACCAACAGCTTTCTTCAATGAACTGGAACAAATAATTCTAAAATTCATATGGAACCACAAAAGACCCCGAATAGCCAATCAATCCTGAGAAGGAGGAATAAAACAGGGGGAATTACACTCCCTGACTTCAAGCTCTACTACAAAGCCACAGTAATCAAGACAATTTGGTATTGGCACAAAAACAGACCCAAAGACCAGTGGAACAGAATAGAAAATACAAACATTAACCCAAACATATACAGTCAATTAATATTTGATAAAGGAGCCTTGGATATACAATGGGGAGATGACAGCCTCTTCAGCAGCTGGTGTTGGAAAACTGGACAGCTACATGTAAGAGAATGAAACTGGACTACTGTCTAGCCCCATACACAAAGGTAAACTCAAGGTGGATCAAAGACTTGAATGTAAGTCATGAAACCATAAAACTCTTAGAAAACAACATAGGCAAAAATCTCTTGGACATAAACATGACCAACTTCTTCATGAACATATCTCCCGGGCAAGGGAAACAAAAGCAAAAATGAACAAGTGGGACTATATCAAGCTGCAAAGCTTCTGTACAGCAAAGGACACCATCAGTAGAACAAAAAGACATCCTACAG
>JAVSCE010021975.1:0-30620 GCA_032199065.1 Smutsia gigantea | reverse complement strand
TATACTGGAAGTCTTAAAAATTCCATTTACTTTTGACTTAGAATTACCTTCTAGGCAATTATCCTATGGCAATAATTAGACAAGCGTACATTTACAGTACAACTTAAAATGCAAAAACACTGAAGAAATACTGACTGCCTAGCAATGAAGAATCAATTACATGGCACACTCATAAAATGAAATACTATGCAGCCATTAAAAACAATGATTTTAAAGTATGTATATTTTGAAATGTGGTATGATACAATTCTAAGTGGACAAAAAAAATCACAGAACCATGTATATGGTATGATTCTATTATTATTTAACATTTATACATACAACTGTATTTTTACACTTAGAGAAGGATTAACTATATTGTAGGATTTGGGGGCCATACCTGCAATTTCTAGTATTTCTCCAATTAACATTGTTCAACAATGGCTACATAATTACTTTTATCGTTATGATCTTTTAAAGACATGCTTCCAAGATAGTACCATCTTTTCTTGTGCTGACTTTTAAACTGATCGAGATTTAATCTAATACTATGAGGATGAACAAAACATCATGTAACAAGCAGATATGACAGTCCCTAAGTGATACCCATAAGTGGATGTGCTACTCAGAACAAGAGAGGTAAGAAAAATTCTGTGTGAGAAAAATTTAATGAATTACAAGAGATTTATTTTCTTAAGCATAATTTACTTCCAATTATTTTTAGTCATTATTCAATTTCCATAGTCGCCCCACCTCTGGAAGTATGTAGATTCAAAGATAAAACCATTTTCCTATTCCAACCAGTACAATCTGTCAAGTATTTAAATAGAGGGAGGATAAATGGGCTATTTAACAAGGAACGGCTAAGTCTATTTGTACTCTAATACTCAGATGTTTAGAAGCCCCCAGATTATGAGTTCTTCCACCGAGACATACTGTGCAGGACCCTCACATCCCCCTTCCCTTTCTCCTCACCGGTGAGTGTGGAGATAAGAGGGGATGGGAAATGAATCCCTTTGCACACTATGACCTAGGCATTGTCAGGCATTTTTCCACTTTATTCTATTTAATCTTCATAACAACCCTAGGTAAAGGATACTATTTTACCCAACTACAGGTTAGAAAACTGAGTATTACAGCGAAATAAGCCAGGTGGAAAAAGACAAGTACCAAATGATTTCACTCATCTGTAGAGTGTAACAACAAAGCAAAAACTGAAGGAACACAACAGCAGCAGACTCACAGAACCCAAGAATGGACTAATAGTTACCAAAGGGAAAGGGACTGGGGAGGGTGAGTGGGAAGGGAGGGATAGGGGATTGAGGGGCATTATGATTAGCACACATAATATAGTGGGGGCATGGGGAGGGAAGTATAGCACAGAGAAGCTTACTGTGCTGATGGATAGTGACTGTAACGGGGTATACAGTGGGGACTTGATAATGGGGGGAATGTAGTAACCATGATGTTGCTCATGTGAAATCTGAGCATAAGATTGTATATCAATGATACCTCTGTAAAAAATAAAAAAAGAAAGAAAAGAAAGAAAACTGAGTATTAGAGAAGCTTTATCTGGTTGGAGCATTAGTAGTAGAGCAGGATCTCAAACCACGGTCTGTTTTACTCTAAAACCCGCTCTTCTCCCCATCACTTCACCATTCTCTCCAAATTATTTTTAACCAAGAATGAAATAATGAAGTCTTCCTAGATGCATGTATGACATGATTTCATCCTATGGAACTAGTCAACATTTATCATCAATGGAAAACCCAGCCAGCAACTCTATTTGGTTATCTCCTTTCTGGTTTTAAACTAGTTTTGATTTCTGGCCACAAGCTGAAAAGTCCCCCTCGGAAATTTAGCATCTTAAATCACAAATTATTTTTGTAGTTTATAAAACCCTTTCATATCCAGGGTTGGCAAGGCACATATTATTTATACTTTCCTTAGATGAGAACATCAAATTTCATTTTGCTAATAACAGAGTCTGGATTAGAACTTGGGCTCTCTCCACACCCCACAAGACTTTCTCATTTCTTTTCATCCAGCTCCGCCTTGCACGAAGACTCTCATAAAGTGAATTTGGGGCATGCATTTCTTGGTTCCAACCGAGGGTAAAATATTCCTTGCTGCTGTCATCTGCCAATGTATCTAGCAAACACTAAGTAGGCCAGCAGGAAGAGTGCTGTTTTACATAGGGATTTCATAAGCAGAAGAGATAGTAAAACTAAAAAGCAGGAAGATGGCATCACTTTTTATAAAAGAACTTAATTTCACACGCAATTCCTCTGGCTGGCTGTCCCTAGGAAATGCCTCGTGTGCTAAGTGTGTGAAGCAGTAGCTTGGATGCAATAGGCTTGAATAGCCTCCCAGGAGAACAGAGAACCCCATGGGACCAGGGCAATCGCAGCTGCCTTTTTGGGGAGCACACTCACTGGCACATGGAAGCGACAGAGCTCTTTTTTAGGGATCACAGATACAAACCAGCAGGCGCTTTAATAATACTCACAGAACTCAATCTTAGACTCTCTCATTTCATCATCTGAGAATGCTCCAAAGCAGACGAGGTATTTTTAGGTTCACTATGAACATAGTAGAATGAAACAAGGCTCTGATGAGGGAATGAGCAAAGGCCATGAACGCTGTCAAAGCAGAACACCGGGGTGGCTCGCACAGCATCTCCGGGAAATACAGACTCAAGCTGGGCCTCACTGCCCAGTCACTATTCTACACTGAGCCCCCTGCACGTGAGTGCAGGTTTCAGCGACACTTCATCCAGGGAGTCTGTGCTCTACGCCCGTCAGAGAACACCTCCCCAAGGATAAATTCAGTTCAGCGGAACTTTTCTTAGTCTGTCCCTGCCCCTCCCCACCTAAGCCCCGATTGAATGACGCCTGATGGGAGGAGCCATATTTGTGCAACCTTCCGTTGCCGCACACTGCACTTCGAAGGAACACAGTACCAATTAGCGGAATAGAACATTAAGGTACAGAGATAACCAGGGACCCAGAGCCCTCTAACATGCTCAGTTTACAAATCCCTCCGAAAAAGCACATCTTATACTTCAGGAAACAGAACCAATAAATTATACAGACTCAAAGGAGCCTTAAAGATCATCTGATTTGATCTCCTGCGTTTACCAGTGAGGAAACTGAGACCCATAAAGAAAAGAGATTCCCTAACTCAGGTCTCCCAGGTTCAGAGCTGACACCAAACTAGAACGTGTGCCAACGGGATTCCCTTTGTGTCTGAGTTATGTAACTGGTTTAGAGACGCGCTTTATCACTATTTTGCCATCATCTTTGTCTTCTGACACCTTATAGCTCTCACTGGCAGCTACTCCCTCCTCTAAGTAGTTAACTGTTTATAAGAAAACAGTTAAATGCCCTAGGGGACACTTTTCCAAACTCCTCTGGTGAATCCTTCAAAGTAGAGAATGCTGTCATAATATGAAAAAAACATCATTCAATTTAATGATTTGAAAATTGGTACTGCTGCGTACTGAGTTTTTTTGGCAAGATACACTACTGGAATTATTTTTCTTGTAAACCAGAATCAATGGTCTTAAATGCAAATAGAAAATACTACAAACCACCCTGAAATGGAATAGTATTATTGCATACTGAAATTTGGATTGAACTCCAAAAACCTAGCGGGACTAAGCTATTCAGTGCCGGTTGTTGAAACCAAAATATCTCATACAATTTTTATATCTTCATTTTTGAAAAAAGTAAAAATAGAAAACAGCCTTCTCTGGCACAAATTAATTTAAAAACTTTGTGGTACTCCATTGATTTAGAAAATGAATGAATGCTAGAAGTGAGGAACTCTGTGAAATTCTGCAAAGTAAATAGTAGTATAAGATTTTGGCTTCCTTTTCTTAAGCTACTTAAAAAAAAAAGGACTTGCTTTTCCCACATTGAAGCCAAGCTATTTGTGAAACCAGGATGGTGGTTATAGTGTTTTAGATGCTCCACACATTGATTTATTCTACTGCCTCTGGATTATTTTAAAGAAAGCACTTAGTTCCCCACCTCAGAACCTATTTTCTACAACTTAGTAACATAATCAATAATATTTGATATAATCTCCAAAGAGATCATCAAGCCATCAATCTTGGAGACATTTATTTTTCAGAGGCACTCTGGCATGCCTTCCCATCCTTCTCTGCCTACTCAGATAGAGTGGATCTTAGCACAAGAGTTAGAAAGGCACAGAGATTTTTCTTTCTGAGGTTGAATAAATACCAGAGATCTCAGGGGCAGCGAACGCTCTTACAAAGGCTACCTCTCTGGTGTGCCTTGGCTCAGTGGGGTGGCTCTGCTTCCTTTGGTAACCTGGTAAAGCAGTTTCCTGCCATCATTAAACTGGCCTCCTTACATAGCTGAGATTTCTGACCAGCAGAAAAGGCATCTTAGAAAAGCATTCTATTTGCATCCACCTCTTCCTGTGGTATGTATTTTTAAAGGGTTTTATTAGCCAGACAGAGATAGTTTGTGGGAAACGTACACTGATAGGCTGTGAAGCAAAAGAACAAAGTTGATATAGGAAGGACCTACCCTCTGCAGGCAGCCTTGCTGAGGGTGACTTGTATTAGAACTGCAAATGGAAGGACACCCACTGCTCAGATGTGTGCTGGGACTGAGTCAGAAACCGACAAAGGATGCAGGTGGTATGGTTCCAAACACATGGTTTGGTACCCGACTGCTGGCTTTGAATCTCACTTCTGCCATTTACCAGCTAGTTATTTACTTTCTGTGTCTCAGTTCCTTCTACTATAAAATGGGAATGATGGTGCCTACCAAAGAGGATTTGTGTTAATAAATACGAAGCACTTAAAACAATTCATGTCATTAAGTATACAGCTGTTGGCTATTAAAGTCATCAACTAAGGCGGTTTTTAGAGAAGACAAAATCTGTGAGTCACAAGATAGAGATGGGAAGGAAATTCACAAACTATTTTGGCATTTTCTTTTCCAGTGGGAAAAATTGCCTCAAAGGTAAAGGAAAAGATGTCTTTTCTTTATTAAAAGCAAACTATCTCAGACCCAAAAGCCAGAGAAACCTGACTTGAATCCTGGCTTTGCCACTCACTGGCTGGGTGACCTTGGGGTAATACTTACAAAGCTTTTTAAGTCTCAGTTGCCTTATCTTTAAAATGGGGATTATAAGAGTTCCCATTGTCGTGTAACAGGCTTACAAGTGTTTGACATGCAGTAAATGTTTCATAAATATTAAACATATTAATATTATTACGGTGTACAGAAATAGGGATACAAAATGGAAAACAAGTGAAAACTGGGTTGAGGATAAAGGGTCAAGAGAGAGACCACCCCTGGGGCAGCCCATTCCTAATATGAAAGCCACCCCTTCAGACCCCAAACTCCTGCCATGGGTTGGGGTCAGTGCCAGAGAGGGGGCCTTTGCATGGTGACAGGGGCCACGGGCTAGTGCCACAGCTCTGTAGCTTATTCCAACGTCTGCATGCATGCTTTCTAAGTCAGGAAACTGTAAAACTGTATTAGGGACGTACGCAGACCTGGCATTTAATTCCTGAGGAGTTCTAGCAGGATTTCTCCTGTGATGATGGGTCCCAGAACAGCTAGACACTGCTAAACCCTATCTTCCAGAGCAGCCTATTTGATGCTGCTCAAATTACCATCCTGATGGCACTTCTTTACGTTCTGGGTTCTTGCTCCCGAAATCAGTTATAGACTGTCTGTATGACACACTTGGGATAAAGCTTTACTCTTTGGCTGATGCTAATAGCTTCCTGAAAAGAAGAAAAAATGTTTACTCTGTAGGCTTCTTAATACAAGCCATTGTAGTTAGAGAGCATACAGAATAATACACTAGGCTTTTGGGTCACAAATAATTCATGTCATGCCATTACTCAGATTATATCATGATACTGAACCAGAACCATATAAACTCAGAGTTTTACAGTCAAAAGGATCATAAAACTGTCTAAGCTAACACTCTAGTTTTAAAGTTGAGGAAGCACATTGAGAAAGGTTAAGTGATTTGGACAAGGTCACACAGCTTGCCAGTGGAAAAGCTAAAACTGGACCTCAGATCTCTGCCGTGCATTTGACTCACTGCTATTGCCTCCTTCAGGAATCCACGTTGCTAGTTGTCCATCTCTACAAGTTATACTCATCTTCTTAGATTAAGCTAAAAAGCCGCCTATCCTATGAAGCAATCCCAGAGATTCCCCATCCAACAGTGAGTTCCGTTTCTAAAGCTGTGATTCTTAAACTTGATCAATATCAGAGTCATGGTAAGGCGTGTTAAAGCTCCCATTACTAGATGCCACCTGAGTTTCTGGATAGGTTGGTCTAGGATCCAGCTGAGGATTTACAGTTCTAGCATGTTCCCAGGAGATAATGGTCCTGGGTCCCATGCTGAGAACCATAGCTCTTAACTTTGTATTTTATCTATATGTACCTCTCTGATAGCACTTTCTTCCTTGTATTAAAGTTCCTTAGGTGTGTTTTTAAATCACAGACTGCAGGTAAGTTCCCTTATTTCTTCTTCTTGCAGTATCTAACAAATTACCTCAAAAAGGCAAAAATTCTATCAGTTTTGTTGCGTGAAACTTGTCTAGTCAGCATACACCTTATAATGCCACAACATGCTCCAGGGAGAAGATAAAAATGAACCTTCAACAAATCAAAAATTATAATCAAAAAGTGTATAGACCCTAGGGAAATAGCTAGTCCACCATTTCCCAAACTGTGCTTCCAGACACATTATTCTACAACATGTGAGTAGGTGTTCAACTAAAAAACTTTTTAGGAAATGTTGGTTGAACATGGTTAAACAGATTCCTTAATTTAGAATTTCTTGGAGCCTTCACTTTGCTTCAAATAAACTTTCCCCATATCCCATCCTTACTCATCTCTAATAATTTACCATGCTTTGTTATCTCCTTATGAAAACACAGTCTATATTTATTGTCTATCTCCACTCACAGAAGTTCCCGAGTACATTGTCAGGATTCAGTAAATACTTGTTGCACGTACAAACATCCTATGTAAATTGTGCTTCCAAGGGATATAATACGTACAGTTTCTAAAATCTATCTGATCATGAATCTCTTCCTTATCCCCTCCCTACCAACATCACTACTCAAAGGAAAAGAAACAGCATTTCGTAGAGTACAGCTGGGGAAACTGATGGAATCCAGGCTCAGACAGTGCGGCTCAGACAGGTTAAACAACCGCTGGGGAAGTTTTGGAGGTGGGGTGCTATCCCAGGGTTCTTGAGACTAGTTCATTATTCTTCCTATACCATATCACAGGGTGCAAATTCTCATTCAGCCAAGCTGAGAATTATCCATGAAGAAACTGCTTCAATACTTTCACATAAACACATCCCTGTGAATGAGATGGCTGTCCAACCAAAGAATGAGATGGCTGTCCCATAGTTGGCTGTGCTATTTTCCTTCTCATTTAAAAAAAAAAAAAAAGAAACTACAAATTTTCACAGTCTTATGAACTACAAAGACTAGCATGAGGAAAAGAACTTTATTAATGTTAAATAATCACTCACATATTTTCATTATCCATTTTTATTGGTCAATGGCCAAAAGCAGTCTTGCCAAATCAAAAACATTCTGAGATGCAAAACCTAAAACCAAGTTCATCTTTCAAACTGAGTTCACTCCTCTCTGAAAAATTCTACTTGTCTACTTGAACCCTAAGTCTAAGCAGGGCTTTATAACAAGGAAGAGCATTTCATTTATGAGGATATGCTTCTGTCTTCCTAAACAAGGACAAAATTTCCAAACCAAAGCCTCCAGTTGGTTCTGCCAACCAGCCAAGCAGACCATCACCCAAACCCAATCATTTGCATTTAGAATACTGTAAATTCTAATTTTTTTTCCAGTGGCGCAAATCTTTCTATAATGGTCTAAAAGTAGTCTCCCAGGAGAAAAGTCAGTCAGCATGAAGCAAGTGTAATTCAACTTGGTTCTGAGAAAAATGGAAGATGCAGCCACACAGTGGCAGTGTTATGAATACCCTCCTTTATTTTCTCCCCAGGTGCTAGAAATATTTCCATACAACACTGCTTAATGTCAAGTATCATTTCATCAGTAAATGCTTCAAATACTGGGGTAATTCAACCAGGGGATATCAGAAGGAAAGATTAGCATGTTGTTCAAGCCTTTTAAAAATCACTTCTCTCTCTAGAGAAAGAAATTCATCATGGAGTAAGAGGAAAAAAAATGTATGGGAGGATATAATTTGCTCCTATGTATGGCTGTCTGAGGAAATGTTCCAGAAAAATGTATGATTTCAATTTTTCTCTGGTGGACCTTGCTGACAGAAACCAAAGGGTAAATACGTTAGTATTATTCCCTTATGCTCAAGATTTTAAAGAAGAAAAGATAGAGGAAGAAACCCTTTCCAAGTAACAGCAGCATTTAGCCTGAAGGAGAAAAGAACTGAGTAATTGTAAATGGAACAATGTCCTTAAATAGTATTTATTCTAATAGTTAGGAGGTAAAATGCAGTTGAGGGGGGAAGGTGCTCTCTGGGCCCTCTGCTTGCTACATTCTGACACCATCCATTTTTACTTATGCTGTGTTGAGTCCCTGTGGTCCCATTTCCAAAACTTAACATCCTGTTAGCCATCCCAATTGCTATTCTCCTTTAAAAGTGAAAGAGTGTTCTACATAGGAAAATCAGGAAGCTAGAAAGCAGAATACAGGAGAGCTTCCTTCAGTACCAGCCCTCCTGCTGGGATAAGTGGTGGTAATGTTGGTGCAGAGGGAAGAGAGTGCATCCATGGGAGGGATGGGAGGGTGAAGTACGCAGAGCTGGGGGACCTAAGTAAGGTAAGGCGGGTATTCAGTCTCCCTTTTCCAAGAGATCTGAAACACCAAAGGAAGAAGTCATAAATGATAAAACATCCTAAAGACTGGAGGACTTCGGGGAGAATAGAATTCAATTCCAAAATTTTCCAAGGCTACACATGAGATCAGATCTTACTCTGGATGTAGCAGACCACAAGCTCCAAACGGCGGTTCTGGAAATGCCTGCATGTTTGACCAAAATGTAGGGCAGTATCACAGAGCCCTACATATCGTGCACATACAGAATTGCTAAATGAATTTAATAAGAAAAGAGATACACACTCAATTCTCTCCAACAGAGTGATGCTACATATATCACCTCATGAAGGTGGGGGAGCCAGCAGACAAGGATGGGTGTGCAAGATATAAAGAAACAATGTATCAGGAAATTGGTGAGAATCTAAAAAGGTATCTTAAGCAGCAATCCTGAGAAACTCAAAAGGGAGAAGAGAAAACACAGCTTAACATATGGAAGAGAGGCAGGAATTATAGGAGGCAAAGAAGATTATTTGGGACTAGGCAATGGTAAAAACTGCCAGGGTTTAAAAGAGCTTACACGTGGGTCAAGAAATGCATTCTAGAAGTTTGCTGACAACCCAGAAAGCCTGTCAGTCACATCTCCTTGTATTGCCATCACTGACAACTGTGTCTTCGCAAATGAGGTACAAATGCAAATTTGGTTATGCCAGCTTTCCCACACTCCCTATTAAGGTTATTTATTATCGACTGATGTCTCTACACTGAGGACGTTGCCTGGATTAGTACTGCGTACTAATAATACTGGGGTCACAGATTCAATCCCCGCATGGGACTACCCACACGGTCTTCCTAAGAACAGGTCAACAAGGACAGCTGAGCATCACCTACCCTCCATCTCACTGAAAAAGCCCAAGGCTGCAGAATCATGTGTCAGTGAGGTCCAGCTGCTCACTTAAGGCAACGTATTTCTCTAGAGGGGCAAGACATTTGTAGGTGTTTCTGCAGACACAAGTTGAAGGAATTGTCAAAGAACCTCCCACCACCTCATTAGTAATTTTCAGCCTAAACAACCTTAGCCTAACATAATAGGTCCAGAACAGGCTTATAATCCCAAAGCAGCCATAATTGGCTAAGGGTGAGAACAGTGATGGCTGAGGGCTGGCGGGGTAAGAACTCTGCTCACTAGAGGCTCAGCCACGGAGGAGAAGGGAAGCGCTAAGAGCAGGTCCGGGTGGAGAGAAACCACTAAGCAGCACATCGACAAGGCTGGCCACTGGTGCTCACCCAGAAGTTAACTAACTTCTGCAACTCGGCAAACCTTACTGCAGGTCACAATTTTGGAAGCATTAGGACCCAGGGTGGTGTGTGCGGCTAATGAAGTGGCTTCTTGGGACACCTGGCATCATTTTTTGAAACTGAAAGCCACAAGTGGGAAAGCAGCTAAATATAGTAAGTTTGGGAAAAATGAATATGTAAGAACTCAGTAAATTCAAACCCAAGGCCTTGGAGGCGCAGCTATCAAAGTTCACGGCTGACAAGGAGACCAAAGGTCGCACTGAGGGCCGGGCGCCCACCATCTGTGTGAGAGCTGACAGCAGCCCTCCGGCCTCAGCCCCCACTAGCCTGGCACATCTCCCTCACCCCCTCCAAAGCATTCTTGCTCCAACCAGCCAGTCACAAACTTATAACCTGAGCATATCCTACCTCTATGCCTTGAAGTAGGGAAACACTTCAATACTTTCACTCTGCCTTCAGGATAATAAAGATCAAAACTGTCATCATGGTTGAAGAGGTTCTGCCAAGTTTGGCCCTGAGTTTTTTTCTGGACTCCTCACTAACTGATCTGCTGTCCAGCCACACTGGCCTTTTTTCTGTCCCTGGCAGATCACCTCGTGCCTGGGTGTTTTGTTTTGCTCAAGTAGTTGTGCCTGAATCCCATGGGAAACACATGCACACCGTCTGTTAGCTCAGTTTCTGTATCCTTCAGGGCACATTTCTCTGATCCCCAAGACAAGCCGTGGCCCCTTGTTAGATGTCCTCAGAGCACCCAGAACATTTCCTTTATAAAACTTACTGCCATTTTAATTATATTTTATTAAGACTATTTGATCGATATCTGTCATTCCATCTTGACTATGAACTAGATGAAAGATGGGATTCTCTTTCATGCTCATCATTGTTGCCCCACACCAACAGCCTGAACAGTCTAAAATATCAATAATGCTGAAGTTGCAACTGGATTATAGGAACAAAGATAGTTATATTGAGAAGTATACAGAAATAAACAACCCCTAAGAAGAATGGTTCATAGCAGAAGCACTGCACAGAGCTCTTCTACTGACATTGAAATGTTGCCGGGACAATGGCCCCAGGAGATCAGCTCTGGGTATCGGGTGCTAAGAACTGGGGTCCCCCCTTGTTAGGGCTGGGATGACTTCCATCCCCACAATATGAATCTGGTTGGGCTCTGAGCTTGCCACACAGAACACAGAATGAAGTAGCCTTCACCTCTCAGTGGTAGGACCATCTGACTTGAATTCTCCAGTAAGTATTCACGTGTGGCAAGACCATCAGCCACTCTGACAGCCAGTATCTCCATTTGCTCCCAAGGACTGATGTTCTCCAGTTTTCCACCAACCTGACCTGGATCTCACTCTTCACAGCAGCATTTATTCTGCCAACAGAATCAAGACCCTGGAAGATTGATCTTTCCAGGTCAATAGAGGGCCAGCTCTCCAGAGGTGTACATAATTTTCTCTGCATGATCACTAAGACTGCAGCCTCGAGCATTTAAGAAGCTTCATTTTTCCATGGCTCTGGGGGGAGTCATTTTGCTCTGCAGCATAGTGTACAAGCCAGTGCTACCCAACTCTGCTCTGGGTTGAGAGACCAATTCTACCCAAGCTACAAGAACCTAAACAGATTTTTTAAACACCATCTAAATACCAACAGCTGCTGGAAAGTAAATGGGATTCTTACTCCAATAAGCCTTGGAAACCAAGTACTCTCATTCCACGTAAAGAGTTTTCTTCTAGTCCACCCCTGAGTATATGTAGTTAAAAACCAAGTATACACTTTGCCACTAATTATGTATTACAAATAAAGAGTTTACACAAGCATATGTAAACTGTGAAAGGGAGGAAGCAGAGGTTCGAAGCATCCACAGCAGATGTTTAGGGACAGCTGTTCGGGGAAGATGACAAGAATTTAGATGAAATTTATTTTTAAGTCCCACAAGAGTGAGAGAAGGTTTGTTTAACCTTTACCAAGCCATTCCACCTAAGGGGTTCAGATTTGAATTTTCCTTTAGAACAGATTTCTATTGTTGTGTTTAACATGCCTTTCTCACTTCCTCTTTTTTTCTTTTTAACTAAAGAAGGAAGCCCTAATGGTTTGACCATCATGAGCAAATGTCATTCAACCATTACAAATGTAAGCCCAGGAGCTTGCTTTTCGATGTCCGTTAGTGTTATTAATAAACACTAACTGACAAGAGTAAAGATTATTAATAAAAAAATTAGCAACAGAAAAGTCTGTATACCAAGAAATGTAAGTTCTGAGCTTCAAGAATCCACTAGGCTACACTGTTGTTTTTAAAAGCCCTCTGTCTTCTGAGTCATAAGAAAGATGTTAGCTCTCAGCCTCATGAGGCAACAATGCCATCCTTCCATTACGTGTTTTTAGAAGAAGGAAAAAATGATGTGATTAGTGAAAAATTACTTAAATATCCCCTACCAGAACTTAGGCATCAACTACCTTTCACCTCATATACTCTGCAAGATCAAATACGGGTCATTCAATAAATCTTTGCCGAACTGAGAAGCAGTAATAGCAGCTTACACAGAATGACTGCTTACCATGTTGGCAGACCTTGAGCACTGTTTTGTTATCTAAGAACTTGAATGTTGGTGTTTCCAGAGTTGGGAAGGTTAAGAAGGAATTTCAAAGGTCATTTGGTCAACAACCTTGCTATGGAGGTAGAATGACAGCGCATAGAACTCACAACTTGTCGCACTGGCTAGCTGATAGCAGGGCCAGGATGAGAATGCAACCTCCATACCAAAAATAAACACTTATAATACATCTATCATATTTTAAAATAATTGTCTAGAAACACAAAGAGAATGCTTATTTACCATATTCTTACAATCACACATGAAAGCCGTATAGTTTATGAACATCTCTCCCACTTATGAGTTTACTTGGGGGTTCAACATGTCCCTAAGGAAACAGTCAAGAAACATTATTGGGTAGTTTAAGATGATTTCATTTAGCAATCAATTACTAGTTATTTCATTTGATTAAAAATGGCCAAGAAAATCAGTTTAGTTTTAGATCACCATGATGTTGAACTTTCCACTAAATAGAAGTGAAACAGGTGGATAAATTATTTGTATAAACTTACCTTTCACAGTTCACATAAAGATTATATAGAATATATACCCATAGGATTCAACACACACCAATTTGCTTTTGAAACTTTGGTTTTATTGTGTCTATCTGACCATGGGGGTTATTTTAGAATGACCTTGTTCTTTTAGCTTCTCCTTCCTTCTCCATCGATTCAACTTTAATTTCAGTTCCAAAGATTATTTTTACAACGTGTTGACGATCAATGTGACACATTGTGTCTGCTTGATTCTGCGAGGACCACCCTAAAACCATGAGCCTACCATTGGAAACAATATGCATGTACTTAACCTACTGAACTGTACACTTAAAAATATATAAAATGGTAAGTTTTATGTTACATGTTACATTTTTTAAATCAGAATTTGAAAAAAAAAATTTTTAATTAGCCTTCTTCAAGGCCAGGGCTTTCAATGTTTTTATATCAGATTTATATATGCTGGCATAAAAGGTAGAACATCTGAGATTTTCAGCAGAAGCACAATTTTTTTTTGGCAAGTGGGGTGGGAGGCAGTAGTTACTATAGACTACATGACTGCAAATCATTACCTTACTCAAACCAAGGAAGTACGCAAGAACTCTATGACATCACCTTCTGTCCATCATCCGATCGATTGTAACACCCTGTCAAGAAAGCTGTAATCAACTACTTAAACCTAAAAAAAAAGTCAAAGGAGCAAAACCTTCACTTTCAAGTCATTTAGGAATTCTGCATACATTCTGTGCCTGAGTCAGGAGAGAAAGACATGTGAGTACTTTTTGCCTTTTTTAACAAAAACAAGTATTTATGTTCCCTACATATATCAACAGAAGATGAATCTAACACACAGAATGGGAGGAAATGGGCTAAAGGTAACTCCCGGGATATTCCAAGTAAGCAGATGACAGAGACAGCTTTGGGTCTAACGTTTCCACTGTGGCATCATCAGACATTTACCGTGGTAAGCATGTATCCTTTGTAATATATGCAGGGTTCATCACGATCCTGGCACACGGCCCCTTCAGGATGAGAATTACCATGGGTCTAATCAATGGTGAACATACAGGGCAGTCCCTCCAGCTTGACATTCCCTCACGTAAGCCTAATTTAATTGTGACCAATTTTTATCTGAGTCAGCTCTTCACTGACAGAAGAGAGGAGCTCTGAATAGCTTTCATAAATGCTGGCCTGGAGCTGTTTTAAAGTCTTTCCATAATTGAAGCAGCTATCTCTTCTCCTCAAGGTAGTGTTTTCACATTCTACCAGGGAAAGAATTGTAAGCTAGATATGGATATTATTTGAACGTATGATGTGCCCTCCTAATTCATAGAAACAATCACTCCTTTATCAACCACGCTCTCTGGAAGCCCTCTGTAGATGACTGAAATTAAATAAAGAAGGAAAATCATAGGCAATAGATTAGCCACTTACATGGGAATATAAAATAATTCCTAATAAAAGTGGGTCCTGACAAAGTCATAAGGCATTCCCAAGATATTTTTCAGAGTCTGCAGAATATAATGGTGCTACTCCCTTGAAGTTATTGCTCTTCTTTCTACATTATATCACTCTAAATGAGAAGAAAAGGCAATATGTGAATAACGGAATACCGGTCATCTACTTTGCTCAGAAATCAATTTTCACCCTCAGTCTCTTACCAATTGTGATCTACTTCACTGGGCACAAAAAGAAAAAGTGTTTCTCCCCTTTCACTTTTTATTTGTGGGGGAGGAATCAGCAGAAGCCATGATTAAAGAGATGCTTTAGGAAGAGTATTAATGCTTTGTAGCTCAAGTGTGTGGGACAGAACTGGGGAGAGCCCCTAACACCTTGTCCTTTCATCAAACGTGCTTTGCTGCTGCCTTTATGGAGAAAAAAAAATACTTTTAAATGAAGACATATATTTCATTTAAATGAAATAGGTAGAAATAAGGAAGATGATCATCTGAACGTGATTAAAGGTTGAAAGAAACTTTAGCAATCTTTCTTGTCTTTGATACTTCAAGACGAGAATCTAGAAAATTCTATGTTCCAGCACTCATGGCTCCCAACTCCCCACCATATAAGCAGATCTGGAGAGAAAACTCATAAGTATAGAGAAGAAGTGGAGAGGTGCAGAATGGCAGTCAATCACAGAATTCACTGCACCTCCCTCGTGGTCACAGGTCACCAGAGCCAGGGGCTGTAATACTTATCCACTTGACTCTCTTATAACGTGATTTCAGTCATTCAGGTATGGTTGCTATGATTAACAAAAAGTTAGCATTGCTAATATGATTGAACAAAAATCTAAAACACAGAGAAGTCACTATTACAATAAAAATTTGTAACTTTAACAATGGGTGCAGATCAAACTAGTGGTGCCCAAGTCCAAATACTGTGGACACATTGAATGACCTTCCATCAGCTATTTGACCCCTTCAGTCCTCCCCAGCTACTTATACTTTAAATATCTGGCCTTCACTTCTGCTTATTTTCAGCTCAATTTCCAGTTATTATACTATACACATATGACTCTGGGGTTTGGGCATGACCTAGGAATTATTAATTATCTAAAGGTCCCATTTCTTTTATGGTGACATCATTCAAACCCCTCTATTATTAAGTACACTGGTTTGGCAACTCAACTTAATTCAATGACATCTGTGAAATGCCTAGCAATGATAAACTTCAGGCTTAAGGGAAGGAAAATAGGAACAAAGCATGGCAAATAGTACAGAGTAAGGATACAAATGATTATGAGAAGACAGAGATTTGGTGAACGACTCTATGGGAGGAGGAAAACAAATTCCACAGAGAAGGAAACATTGAATAATATTGTTCTAAGTGCCTACTAAATGCCAGGTAGTGTGATCATATATGCCTTCCATATTTTATTAATTCTCACAATAAAGTCATGAGTTATCATCATGCCCGTTTTCCAGATGATGAAACTGAGTTCTGGAGACTTTAAGGTTCTTACCCATGTGCTCACTCACATATGACGGATGCAATTACATTGGGGGCAGGTCTGACTTCAGTGCCCAGGCTCTCACCTGCCGTGGTTTCATACTTTCATCTGAGGAGGGTCGCAGAGAGCAGAAAGAATTCTAATGATTGTGTGGAACCTTTCTGGTCCCAACTGCAAAGCAAAGGAAGTAAAAGCACAGATGTGTGGGAAAGTGCAAGGCCACTGAAAGAATCAGTGACCCAATCTAGCTGGACTGGAGGAAACACTAGGATACAACGAGGAAAAGGGTATATAAAGCTTCAAAGGTAGAGCTCCGAGCCTTAAATATCAAACTGAAGGCCATGAACTTTAACTTAGAGGCAATTCTGGAGCCCCCTCCCCACCTTGTTTTGGATGATCAGACAAGCATCTTTATGGAAAAGATGCTTCAGGAAAATGATAGGCCGTAGCTTGTGGGATATAATTGAGTGAATAGAAAGATAAGAGGGTGGGGTCTGATAAGACACACTAAGCTAGGGAAAGACTCTTAAGAAAACATAATGGCCCTGTGTCAAGTAAATTCATCTCACCTTTAGTATTTTCTATATGCGCTACTGTTTACTGTATTGTTTTTCCACTTATCAATCCTTGTTACATGTCAATACAATCGTTATTCAAAAAATTTTTTAATGACTGAGTCTCAAGAATGTAGTATGGAAAACCCCATTTTTTTCCAAGCACAGTTCGAATTCACTTTTTCATTCGCTTTAGGTTTCACGTGATCATGAATTTCACAAAGCTGAAGACAAGAAAGTTACTTTCTCACTCTTGGAGCATCTCAGTCCATGATCACGGCAAACAAGTGCAGGATGTAGTTTTACAGCCGCTTTGGTTTAAAAGAACATCAGCAGCTTCTGAAGCCCTGTGACAGAGAGCCTTTAATCAGGAAGGATTTACTGCTAAAATAACATTCTGCACCTGCCCTGCGGGGCCATGTCCAGTGCTCTTTTACCATTATCTGCATTTCATGTGCCTCTGCCACAAGCCCTTATTTTGTTAAACAAACCATAATATAGGACCTGCCTGAAAAGAAAATATTTATTCAGATCAGAAAAGGACTTTTAATATCTGAGAGGTTTCAGTGGAACTCCCATTTAGAAAAAAGTGGTGAAAAGAAAACATGCCTTATGTGCACTGCATTTCATTATCCATTCAACCACAGATAATGTTTAACTGTGCAACAGGAGTGCTAGATAATGTTAAAGTACTCTTGAGCTACTACACCTAGAGGTAGGCTGAACACTTATCTCTAAGAGCACTACATGGTATACATTTTATTTGACATGATAAAGTATTTCATTACAGGTTTTATTTTCTTAACATTTATTTACACAACTGTGTATAGCATTCAATAACATGTGAAAAGCTGTAAATGTAGTTTGTAGATGTTCTATACACACACACACACACACACACACACACACACACACACACACACACAGACATCATGCTCTTGTCAGATTCACTAGCAAGAAATCCCTTAACTTCATTACCATAATTTGCAAATGGAAGTCAAAGGAAACTCATTAAAATACTTCACATTATTCAATATTTGCTGTTTATCAGATATTTTAAAGTCTTTCCTTCCAAAGTGCTAATGTTCTCAGTAATAAAACAATTACACATCTTGGAGGCATAACAGCAACATTCCAATGAATATTTACTCAAATAAGTAACAATGAGGCAATAAAGTACTCCATTTATTTGCGTATTTTTGTCCATTACCTAATGTCACGTACTTATCGTTTATTTTACAGCCCAAACGAGCAGTGGAGCTGAAGAAACTGGATGTGGAAAGTGAATGTGCATTATACTCCTTCTTGCCTCATAACCCAGAGCAAAATACTTCATCTTTCATTTATTTGTTTATTTTTGCTTTTGTTACTTTTGCTTTAGGAGTCAGGTCAAAAAAGTCATCACCGAGACAGATGACAAGCAGCTTATCACACATGTTTTCTACATCAAATTAAAAAGCTTCTGTACAGCAAAGAAAAAGGTCAACAAAATGGAAAAGCAACCTACTGAATGAGAGAAAATATCTGCAAATCATATAGCTCATTGGAGATTAACATCCAAAACAGATAAAGAATGCATACATCTCAGTAGCCAAAAAAACAATCTGATTAAAAAATGGGCAGAGGATCTACAAAGACATTTCCCCAAAGAAGACATACAGATGGCCAACAGACACACAAAGAGATGCTCAGTATCACTAACCATCAGAAAAATGCAAATCCAAACCACGACAACACATCACACCTGTTAGAATGGTGATTATCGAAAAGACAAGATATAACAAGCATTGGCAAGGATCGGGAGGAAAAGAACCTTCGTGTGCACTGTTGATAGGAATGTAAATTGGTGCAGCCACTATAGAAAATAATATGGAAACTCCTCAAATAATTAAAAATAGAACTACCATATGATCCAGCAATTCCACTACTTGGTATTTATCTGAAGAAAATGAAAACAATAATTCAAAAAAAAATACATACACCAAAGTGTCCATCAGCGGATGAATGGATAAAGAAGATGTGGCTTGTACAGATATACAAACACAGACAATGGAATACTACTCAGCCATTAAAAAGAATAAAATCTTGCCATTTGTCACAATATGGGTGAACCTTGAGGGAATTATGCAAGGTAAAATAAGACAGACAAGACAAATACCGTATGATTTAACTTATATGTGGAATCTAATAAAACAAATGAACAACAAAAAAAGCAAAGCCAATAGATAACAGAGAACAAAATGGTGGTTGCTTGGGGTGGAGGACAAACCGGTGAAGGAGGGATCAAGAGGTACAAATTCCAGTTATAAAATAAGTCATGGGGATGTAATGCACAACTTGGCAGCTAGTCAATAACACTGTAGTGCATACTTGAAAGTTGCCAAGAATTCTCATCCTAAAAGTTCTTATCACGTGAAAAAAACAATGTATAACTTTGTATCATGACTGATTGTATACTTCTGTGGTGCAGAGTATATAAAATCATTATGTTGTACATGTGAAACTAATATTATATGTCAATTATACCTCAGAAAAAAAAGTCAACTTTGATCTCAAGATGCTATAATGAAAGCATGTATTTGAAAGTACCCTGAAATTTAATGCATAAACTCTCTCATTATTCTCATGAGGAAGCCAAGGACAAGAGAAAAGCAATGTCTTGCCCAGAGTAAAATAAAGTCAAAGGGCAACTGGCAGACTCACAATTCTTAGGACATCAGCATAGCAAATAGGGGGAGAGGGCAGCTTCCATGAATCTATGTCAAATTCTGCAATCATACAATCCAGAAATACATTATTTATGTCAGCGTACACACAGTCTTGTGACATTTGCAAAAAAAACCAGCACTTTATTTCTATTTACATACGGGAAATATACCATAATCTTCCCATGTTTGGGGCAACAAAAGGCCTTAAATGATCTTTAGGAAAATAATTCAGGTCTCCTACATTTTTCTTTCAGTTCTCTTTCCTCTATACTACAACCGCTTTGGGTGTGTCTGTTAAGTTTTCTTCTCAAGCAAAGAATTTGCAACCTTTGCTTTAAAACATTAAAAGTACAAATCCATTTTAATGGCTTGACTTTAGGAACATGCCCAATTTCTACCAACTGGGAAAAATACATTCAAATGAGGCTAAAAGTTTATTAAGCATAGGTAAGAGCTTCCTATGAAATCACCAAGTATGCAAGTTTCAGTCTTACCCGACAGTTTATTACTGCAGAAACTGTAAGGTCTGACTTAATGACAGGTAAGGCTCACAAAGGCTTGGAAAACCTACCCACCAGCTAGAATGAGGGAGGTTTTGTTTTTTGTTTTGTTGTTTTGGTTGTTCTTGTTTTGTTTGTGGCATTCAGCAAGAGCCTCCCTTATGTGACCTGCTCAGAACTCCTTGCATGAAGCTCCCAGGCTACCACAAAAGAACTGGATGCTTATGCAGCCACCACCCTCTGTTTACTGTCTCAGACAAGAAACAAAGAAAGATAGGTGCCCAGCAACGGAAGTGCAACGGGAAGAATTTAAGTTGGCCCCCAACTGTCAGATGCTGATGTTAAAACAAGTCAGCAAACACAGGCAGTTTTACCCCCAGCAACTCCTTGAATCCTCAAGGCTCAGCTGGCTGGAGGTTTTAACTGTCAAGATTATGTTAGGTGCAAACAACTCTTAAGGATGTATGAAAGCAGAAAGCAGAGACATAAGTGCCTGTTCACAAATTGTCTGCCAAGATCCATTTCCCATAGAGTTCTCCAAGGTCTGGTTTTTGGAAATGTGAGCTCTGGAGCGAATCAGGAATTGTAGGTCGGTGTGGCAGGTAGGTGAGAATGTAGCCAAAGGTGGGATGGATGCTTAAATGTCAGTCCTTCATCTCCCCAAAATGAGAGTGGGGGGATGTTTGTTTTGACAATCCATCTGGAGTTCCAGCATTTAATCTGAGATGGTACAAAAGCAATACAGAAACATTATGAGATTCTGAAGAGACACTGATACCCCAGCTCTCCATATCACAGGACAATTTGGAGCATAGTTCAGTGGTGAGCTGGGATCATCAACAAACCTCTATGGAGAGTCGTCTATGTAACACTGAACTAGGGGCACTATACTGGTGAGATATTGAGGGATAAACTAGACAATGTGATCTTTGCCCTAGAAGGCTTACTTCACCACACCCTCCTTTACAGTGCAGAAAATGCAATTCAAATTTCCCTTCTCATGTCACATTTCTTAAAAATGTATTTATAATGCCAAATGCTTGAGGGCACAATGAGTCAAGATAAAAATTTTACTGGCATCAGAAGACACCTGACCTGTATCAGGAAGATGTCCAAAGAAATGTTCACAATCATTTATAGCTCTAGTACATTTTATGATCTCTCTGCACAGGGTTTTCCGAATTATTCAGATAAGTCTGCACTAACTAGATTTTTCTTCACAGCAACCCTCTGAAGGGGGCATTATTTCTCATTTTACAGGTGGGGAAATTGCAGCTCAGAGAGGTTAAGTGACAAGCGAATCGATGAGCTTGTAGAACCCAGAAAAAAGACTAAAATTGCAGGTTCCTGGTTCAGAGTGGCCTCGATCATTAGAGATCGACTTTAAAGCAGAGAAGATAAGCATTAATTTATGACAGGCATTTGTTTCTCCTCAGTAGATTTTTAAGTTCTAATTGGCTTAGTGAAATTTTAATCTTGGGAAATGTCTCTTGAGAAAAATTTCAAATGCCCTTTGGGGATGTGTGGCTCATCTGTATTGGCTGTTCCACTCCGGCAGAGGCACAGCAAGGCTCAGAGTCTGGGCCAAGCTCCCGTTTTCCTCCCTGTTCTGACCTCTGACCTTTGGGATAACATCCTTCATATCCTGATATCCTTTTCTGCTCCCCTTCCAGGGAGAAGATGCCTCAAAATAGAACAAAATATCACAAGTGACGCTCAACTGCCTTTAAGTCCATCATCCTAACCTAAGATCTTGTTTCAGTTTTTCCAAGAAAGACTTGTTTAAGATAAACTTCCTTCTGCTTGCATTTTTTCTTGACCTTTATTACCTCTCAAGCAATTCTCTAAGCCAGTTTTCTATGTATATATTCCCTAAGCCACTCAGGCACTCATTATTTATAGGACCACATTTTCCATGCATTCTGCTGGCTTCCTATGCTGTTATCATCATGCATCTATTTAATGGAGGGATTCTCTTCTAGATTAAGTGAAATGTAAATTCTGTAATCCAGCCTGAATGCAGGTCTTCAAGTACTCCACTCAACTCTCCCCATCATTCAAGAGGTTTCCTCTACAAGTATGTTCTTGATCACCAAGGCTAGTCTTCTGCACTGTCTACAACAAACCAATTCAAATGACTGACTCACTATCTCTCAATTGTCACCAATCCTGGTGGACTGATCCAAAAACATGCCAGGATGGATTTAAAATAGCAATAGGAGATAGGTTACAGTTTCTAAGATCTTGGGGAGCAAATCACCTTGTGAGTTGAATGGATCACTAACTCTACCCTGAATGGTTCTCCAGATCCTGGACCACAGGAATCCACTGTGTTTTCTGGTGACTTTTATATCTTATTTTCTTTCCTAAAATAATTATCAATTTTTAGGACTTCAAAATAGAATTAGAAGTTTCCCTGGAGTCATATATGAATCAGCAATCTATACGCTAAAACAAACAAACAAAACTTTAGACGTACTAGAAAAAATATTTTATATTTCCATAATCTTAACACGGTGAGGGTGAAGTCCTCTTGACAGATGACAATGCTTAAAAGCCATAAAGGAAAAGTTTAACACATTTGACCACATATAAACTAAAAACTGAGCAGAAAAAGATGCTCTAAGCACAATTAAAAGACTATTGACAGACCAGGAAGATCTCTTACTTATCCCTGAAAGGAATGCAAATGCCTCAAAAGATTTTGGAACAAGGATATGAGCCAGCCCTTCACAGCAGAGGACATACATAGAGCAAAAAACAGCTATAAAAAAGATGTACAACCTTCACATGACCAGGGAAATATAAATTCAACCTAGTCTTCTTTTATCAAACTGGCAAAAACCAAACAGGTTTTTGTTTCCCAATGATGGTGAAGATGTGGGGAATCCGGCACACACAAATATTGCCAGCAGAAAAGTAATTTGGGATGACAGTTTTCGAGGATAATTGAACAGCTTATTAAAATTTTAAGCGGGGCCCATTCTTTGACTCTGCAATTTCTCTCCTTTGAATCGATCCACAGAAATACTTTCATAATACCTTTTGCAACACTATAATAGTGATGAACCGAAAACAGCTTAAATGTCTTTTAGTAAGGGAAAGGTAAATATACCTTCCAGTGAGCCCATCCAGTGAGTTTCAGGTACCCGCTAAGAAGAATCCAGTGAGTCTCTTTTTCCCAAAAGGGAATTTTTTTTTTAAATAAAAAGCAACTATCTATGAATCATTTATTTTTAAATAATATCCATATATACATACATTTGCATGGTATAGAAAAAGGTCTCGAAGAGTACACACTCAAAAGGAACCCAAAAGAGGAATGAGAATGGGGCAGGAAAGATTTTAACTTTATTTGGTATTCTTTATTGTGTGAAGACTTTAGAATTGTTTGCAGAATATTATTTGAAATATGAAAAACTATCATTTATTATTTGGTGATTTAAGTACAGTCTTCTAAGGCATGAAAACAGATGGTGGCCCCGTACAGCCCCCATGAACTGTCTTGTGTCATGTTAAGTACTGTCACCAGATGGGCGACTGCCTGAGTTGTGGTGTAAGATATTCCCGCTCCCTATGCCAACACAATGCAACACTTGTCTTCACTGGATCCACTCGTAGAAGGCGGGGAAAGCCAGAAAGCAGGTGGTAGTAAATGTTTTATGGCTGCAAAGCTGAGCTATGTCTAAGTCACCTGTCATCTTCTAAAGTCAGCACGTCACTTAAATTCACGGTGATCCTGTGGCCAGGGTACTTGACTCCACAGGGAAAAGAAAGATGAGGAGTAGGTTGCAGAACTTGTGAAGAGGAGGCTTTCATGGAAGCAGCCAGAGAACTAGACGGGAGACTCTGGTGCAAGGCCTTGGTTTATCCTCTTTTCAGTCAGATGGCTTTGAACAGTTCCTGCTCAACCTGAGTCTCAGCTGTTAAAATGAAATAAAATCCCTGAGGGATGTCACTCGTTAGATCATTTGCCTGGTAGGAAGACTACGATTAACGTGGTGATTAATGGGGAGGCCTTCTGCAGTGGATAAAGCATCATACAGGGTGTTATTCTCATCTCCTCCCCATATTCTACCAACTGGAGACCCTTTTCAAGGGTACACAATGCCCTTTACAAGCACAAATATCCCTGAAATTCAGCATCATTGGACAACCTAATGGCCATGACTTTTGTCAAATCACCTGGCCAACTAGCTGAGTCTGATTCTGTGTTGACAGTGGAGAAGTGGAGAGGATAAGGGAGTGGCATTTTGAAGAGGGCAAGTCCAGGTGGGGTATGGGAGCCCAAAGCCTTTAATCTCCACCAGAATTGAGAAAAAGGGAGAGGAATCAATGTCCCTAAATCCCAGATGGAGGGACAGCAAGATCAGGACAGGGGCTAGAACCCATGCAGCATTCAGAGCTGTTCTGGAAGGCTGAAACCACAGCCTACCCCAGTACCACCCTGTCCTTTTAGTGGGAAAGAAGAAAAGGGAGAGAGACAGGGACCTGTGGAAGCTTCCATATCTTCTCTTCCCATTTTTACTGTTTAGGCTCAGAGCAATATTCCAAGATGTGTGGTAAATTGCAGAATTTCCAGAATCTCCCACCCAGCCTTAGTTCATTTACATATCAATAGGTGTTTACCACTGCAGAGCCCCGCCCATTGTTCTGGGGGAAGGGTGGAGAGAGAACAGCCATTCTCTCCCCTCCATTCCCGGTACATAACTGGTCTGGCATCTGCCAGTCCCAAGGAGCGGTCAGTGGAGTTCCTCCCAGAAGGGGCAGGCGGGAAGTAGAGAGCGTGCCATGAGTGGTGGCAGGAGGAGATGACACGGCTGGGCCTACTTAGTGAATCTGAGCAAGCTGCGAGCAAAAAGGTTTCTCCCAACCTATCCATTCCCTTGACTTATTTCAGTTTCACTGGTTTCATAGGGGATTCACCATGGGCTGGGAACACCCTTCCCCCCAAAGATACACAAGAATTTCCAGACTATCTTGAAACTGCATATACCAAAGTCAGAGCAACACTCTGAGTTTAAAACTGAAGGTCAAACAGACCCATTGTTCTGTTGGCGAAAACTCTCTCAGATTAAGTGACTTCCTCAAAGTCACTGCCAAATGGCTAGTTACTAGCAAAACTGGTGGCTAGGACTCACAGCTAAAGGGAATGCTATTGTCTCCTTTCCTGAGCGTGGGGGGAGCTGGTGATGCCTGAAAATCATTCCAGGGCTACATGCAATGGGAGAGACACGTTTAACCCACCTTCTAACAACCCTGGAAAAAGCCACTTGTCTTTTCTTGACAAATGAGGAAGGAAAATTGCCAAATAACTTCCTTTTACTAGAAAAAAAAACATACAGACTAGTAAGTGCTTTTTAAGTGTTTTACAGGCTGCCATACACTATAAATCTTGGCTTCTGACTTTTCTGAAATACTCTCCCCCAAAATAAGAATCCATCAGAGTCTGACCACTCCCAGAAAGTCCTCGTTGTCCTGGCCTTTCAGACACAATGCACCAATTCTGTCCATTCCCTGCTACCTGTGCTTGAACTATAAAGAAACTTGAATGCTGTGGTTCCATAGTTCTGACTCCGGCTTTGCAAGTAGAAAAAACAGTAATAAAAGAAAATCTTGCAGTCAGCTGAGGTGTCTTTTAAGAGAAAGCCTACAGAAATCTTATCATTTTTTTCCTTTTTATGCAGAAAAGAAAAAGTCAGAAACAAGGTACATGATAAGCAAAAGCAACTCCATATCTTTTCATATTATTGGAAAGCTATCTACACTGCCTAAGAATATCTTAAAGTTCTGGTTATGTGACTGAGCAAAGAAAAGGGAATTTCAGGTTTTATTTTCAAATGCAATGCAAGGAGAAGAAAGCAGTTCCTTTGTACTGGGCTAGTGAATATGGATTCTAGGAAAGCTTCAGTCCCTAGAATTATTACAGAATTATTCAACTTTGACTCTAGATAATAATTAGTTGGGATAATAATCTAGATACTAATTGATTCAATATAGGCCCCTATTTCTAAGTGAGTCTTGAGAGTAAATAAGCCAATAGGAGATAAGCCCTCAGTTTCTGATTTAATAGAGTAGGGATGGGATGTGGAGAGAGGTAGGTCAGGAGCAACAGGCTTCATGCTTGTTTGTTTGGATGCTGGGCACCCAACTGTGGTCAAACATTGTCCAACACAACATCCATTATATCCACCATTAGGCACAACCATCCTGATGGATATAATGAAGGGAAGAGAAACTGTTCTATAGCAAAGCATAAGCATGGAGATTGGTGCAGGCAAGTGGCTGGTTCAAATGTTCCTTCTCTGCCCATGCACCTATTTAATAATACAGACATTATGCATATTCAATTCACATGAAGGAAGATTACAGGATTAGGTCAACAGTTTCACCTGGTGTTTAATTCCTCTAATTCGGAAGGCAGCTTACACAAAAAGTACATTTGGGTCTGCAATACTGTGGGAGGCAATTTTTGCCTACCCATATTCATTCTATTGTTATTTAAATACCACCATATTTCTTTAGAGAGCAAATATGCCCAATCCCACGTGATGATCATAGTTGGTCTCCTTCGCAGCTAGGATGTAATTTAGGTTAGGTCAATGAAACTAGCAGAAGGTTTCATGAACAAGGGAGAGGGTGTGTGAATGTTTTGCTTTTCAGATATTAGGTGGTAAGGCAGCATGGCCCTTCCCTCTTTTCTCCTTCCTCCCGCCTTGAGTAGGGATGTGATGTCTCGAATTCAGCACCCATTTTGCAACCAGGTGGGGAATAAATAAAAATGGAGGATATCTATAAGAATCACAGAAACATTGGCCCTAGTATTGCTGAAGCCCTGAACCAAAGCAAGCAGCCACCCATCTCTCGACTGCCTGTTAAGTTAGACAGATACCTCTATTTCTTTAAGCTTCTGTAGTTGGGCTTTTATGACTTGGTGCCCAGTGCATTTCTAAACAGTACAAATATTTTCTACCTTCTTACAAAATTAGGCATTAGATAGGAATATGTATACATATTTACACATAACTAAGGGGGAAAAGAACTCTAACAATAGCCAACGTATGAAAGAGAAGTTAAGGAATACTTCTTAAATTAAGAATATGAGCCCTCCAGTAATCTAAAGCTTGCTGATACAACAAGTGCCAATCTCTTTATTCTGTTTTCACTCATAGCCACCACACAAGGTAATTTCCTGGGAGCAGAGATGCATTAATTCAGAAATTCTATTCCACATTCATATCCATATCATTTTTCACTTAGACTTTCAAGGAGAGACCCCTGTTTTCCAAGAAGATACAAGATAAATATATTTTATGTTAGCAGTTGGTGCCAAACAAGTACAGTACCATTTATAAAGTATTTCCCACATACCTGACACTGGTGTTTTAAATCACTGTCTCATTTCACCTTAAGCCAACCCTATGAAGTAGTTTTCATTAGCTACTTTTCACAGATGGGCAGATGGGGAAACTAAGGCTTAGAAGACAAATTACTGTGTTCTAAATCACACAGCTAGCTAAGTGGGTCCTGGGTAACCCCAGTGTCAGTGTTCACAGCAATGTTTTAAACTATTTTGCCAACAGTAGGTATGGCTTTGGGAGCCACACCCTAGGTTGGAAAGGCTTAAGCATGCATAAAAAATGCACCCATCCCCACAAATAAAGAATGACCTTTAATCCATGTCACTCTAGCTGCTTCAGGCTTGCTGCCATCCTGCATTCCAAGAGCACAGACACCATTTAGCCACATGTCAAATGGGAGCTGAGGTAAGGAGTTATACATGTCAGAGTGAGAAAATACCTGCTTTCATTAAAGCACAAGAAAAAAAAAACAGAAAGAAAAAAGAAAAAGATGGGGAGAATTATACCCATTCTGTACACCTGGGGAGTCACTGATACTAGGGCCAAGGTTTCTTAATAGCCACTGTCAACCTGAGGGCCTTCCACGTTTTCTCAGCAAAAACCCTTTCACGCAGCTTTAGCCACAGGGAGCAGAATATTCTCACTGTTTGCTCTAAGGAACCAGAGAAGAAGTGTCTTCGGGTCCCCACCAACCGTCTGGAGCTGTCAAGGCCGCAGGCAAATCACAAAGGATCAAGTCAAGCTTGTCATAATTGCACCTTAGTGACTTCACAAGCTGCAGGACTCTCACCTGCTCCAAATGTCAAACAACAATCCCCAGAGAAAGTGCAGATTCCAGAGATCTCTCCCCAGAGCCTTGACATAATTTGCCTAACATGCTTGAAATGGGTTTTAAATGTTATCAGATTAAAAGGTCCTGGTTCCTAGAACATATCCACAAAAATCAGGTTCAAATTCCTGGCAGCAGTTTTCAGTTAGTAACATCAGAGATGATTGGTCTTTTCTTCAAAGTATCTTTGCATCAGTTATAATTGTCACAAAAAGGGTTAGAGGCCACCACTCATGTATGATTAAGGGGCTTTGTTATCTTACATTCACATGGTTTCCTTGGGCCTTAAGACAAAGCCTATATCTAACCCAAGTCTGCAATTCAGCAACGAAGGTTTTGTTGATGACTGTACAAAAATGTTCTAAGTCCTTTCATCCATCTATAACCTCAAAGGTCCAATTGCTTGAACGAAAGTGGTGATGTGGTTTATGCTTCCTTAAGAATGAAGTAAGTGAGCAGAAACTCAAATATGAGCTTACTAAAGACAATTTCCCACACAGAAGGACAACCAAACTGAAGAGAAGGCCGCACTTAGATTTAAGCCAATGCTAATGGCTGCGATCAGGGTTAACTATGACAGCTTATTACCTCCACTCAGGATACCCTGGGCACAGACATGATGTTGTAGCTGTCCACATAGAGCCTGAAAGTCTGCAGTAGACTCGGCTTCATAGCTTGACTCTGAAGCGTGGGTGGCATCAGAGTGTTTAAGAAGGAGAGTTAAGCCTGTGTGGAGAGTTTTCTCACTTGTTTTTTTTTTCCCTTGGAAAAATGACCTTTTCAGGACCAGTATTTTTTGTATTATATTTGTCTAATTATATCACTTTAATTATGCCACTATATCCACTCAACATAATAAATTAAAAATCTAAAAAAATAACTTCACACTCTCTTGGAAGACTTACCTCCTTTATACCAAGACCTTAACAAATTTGCCTTAGTTACGTTTCCTATCTCTGACGAATTGGGTTTTATAAGTCAAACAACTTTAACTATTGCTCCCTAGCAGAGCGAGAGAAGAAAACAAAGTTGCCTATATATTACATTCAACCAATGTAGGAATGTCTGCTGCAAAAAAGGGAAGAAAAGAGTCTAAGGATAATACAATGAAACAAGTACCATTTTAAAAAACAATAAATAACACATCAATGTGGGCAAGAAAAAATGGTCTTGACCTTTAGTGCTGTCTGAACCACCATCACATACAAAATATATAACCCAAAGGAAAGCCCCAAACCAATAAACTCACTAATGATCATTTTTTCTTTAAGCCTTTAGGAAGAGAATGCATAGGCCAGCATTTTCTAAACTGGTACTTCCATGAATGTCAATGTGAATTTCTTGAAGAAAGGGTTTCTGCTGTTAAATAAGTTAGGGTGGGCTGCATTCTGCATGACAATGGGGCCTTGGACTGCTGCCAACATAGACTAACTCGATGCCTAAAAGGTGTTTTAAATGAAAATTCCCCGTTCCCACCTCCCAAAATCTTGATTCAGTGAGACTGTGGGGCCCAGGAATTTGTGATTATGCCAAATTTGGGAACTACTGCTATATCCCATGTTTTAGATTCACGATGCCCATCAGCAAAGTGCAGGGGTATGGGAAGCCCGCATAAGAAAAACCTGCTTCCTTCCTTAGCCCTATGTTTGCCAAACTTATTTGACCGTGGAAACGCCTTCTGTCCTCCCCATTTCTCCCCTGCTCCATAATTACTAACATTTTTCCACCGAATCAAGTTCACAGAACACCAATAAAAGCAAATCCAGTGAGTTCATAACCCTCACATTCTCAGACGTGCTAACACAAACACACCTATGAAACGATGAAAGAAAAAATGACCTTCAGAAGTTCATTTCCGTAATACTTCCAACTCCTCCATTTCATAAGCCCTTAAGAGTGGAGATCATTTCTTACTCATTTTTGTATCTGCAACACTTGACACAGGGTGTTAAATGAATCGATGTTAGCTGCTGGAGCTGTTTGGAATGAAGATTCACACTAATACACTTACTGAACAGAAGGAGGGATTAAAGCAGTTTATAAAGATTTTTTTTTAACACATGAATTGAAGGAAAAATGGCTTATTATTGCCTAAAATCTCAGGCAAAGTCTACAGCTTTGCATTTTTCCAATCACTTCATGTCACTCACTGAGTATGTATTGCTCACTACCTGCCACTTTGACTCCCTCCAGACTATTAACCAGCTCTGCCCTCATCAAGGAAGGTAGGAAGGCAAACGCACACTCAGAGGAAGGCTTCTGTGACAGTCCACCTCCGCTTTGTGAAACGTACTGGTTAAAAAGGGGCAGAGATCCTGTTCTCCTTGCCTTTCAGAGGTGTCCAATAATCACCTGGACTATATCTTTTTATAGATTATGCCTATGTGTGCATATAAGCACGTGGCCAAAGTTCTCCCGCTAGAATGAAGGGCCTGTGAAAAGAGGATGTTTTGTTTTGTTCACGGATGCAGCTGCCCCAGTTCTAGACCATGCTGAGCATACTGCTCCAT